>NW_027019317.1:11043644-11255012 GCF_013076305.1 Rhopilema esculentum
AAATTGTTCTTTCTCCAAGTCTATATGAAAATCCCAGGCTGTGAAATGACTCTCCTGTAAAGATATGCAACATCTTATTATACCAATCAATATCTAAAATGATATGATTACCTCAATTTCTCCATATAAGATTATCAGATTTATGATTGCATTCATTTTGATGATACTCAATTCAAAATGCTCATTATGATTGGCATTAAAGGTGAAATGGTTTGTGAAAGATATCAATTAGTAAGAAGTATTGTCATTATTGTTATTAAGTATTGCTACGAACTCTGTAGAAGAAACATTTAGAATATTTAAAGTTATTTTTATTATTCACAAATATATTTTTACTTTTCTCATTTGTATCCTATATTTTCTCTTTGAATCAAGCTGGCAGACTATTGTGAAATCTCACCTGTTGCTAAGTATCGTAGTGTGACTGCAAGTCTTTCTGCTGCACTAATTGATTTTCGCATGTGAGTGTCCAGGATTTCACCCACATTCGTCTCGCAATTCGCCTCCTTCTTCTTCGTCTTATTAAAAGGATAATAGCCAACAGTGCTTTCTTTTTTGTCAAATTCATAACCTTTGTCAGTTTCTTGAGCAATTTTATTCGTGTTTGGAATTTTATTTTACGCGCCAAGAAGTTCAAACAATGTGAAAAAGAGGTCACAAAACTTAATCGAGGCACTAATCCGAAAAAAATCGTGCTGTGTGCGGGCAATCCGTTTTTATGAAAAAGACAAAAATCTTCGTCTTTTGCGACAAATATCTGCTGTGTGCGCTAGGCTTAATAATGGTGAAGTTTTTACACGTTATGAGCCCTATCAAAACGAACCTCTTGCACCCAACACAGCTGCCGCTCTTGACCTAACCGAAGAGCAAAGTGTGGAAATTGGCGATGATGGTTTGTCACCCACTGTGGCGATGATGATGGCGGTGATGATCAAAGCACGCCAGCTGAATCATGGTGCAAATTTAGTCGAGAAAACCTCCAAGGTGCACGAGAATATCGTTGTTGTAAGGAGGTGGCCGAGGCATACGGAAAAGTAGTTTTCGAAGGGTTGCAGGATCAGTGTGTCTGCATTACTAAGCACGAAGATTTTGTTGCATTAGTAAATAAAAGGCTTCAAAAATGATCGGACCCCTCTTAAAAAATAAACAAGGAGGCAGATACAAACAAAAGTCTGGCCAAACAGAAAACGAGTAAGTACCAACATATCCATAATTCGTCCAAAATTTACAACGAAAAACGTACTTGAATTGGCCTAGGCCTTTTATAAACTCTAACAGTTTAGTAATTAATCTTCAGGATTTGACTGTAAACGATACCAAGAACATTGTTGAAATTTTCTGCTTGTTTTTCAAAAGGTTATTAGAGTAGACTGAAAGTTTTCCACTCTGGTGGTAATCATTTGACAACTACTAAAAAGTTAATTTAATTTATTCTAGATAGAAGGGAATACATGATGTAAGTGACTTTTTCTAGAATGCCTACATTGTTTCTCAGTCTTTGATGGCTATAAGAAATTGATTTATTAAAAAAATTTTTATGTCAGGTATCTTTGAGCTGTTGCTTTCAGGTGGCTGGCACATTGGCTTTTTGGCTACTTGGCTTGGGGCAATACTAGGGTCCTGCCAGCATGTATGTACCACTACATACGAAAGAAATACCCTTCAAGGCAACATACTGGCTATGCAACTGCTAATGAAAGAGAATGAATCTAAGAAGTGCAGTTTGCTTGCTATATACTTATTTTACACATATATATCCGCATTATTTTTGAATTTTGGTTTTTCAATATTGTACTTAGTTTATATCAGATTGCTTATCAACGTTTCATGTTTTGACCTAACGTTAGGCATAACTAGATATTAAAATGCCTCAAGTTGATATGAAAATGCCCTAAAGGTGATGTAAACTCCTACCTTTATAATCTATTAGCTTTAAACCTTATTTATATTCTATTCATTTGTTGGCATTTGGTAAAATGGCTTACCTTTGATACTTATTGATAATACATATTAAGATACAAAATACAGGATGAAGTATCCCTGAACATAAGCATTGCTTAGGTACAAGAATTTCGCTTATGACCAAGCATGGGCTTGTTGCATTTGAGGCACTTTGGTTTTGATTTTCTCCTCTTTGAGCTATTTGTTGCACTTCCATGTGAGCTGTCTTTTGGTTCGCAGACTTTGCTTTTTCGGAGAGGCGTTATTCGTAGAATCTCGGGTTGGGATAGAGCCTTTCAACAGATTCCTTCTCCAAGCAATACCAGTGGTATCTTGCGACAAAACAGATCGATGTAAGAAGAGTCCTCAAAATGTGATGAGCGCAATGAGACATATTTCCCATAGTTTTGAAAATTAGGCTGGTGCCGCTGAACAAATTTCATCCACAGTCTTCGGACAACAAGATCTTTAGGAAATTGATGCATTTGGATTCCTGGTGTGTAGCTTGTATTTTTACAGCTTAAACCACCTGGAGCCCTGCCTACACAGTAGCGGCCACTGTGTCGAGTAACTTTTTTTAAAGAAGTTGAAGATTGTGCTTCTGCCATGTTGTTCCGACCATGGAAACGGGTTGTTTGCAAACAATGTGACGTCACACACAAATTGCGACCGCACAGAAAAAGGCGCACAAATAAGACGAAAAGGTAGCAAACAAAGTGCTTTGTAACTTGATGGATCTTTTCTTTTTTAACACGAAACTTAGCGAATATTCTTATCATACCTAAGGCAACATACATTAATTTGTTTCAGTTCATAAATAAAATATAATTAGATTTTCCTTCCACAGCAAAATCTAACCTGCAATGAATTTTTACTTAAGATTTACTGAAGAGACATAAAATAAATAGTCTAAAGTTTTTTTTAAAGATGTTTCATGCCATGAAGGACAATGATTAATTTAACATAAGTCTCCAAATGCGATTATGAATTTTGTAAAAATTTAGATACCAATTACTTGAAAATGAAGAAAAAGACCATCACAGCTTTTATTTAAGTTAAAGTTCAATGTCTCAGGAACCTCCTGGCCAAATTTGGCCTTCAATGATGTTGTCAAATTTTTTTATCAAGACTTGAATAGATGTAAGAAAAATGACATCGGAAGTACCCAATTAATGAACAGGGGGCACAAATGAAACTATGGGTGGTTAGGTTTGACAGTTATGGTGAATTCAATAGCAGATTCAGAATCCCCATACATGAAATAGTACAGTTTTGTTGACCAATGCATCCAAACACATAATCCTTCAGGGTTTTGAGGTTTATTTCTAATTTAATTTCTAACCGGGATTCAAAATGGCCACCATGTGCCAAGTTCTGGAGAATTTTGATAAAATTAAAATCCCCGTAACTTCTAAATGGTTGTGGATTTTAAGAATTTTTTTTACAGACGTGCTTGTCATATGGTAAGGTTGTTTTAGACATAAAGTTTCAATATAAAACATCAAGCCACCAACATGTGTACAACTTTCCCCAAGACTTGCCATACAGTCGCAGTGGGCTGACAATACCTTTCCAATCTCTTCTGCAATTAGTCAGTACCTAACAACAAGGAAAAACATAATTGAATTATATTTATTTAAAGGGTGGACTTTTAAGGGATATATTATGCCAAGCCATTGTAAAGCGAAACTACCCAAGAATATATTGATATAATTCTGATAAGATTTTTAACAATATCAAAAAACAGTTGTCCACGCTTCAATATGTCAAAGTTTTCTTACTTTCACAAAAATTCCATTCTGATGTCCAAATTTGTACATGGGCGAAAAAATCAGGGCAGATAGGGGGTAATTGAATTGGATATTTGGAAAATAACAATTCTTTCAGAAACTCGTAACTTTATTGTTTTGAAGAATTCTTATGTGAAAATGAGAATTTTCCGATGTCCAAATTTGTACATGGGCGAAAAAATCAGGGCAGATAGGGGGTAATTGAATTGGATATTTGGAAAATAACAATTCTTTCAGAAACTCGTAACTTTATTGTTTTGAAGAATTCTTATGTGAAAATGAGAATTTTCCGAAACCTTCAAAAATTGTCTGTCAGGGGAGTCAAAACTGGAGGCAAATACTGCTATGTGTTGCTACGTTACAAATACTACTTTCACAAAAATTCCATTCTGATGTCCAAATTTGTACATGGGCGAAAAAATCAGGGCAGATAGGGGGTAATTGAATTGGATATTTGGAAAATAACAATTCTTTCAGAAACTCGTAACTTTATTGTTTTGAAGAATTCTTATGTGAAAATGAGAATTTTCCGAAACCTTCAAAAATTGTCTGTCAGGGGAGTCAAAACTGGAGGCAAATACTGCTATGTGTTGCTACGTTACAAATACTACTTTCACAAAAATTCCATTCTGATGTCCAAATTTGTACATGGGCGAAAAAATCAGGGCAGATAGGGGGTAATTGAATTGGATATTTGGAAAATAACAATTCTTTCAGAAACTCGTAACTTTATTGTTTTGAAGAATTCTTATGTGAAAATTAGAATTTTCCGAACCTTCAAAAATTGTCTGTCAGGGGAGTCAAAACTGGAGGCAAATACTGCTATGTGTTGCAGAATAATAGCTTAGTGAAGAATTTCAATAGAAAGGTTTTCCATAATGGGAAACCTTACGTTGAAAAGAACAGCCTGCAAACAATATTAACGAACAATATGGTTGCTACCTACCTAGAAATATTTATACTAAACTTGAAATGAAACGTGAAATAGTTCCACGAGAAGCAATGCTTATCTTCGTTGAGACTACATGTGTGTTCTTCACCCCCCCCCCCCCCCACCCATTATTATAATCCTGTGTAAAAACAGGATAGGAATGGAAATTTTAACCTATCTATACATTTCCTCATAAATTCATTACAAAAAGGGATATATGGTACCACATATTTAAGTATGTATTAACTAAAATACATAAGAACACTATATATGCCCCCCCCCTTTTTACCACCGTAGTTTGTTGGGAAATTTTGCTAGAATGTTAGAAATTGTTGGAAAATTTATCATTAAAATCCGAATTATTTCATGAGATGATTATTATGTCTCTACTATCATAGTAGACATAGTAGAAATATCGTTGATGAAAAGCATTTCGAATAATTAATAATAGTATAATAGAATTTTTGGAAGTTTTTTCTATTCAAATTTTTTTTCTATATCAAGAATAAAGAGAAACGCAGTACACACAAATGGGCCTACTTACTTGTGGAAAGATATGTTTGTTTGAACGGGAAGCAAGTCTTTTTTAGGAATCCATCCATTCTGGCAGCCGAAAGCAGCACACGACACTACCATTTTCTTATCTTAAAACGCTGAATTATCTTTAAATGTTGACAACAGTATATTAGATTAATAAGTGAGCCAAGCACGTATACTGTGATAGTAGGCAATACTGTCCGCTGTGATTTCCCGCGTATTTTTTTGCCAACTTGTTGCTACCATTTTGGATCCCCATAGTTCGCACGCATGACGTGATAGACCGCACATTCTAGCGTTACTATTTCTATGAGTACAACCAACCATAACCAACATAAGCAGATTCAATCAGGGCAAACATGGGCTAAACGTTTCATTGCTTATCTTTGTTTTACAACCGAATTTTAAAAATGTTTTCATTGATAATAAAAATGTCTTAAAACGAAAGACTTTATCTATGACAGCATGATTCTGCCATTAGGGTAAATTTCATTGAAATGGTCAAAAATATGATCCAAATCCAGCATCTTTGTATTTTTCACATGAATTCCAAGCAGCAAAAAGAATTTCAATCGAGAGTCACTCAATTGTGCTCCTCGTGTATTTTTAATGATGCATAGAGAGCTGAAGGACCTCTTGCTGGAGGCAGTTGAAACTGGAATTACAGGCAATAGTCAGTAATCTGTGCAGCTCATAAAATGCATCACGGAGTTGACTAGTTTCCATTGTAAATTCAAGCAAACAAGATGGATATTCTTTGCCCCTTTTTCTTGCAAGCAGCCTTTTGATATTGCGTACTTCCAATTCCAAGTTGAAGAAGTTGGATTTGTACATTTATGCAAGAGGACTTATGAATAAGCAGTTGAGAAATATCGCTGAGCCTGGTGTTAATGTAGATACACCTACATCATGACTTTGTTCTCATGATTAAATCTGCAATTTAACTCAGAAAGGCATCTGTCGAGGAGAGGATAAAATATATTGATGTGGAAACTTTCTGCAGTTGGTGCTCTTTTGCCAACAGTAGATAAAAGGATGCTGCTTTCCAAGCTCTTTGGCAACTTTTGCTGCCTCAAAAATTTTGTTTCCTTCACTAAGTTCAGCTCATTAGCAATGGTGTCTGCTGTCTTTTTCAAGGAATTGTATTCTGTTTCGCATCGGAGGGAAGACAAGCTTTCAATCATTGTGCTTAGAAAGCTCAGCTGCATCTGCTATAAAGTTGCCTGCATCTTTCGAGAAATGGGAAGCAGCTTTGCAGTGTAAAAGAATCTCCGTGATAACAACCAACATCATACAGTATTGCTGAATCATTGAACTAAGAAGGCCCCTCGCCTTGTACGCTCTTTCTCTATCTTTATGATTTATCCCTTTATCTTCCAACATTGCAAGAATAGCTTGAACTCTTTTCATTATTGTTCTACGCATTCCAGACTGGCATGACCATCTGGTGTCTGATAATTTCTTTAACTGCATTTGCTTTTAACCAAGCGTTTTTTGTACATCCATCCACTTTATGTGAACTGTACTGCCACTTATAAAACAGTATAGCTTTTAGAAAATAACTTCTGGTTCGTAAACAACTACTAGGTTCAAGCGATGATTGAAGCAATGTATATAGTTAGCCATTGATGAAGCTTCATCCTTGATGACCATTCACAACTCACATGACCATTCATAACAGAGGCGCCATCATACCCCATACTGCCCAACACAACTCCCAAATTGTATTCCTATTCCATGAACGATGTCAATAATGCTATCGGCAACCATTTTGCATTTGCGCCAGTAGCAATGATTTCCTTGTAAACCATTCTATCTAAAAAGTACCTCAACACAATCGAAATGTGTTCCTTTTTTGATACATCTTTTGACATCATCAGTTCATGAATGCGGCATTTTTTTATGCAAAGATGTTCCTTTCATTGGTGGCAGCCCAGACAGAATAATTGATTGCCTGTGTTGTGGAAAATCTTGCTTAGAGGTCAAGTGCCCATATTCTATCAGAGACAAATAACCTTTGGATGCTGATGTTACATTGCCATACTTGAATAAAGATGCTAATATAACAAGTCTCAAACCCAGTCACAAGTATTACACACAGTCAGGGCCTCTTTTAACATTGCAACTAGTGGGGTTTCTGCCCCAGTAGGCCCTTCATCTGGCCCAGTAGTGAAGCAAAAAAATCTAATTTTGCCCCAGTAGTTAGGGGCCCTTTTCACATTATGTACCATGATTTGTTTTGCTGTTTTCATTTCCATTGTTCTTTCAACTTTGTGCAAGGGTCTGCGACTGGGACAAGTTTCTCCCGTCTCTTCTCTCGAAGCTTTGACTGCCCTCAAGAGCCTCAGTTTCGCCTTTTGATCTCGATTACCAGGAATTGGTCAATTCAATTCAATCTGCGAGCCTGGTACACATGCCACTCAAGCACGTGCTTTTAATATTTTTATTTTCGATCTACCTATCTCAAATGACCTATATCTAATCTCGTAATTTCAAAATGAAGAAAAAAGAGAAGAGTGGACACCAAAAGCGACTCGAAAGCAAGAAAAGAGCTTTGAAGGAATGTGCCTCAGCTGTGGGTCAGAAGTCGATTTTCTCAATGTTTGGAAAGAAGGATAGCGACACTGTTGAGGTTGAAAATACAGCAGAAGTACTAGAGGAAGGCCTACTACATGATGAATCCTCGCCACCCCCCAGCAAAGTGGCAAAGAGTGACACTACAAATGTTACAACTGAAAATGCAAAACAACAAGATGAATTTGGAACTCACTGGTACAAAGGAAAGAAATTAGACTTAAACTGGCTTATTATGTCTGAGAGCTGCCTTGAAGTTAGATATGAAAGAAAAGACAAAAGGCAAAGGCCTATCATGAAATGCCTTGTTTGTAACCAGCTTGAAATGCATGTTAAAAGGTTCACCGTCAATGGTCGAATACCTGTGGCTCAAGGAATTCGTGTTGATGGTAAGGACAGGCTTCGTTTGATAGTTGACCATTTATGTTCTGCTGCCCATGAAGAGGCATTACGACTCAAAAAGCTTGATGATGCTTGGAAGGATATGTCAGATGCCCATCCCTGGGTACGAATAGTGAAGAAATGTAAAGCTGAGACCTTACAATTGCTTCTAAAACTTGCAGTTGATGTATACAATGACTGCAGAGTAGAAACTGTCAGTGCATGGAGCTGGGCATCAAGATCTTTGTCTGGTGATCATAGCAACAATTTGTTGCACATATTTAAAGATAATGGATGGGATGCTGATTTTGTTCCTTACAATCAACCAGGCTCTGCCTACCATTACAGAGACCCTATGACATATGCTGAAATGAGAAAAATTATCAGTGAACATGAAATGAAAAAAGTAGCAGATTTGTTAAAAGAATGTGTCTGCTATTCAGTACAAATTGATGGCAGTTCAGACAAACAACAAGTGGATTCCAAATTCATCACTGCAAGATTTCTCCCACAAAATGAAGTTTCTGTGAAAACTGTATTTCTGGGTATTTCAAGTAGTGACCTTGGGGGTGCAGATGGTTTGCTTGATGCACTTACCACTTGTTTAAAGAGTGTGGGAGTTGATACAGAGAAACTTGTTGGGATAACTACAGACGGTGAAAATGCCACCACTGGTAAGAATGGTGGACTCTGGAAACTTCTAAAGGATTACACTGGAAAAGAATTGCTCACTGCATGGTGCATATGCCATCGCTCTGATTTGGCTTTGGAGTCTGTACAGTCTGAAGTTCCTGAATTGTCATTGTGGATGACCAATGTACTTGCTGTTTCCAAATTTTTCAGACAATCACCTCGCAGAGTAAAGTACCTTCACAAAGAAGATCCCAAATGTCTGACATTTCCTAAGCACTTTGAAGTGCGATTTGCTGAGCACACTTTGAATGTGCTGAAGGCAGTGCTAAATAATCTTGAAGCAGCAAAGCAAGTGTGGACAAAGATGTGTTCTGGTGAAATTCACGCTGAAAAAATTGAAAAAAGAATGGCTCAAGGCTTTTTAGATAAATGGAAACATGATGGTCAACAGTTTTGGTTAACAACTTTGATGTTTGATTTGTGCAAAATATTTAAGAATCTCCAGAAAATTTTTCAAAAGTCACACCTAATTTTGTTGGATATTATAACTGCAAGAGATGCTGCAGTTGAGAATCTCAAAGTAATGAATGAAATACCAATACCAGGTGGGAGAGAGGAGAAATGTCGTGGAAACTTTGAAGAAGTTTCTCCTCCAACTAATTCAAGACAGAAAAGAAACATAATGAACAAATATGTGACAACAACACACAGGAATGACATGGCAGTGAGAACAGAGATTGTCCAATCAGCAATAAATTTTTTAGATGAGAGAATGAACCTTGAAAATGATGGAACTTTAAAAAATTTGATGAAAATTTTAGATGCCAAATCATCTACAGAGCTCATCACAGCAAGCAGAGATTTAGCCAGTCAACTATTTGGCCCAGAAAAGATTGAAGATTTTGTCTCTGACACATGTATGTCATGGAGGAAGATAGTTGCCATTGAAGATCCTGCTATTGAAGACAATGGCACATTTTACGCATTGAAATTAAGAAAAATGGTGCAAGCAAGCTGTGGTCTTTTGAAAACATTTCTAGCATCGTTTTTAACCTTAACCCCACATAGTATGGGGACTGAAAGAACAGTCTCTCATTACAACAATATCAAGACCTCAAACAGAGCTTCACTTAGCCAACAGTCAATAAACAGCATTATGCACATCTCCTTAGATGGTAAAGGAACAGCCTTTTATGATCCAAGAAATGCAGTTGCTGAATTTTTGAAGCAAAAAGAGAGGCGTGACAGACAGCCTGACCAAGAAATATATCAGACTAGAAGTTTTATTAAAAAGTTTTTTCAAAAAGACAATGGTTGTTTATAATTGCTATTAGTAACTTTTTCAAAAGTGTGGACCTCAATTTGAACACTTAAAATGGTTTTGCATGTTAAAATTTCTGTTATGTCATATACATTTTATTCAAAGTTATTATAACAATGGCGCTATTTTTTCTGTGTACTGGCTTGGGCCCCAAACTAAGATTTTCCCCAGTAGTTGGTTTTGCTTAAAAGAGGCTCTGCACACAGTGCCAAGTCCAGATGGCTCTTCCGACATCCATACATGCCACTTTTATGTTTGGACCCCCAATGGTGTTTTTGCACAAATATTAAGCTTTGACAAAGATCTTTGGATGGGACTGAAGGAAGATTTTTCAGAATTTTCTCTTAAGTTTTATGTTCCTTCATTATTTAAAGAGTAGCATTGTAATATATTCACCCTCCTTGAAATAACGCACACTCCTTGGAGCTGTAGCAGTAGCACAAAATGAGGCACATAGCTGGGGGTGCAGGTTCATTTTTGAAAAACAACTGGGACTTTTTTTTGAAGATTTATTTTCATACAATATGCTCAAAGTTTTTGCCATTGTAACAAAAAATTCATTACTTTACATATACTTTTTTCACGGATTAATGGTGGCTTTATGTTGCAAATGGCTGCACAAACTCTAATAATATCATCAGCCAATGGTAACATTGTTATGGGAAAAATATTTTTCAAAATTCGAAATGTTTTTAATCTGTTGATGGCACGCTCCACATGAATTCATAAATTTGCCATCTCTTTGGTTTTGTCGCATTCTGCTGATGTCATCTGTGACTTCACTTGGGCACCAGGTGGGACATTCAAGGAACAATGATGGTGCAACAAATCTTCTCTAATTTGAAAGCCCCTACCTGCCATAACTTTGTCACCATGTTCAAGTAAATTATAAAAACAACTGTTTTGGCAAATGTATTGGTCAGTTATCCTTCCTCCATAACAATCTGAAAGAAACATTATATAGCCTGCTATATCACACGTTGTGAGATTGTTGTATTTCGTTTAAAAGGTATTTGCGTGCTGATGATTTTTGTGTTTTCGCTTTCACCTGATGTTTTCTATTTTGGCTTATAATCTTTTAAAATCTTTCATAAAATTTTTGGTATGTTGATTTGTGAATTTATGTGTACCCTCGGATCCTGTATGCAGCGAGAACAATAGGAGACTATGTAAATGAGGTTTGATAGTATAGTTGTAAAATAAAATAAAATTATATGTATATTGTTGTATAATTATAAATTCGAAATTGTTCAACACCACTCGCGTTTCTGCTTGTTGCCTGTTGTTTGGTCCTCTCTGATTCCTTTGTATTTTATGTGTTTATCCATGGCCAGGGTTTCTGCCTCGATACAATACCAGTGTATGCACTGGTATATCTTTTTCTGGCCATGTCTATGTAGTTTTGTGGAGATCATCTTGCGATGACCTCATTGATTCGTGATGGGAGGCCAGTATGTTGCACATGGTCCTGGCGAACGTGCAACAGGCCTCAGCCACGTTGTTGTTTTTGTTGTTTTTGCAAATCCGACGAGAAAACATTTCTGTATCGGACATTGACCTCCGGGTAGAGAAAAATCGGATATCGACCTTTCTCTGCGTGTCTCTGAAATTCTTCAGATTTGTCCTGGTGGTAGAAGCTACTCGCCAGGCTGTTGGGTATGAGAGCAGTCAATTTGCCGTTCTGCTCTTGGTGTGCCCAACCATTATGCTGGCTGGGGGAGTGTGTGTTTTTTTCAGACCTCTTTCTGAGAGGGGGGGAGTGTGTGTTTTTTTCAGACCTCTTTCTGAGAGGGGCGGAGGACGGTTGCTTTTTCTTCGGTATCTTGTAACCAGAGAGGCAGTGCCTGGTGTTTTCGGTTGTGCGTTGGCCACATTTCGTAAGTTCATCCTCGCTGGTGGTTTCCAGCACCATGTCCAGACGTTCTTTTGTGTTATCTGTGCAAGTATAGGTATAACAATGTTGTGAGATATGTTGTGTGATATTACCCTATATATATACAGAAACATATACACACATATGAATATTTGTATACAGGTTTCACTATTTGGATGATATGTATAGAAAACTTTTTGTTCTCGATAATTTTCTGGACAACCAAAACTGTGTAGTCGTGCCCGTACCCTAAAGGTAGGTCGTGTAATGTTTCATAGGTTGCATGATGTACCAATGTCATAGATATGTAGATACAAAGATATATTTTCCTATGTGTACGTTTGCTTTATATGTACACGTATATATGCTTTGCGGATCCTGGTATATATTGATATAAATAAGATTTTTGGCCATATATGTAACGAGTATCATATGAAATACTGGTATAGAGTGCTAAACCTTGTGAGGAGAACGAACATTATATGTGTGAATAATTTGTTATTTGTAAAGTAGAAATGTAGTACCTTTCTTGGTAGTGGATGAATCGTGTGTGTCTTCGTTGTCTTTTGAAATGTAGTTGCTGGCCATTATAACGTGCTGATTTTGTAGATAGTCTTGTATTATATTAGCAAGCACCGGCGTAGATTCGAGCAAAAGTGAAGCTCAGGGCTGTTGTATGCCTATTTCTGGAGCATGATTGATGGATCTTGTGGTTATCGTCATGTCAGGCATCCACAGTGATGATGTACGAACAACAAACATGTGGCAGTAGACAAGCCTGAAGCGATCTTGGGTTCCACCAACGCAGCAATGTTTCAAACAAACCTTACAAAGGCACAACAACCTTGGATATTGGTTAACTCATACTAAATTTTGAGTATCATATGACATTGTAAGATGCCTCGATACCACACCATCAACACAATTATATGTCACACCCACCTCCAAGGCTTTTTCTATTTGCGGTTTATCTGCATAAAAAGGATATCCCAATTTTATAACCATTTATCTCTTATGCAATATACTTCTACATTCAAAGGATGATACATGCTTCTATTGCTACAATATACATACTTTATATACACTGCCACAAAAAATTGACACACCTTTGCTGACATCATCCCTGGACGCAGGGGTGAGGGGGCACCCAGGTGTGAAAGAACATACTGATCATAAGCCCCAAAATGCTATGTCTGGTTGATTAGCTGAGGAGCTAGCAAGGACTCATAATCACAAAATATATCATATATATCCCAGATCTTGTTTGGCACAATCTATATACATTTATAACACTCTATTTGAAAGAGAATAAACAGTATAGAATGCCTATGCTGAAACACGCCCCTTTAATGCGGGTACAGTACTGCAATAGCACACTGGCCCCAGATCTTATTCGGTACAAGGCTGTGGGACAACGTCCAGTACAGTAGGGCTGCAGTTGGTATTACACCATTATTTCTTAGTTTTCTGTCAAGCCAAGCTTGTTATCATGTATGGTTTCAAACAAACCTTCCAGAACTTCTGACAGATTCAAAACCTTGTTGATGCCAAAGCAACTCCATCTGTGCAGAGCTTCTGTTTACGCTGATTGCCTCTGAAAAATGAGGAACACAAATTTCAATATTTACATTTACCAACAAACATGATCCAAGATTAATTTTTTGGTCTTTGACCAAGGCTGACCAGGTAAAAGACCACTATTTCTGTTATACAGAAACAGATTTTTTAAAAGTTTGAGTCCGTGATTTAATTGAAAGTTTTTATATCATGTTTTGTTACTTGATGACTTCTGTTTATTGTTAATCGATTCTCACTTGCATTTTGCACCTTTATCCCATAGAATATCATTTCCCTTTCCAACCCCCTGCTTTTTGAGTTTCCAAAACCTTTTTTGCTTTTGTATAAAATATTGAAGTAGTTTACATTTGTTTAAATGGTTTAAAAAAAAGTGCAAAATTCAATATTTGGGTTATTTTGATGTATTAAAGACGGTGATATGGAGCCCACACAGAGAGACAAGGAGTCCCTTTTTCCATAAAGCGAGTGCCCCTGGTGTTGTCGCGTCATTACCAATAACGTATCTCAGCTGTTACACAATAGAACATTGTTAGGCAGTTATACAAAATGAAATAAGAATCATATTACTCACTATGCTTTTTTTAATTCTTGCTTAGTTCTTTGTCTTGTTTTGTTTTGCAAACTGAGGGTAGAGCATCTCATTGAAAAAATGTTTTAGTGTTTTAGGTGTCAAAACCAGAAGGAGAGGGAAATATACGGGAAAAATCAGTCGGAAAAAGGTGCTCTTGAATAAGATGATGGCTCGATATCTTTAAACTGCATGTTTAATAAGTAATACCAAGCAGCAAACTTCTGTTTGGGCAGATTTTTCAGGATGGCAGTCAAGCACATCCGTATCTTCCTCAAAGGGGTATTCGTTCCCTTTGCACAATGGTTTACCGTATCGCACTTACCTGTTTTAGAGTGAATGTTTTCTAATTTTGTTCTTGAAAATCATGTTTATTTTTGAATAAGCTTTTCTTGCAAACCAACTTGGGTTGGCCATATGATAACATTGTGAGTTGCGAAATTATGATCATAGCCGGCTCACTTTATTTCAAATTTTATCAATTTTATAATGAACCAAAAAAAATTTCTAAATTACTTTCCGACCTTTGATGGCATTGCTTGAGTTATCTAAATAAAACTTATTACAATTATGGAGGAAAAAAGTTTTTCAGGGGGACAACAGTGACCGCACGTGGTGAAACCATACAGAAGCCTTGTTCTATTCAACGGAAACACAACCACTTTACTTCACAGGGGTCACGTGACCACAGGTTCAACCACGTTTTTGTTGTGACACATTTTAGCTCGAGTGGGTGTTGGAAAACCCCTTTTTGGGGAAAGTAAGTTGCAAATGAAAAAAACTAAGTTTACCATCGTTACCAGTGATGTTTCTTTGATGATTTAAGTGAATTAATATTTTTGTGTCAAATGCACTTGAAGAGTTTGCTCTGGTATTTTTCCCAGTGAATATAGATAGCAGGGAAGAGCTGAATTTGCCTGCATCACAATACTGTCTGGCAGGCTATTCCATACAGAAACGATTGAATAAAAAAATGAAAACCTAACAGCATCAACCCTTCCGAATTTAGGCATGATCTTCAATGAGTTAGAGTTCCTTGTCATCGAACAAGTTGCAGGGGAAAAGAAAACGCTAGGGTCCAAAGCAACCTGATTTGTAAACATTTTATGAACATATTTCAGTTGGAATAGTAATCCATGTCATTCAAGTGAGTCCCATTTCAGTTGCTGCAATAAACTGTCACGTTACAATCTCGGCCAAAACTCCTTGGAACACCTACATATTTTGATAATTTTTCGTATATTTCCCGTGTTAGAGTGTGCTGTTTTGAAAAATAAAGAGAAACTGATTTTTGTAATCGATAATGACCCTAGCCAGAACAGAAGAGTAGCCAAAGGTGCCCTAAAAGAAATTTGAGCTGATCTTGTCAAGATACCACCACAACAGTGGCGGCTCTTGCTAATGGGCATCTGGGGCAATGCCCCCCCAAAACGTTTCAAAGGAAATCTATGATATTCATATTTAATTTTGAAGATAGTCTTACTGTGGTTAATTATATAAGTTTGTATCTCTGCTAGAAAAAGCTCCTTGCTATCCCGTCTCGTCCTTAGCCTCGCTTCTGGCCTGCTAGTGCCTTGAGCGATGATGTCATTTTATGGGCAAAATTTGTTTTGCCCCTAGCCGACATGCGCACAAGCCAATTTTCGACCTTGAGTAATCCGAAACGCGGCCTGTGATTGGCTTATTTGGAGGAATTTGGGGCAAGAAAAATTTTTTCCCATAAAATGACATCATCCCTAACTACAACCACATCTATATATCCGTTTTCTTCTGCGCTCCATGACGATCAACATTGAACCATGAATATAGTGAAAAATTTGCAAACTCGACCTTTCTATCGATTATCGCTCGAAGAAAAACTCGAGGTAAAACGTTTGGGTCCAGATAGGCCTGATCTTTCGATATTAAACACTACAAGATCGGCAACCAGTCGTCGTTTTACAACAACATGGTACTCGAAATACAGTTGGCTAACTGGATGCAGCGATTCAGGGAAAGTTTACTGTTTTCCTTGCTTACTCTTTGGCGGGGCACTACGTGAAAAAGCTTGGACAGACACAGGGGTGAACGATTGGAAGCATTTGTCTGAAAAGGTGAAACGCCATGTTAAATGTAATAGCCATGTCGATAACTGTCTCAACCTTGCATTTTTTGGTCATTCCAACATTGCTGAACAGTTGAGCCACGCATATCGTGCTTCAGTTCAAGAACACAACCTCGAAGTTGACAAAAATCGCCACGTTCTTTCAAAGATTATTGACTGTGTAAAGTTTTGTGGTGCTTTTGAGCTGGCATTAAGAGCCCACAATGAGACAGACGATTCTGACAACCCAGGTGTTTTTCATGGATGTATGTGAACTTTGCCGCTGCACTTGACTCGGTTTTAAGCCAACATTTAGAAACTGCAACGGTTTTCAAGGGCACATCAAAAACTATCCAGAATGAGCTGCTTGATATAATGTACAAGATAGCACAGGAACAAATACAGAAAGAGATAAGAGAGGCCAAGTTTGTTGCAATAATATCAGATGACAAAACTGATGTTTCAAGCTTTATGCAGAACGTTGTTGTGCTCAGATATGTTGTATCTCGAAAATTGTAGAAAGGTTTTGGTCTTTTGCCAATTTACCTCAAAGTGATGCTGAGACCATATCAGCAAATGTGCTTAATTGCTTAGACCATGTTTTGCCAAGTGTAGAAGATAAGCACAAGCTTATTGCACAAAGCTATGATGGTGCAGCAGTTATGAGTGGTAGCCATAGAGGTGTCCAGAGCATTGTAAAGGAGTCTTATCCAAATGCTCATTATGTACACTGCTATGCTCACCAACTCAATCTTGTTCTTCAGCAGGCTGCATCCCAGATATCTAGGGTATTCTTTGCCAACCTGAATGGATTTTCAGCCTTTTTCTCAAGATCTCCTAAGCGCACTGCCTGCCTTGATGAGTGTGTTGCTAGAAAAATTCCATGTTCTGTGCAGACAAGATGGAACTTCAGATATAGAATTGTCTCCACAGTGTTTGAATACAAAGAAGATTTAATTCAATGCTTAGAAAAAACCATGTTGACTTGGAAAAAGGACCAGGTATCAGTTCGAGAAGCAAGTGGACTTGTACGGTGGCTCAAAGACAAGGACTTCCTGCTTTATTTGGAATTCTTTCATCATCTAATGCCACATGTTGATATACTGTATGCTCAATTACAAAAGCGTCAGATATGTCCAGTATCTATCAAGAAGAGCATACAGTATTTTATCCATGCCATCAACAATGTTAGGGGAAAGATAACTAGTCTTTTTTCACATATACATTATGCTGCTCCTTCTGCCAAATGGCCATGTTATGAGACATCTGATGCAGAACATTCAAGAGTTTTCAGTGAAGTGTATGACATAATAATTACAAATTGCTGCCAGAGATTTGACTTCACTGATCACCTTATTACTGCTACATTATTTGAAAGTGACTCCTTTTCAAGGTATGAGCGATGCTTCCCATCAGATGTTTTGAAAAATGCCATTGAGTCATTTCCTTTCCTAGATGGAGTAAAACTGAAATCTGAGCTTTCAGTGTTATATAGCCGACAAGTGTTTCGAAATTGCTTTGGAGCTGTTGCATTACTTCAACTTCTGGTCGAAAATAACCTTGAAGATACCTTCTCTGAAACTGTAGGGCTTTTGAAGCTTCTAATGACAATACCAATGTCTTCTTCTCAAGCAGAAAGGTGTTTTTCAACACTCGAACGTGTCAAGACATTTTTAAGAAACACAATGTCAAAGGAGAGACTTAATGCTTTGGCAATGCTGTCAATAGAAAAAAGTCTCATAAGGAACTTTGTGGACTTTAATTCCAATGTGATAAATGCTTTTGCAAGCCTTAAGAATAGAAGAGCTAAATTCTTGTACAAGAAGTAATAATGACTCGATATAATTTTTTTCTCCATTATTTTCAATCTTATTGCGAAATGTTTCTGTTAGTATCAATAAGAAATCTTCCTTCAGGTTTAATGACTCCTCCTTGGTTTGAAAAATTAATTCTTCATAATATATTCCTATCACAACAAACAATAGGATGTTGACCTGGTTGGTACTTAAGACAGAGCAGTTGGCTTTAGCCACATTCACATGCCATTATGCTCCTAATTTTATGATTTACTTTCTGTCTGGCAACAAAGATTTACTTTTCATGACTAGTTAATTAGAAAATCTAGAAAAAACCCTTAGAATGTCTACAACCAAGAGCTGGGGAGCATATTACAGATTGAGGGGGCTAAAAAGTGTTTTTGGGGTCTAAATATGTTAAAAATAAAGATAAGGGTGATTTGTTGATGGATTTAAGCACATTGTGGAAATAATTGGGGGGGGGTGGTGTGGCAAAAACCTATTATTAAGATAAAGAGAATGAAGACATTTGAAAAGGAAGAAAATAACTCCTTGCCATTTCTTGATGTTTTGGTTGAAAAATCTGACACTGGATTTCTCACCAGTGTATACCGTAAACCCACATTTTCGGGGTTATACACTCGATGGAGTTCGTTTTGCCCAAAACAAAGAAAAATCAGCCTCATCAAAACGCTCACACATAGGGCACTGATGATTTGTTCCAAGTCTAAACTCGATTCGGAACTTGAAAAACTCACTAAGATTTTTCTGGAGAACGGCTATCCAGAACATGTTATTTCAGTTTACATTAAGGAGAAGATAGGAAATTTCTCGGCTGACGTAAAATTTGGTCCTCAAAAGTGCCCGGTCTATCTAAAACTACCCTGGATCGGTAACAGCTCCCTACGTTTTGAAAGCCAAATAAAACAGGCCATAACAAATTGTTTCTTCGCGGTTAACCCACGTGTTGTTTACAGTACAAAAAAGGCCCTTCCGTCCATTCAAAAGGACTGCGTTCCTGCCACAAAAAAAAGTTCTGTTGTGTATGAATTCACGTGCCAGTGTGATTCTGGCTACGTAGGACGCACCACCCAAAGATTGGAGGATAGGATAAAACAACACGTTCCATCTTATATTAGAAACAAAACACATCCCCAAAGAGAACAGCCACCTCGGTCTTGCAAATCCAAAATTACTAATAAAACCTGCGATTCTGCTATCGGGCAGCATTTGCTAGAAAACCCAGATTGTGCAAAAAACTATAATGGCGACATGTTTCGGATTATTGGTAAAGCCCGATCGTCGTTCCACCTAGCAGTTTTAGAATCTATCTACATAAGCACGAAAAAACCGCTACTGTGTAGACAAAAGGAGTTCGTTTTCACCTTAGGACTCCATTGGTAACATTCTAATAGGCAAGCGGCACTGATTGGTCAACCTTTACAGTCATGTGCTCGTGTTTCTGGATGGCCTATTTCGATCCACAACTGGGTATATATATTTCTTAGCGTAGAGTTTTCGATCTATGTTCTGACGTTTTAAACTCTGAAGAGTGTCAGACGAAAAGCTTTAGTTTACTAAATGTTTGCTTTTTTCAAAGCTATTTACAAGTTTTGTACCACCAAAAGATTGTTTGCATATTAGAGAAGTTAAAAAAAATGACCAATGGTTCGAGCTAGCCACAGTTCGAGATATCAGGGGCTTGAGATATCAGAATTTACTGTACTTCAGACACACGTGTTATGTTTCTGCTGTTTGTGCCACATTAAAACTTCTTACCCGAATTTCAAATGACATAATTGTTGATCAAAAGGGAAGTATTTCACGTTGATTTTGCACGAAGCCTTCATGGATGTAGCTGCAAACCATGTGCTGTATCCTGAGCTGTTGACTATCACCTTGGTGTTTGAGGCTTTCAGGCTGGTCATCTTGTTGTCAGCGCTAGAAAGGCATGCATTCATATAGCGAAAATAGCACAGTGCCATAAAATCGAAGTTGATATTACTTAACTTGAGAAAATGCTATTTCTTAGTATGTTAATATTTGAAAACATAAAATATTTCAATAATATCTATTTTCTTTGCCACATTATTTGTTTTTAGCTAGCATCCAAAAATAGATAGTTTTTAGCTGACATCCTTAGGACAATGAAAGGCTATGCTTATCGATCTTAAAACTAAAGACATTTGAAGCCAATGGGTTGAAAGTTGTCACGATTAGGCTGAAAGTTCTTTCAGAGCCAAGACTTTGTTTGTTTCAGAGAAAAATTTTCAGAAAAATATCCCCCAATTTGAGTATTGACTCTTTAGATAATTTGACTTGTACATTATGTCTTTATTTTCATTGCTATGTAGTGGATTGATTCCATTGTTGTAAGGTGCAATGATTCCAGTCAAGCTTTTATGTGCCTATACTCACTTGTTGTAGAGCATCAAGACTGGGGTCCATACCATAGTTGGTTCGACATTAACAATGCTAATGTTTCCATACTCTTCTCGCTGCCATCCCAACAGAGGATTTGTCCATTCCTGTCAAAATCATATTTTGTTTTTTGTTTTATATTTGATGTCAGTTGACCTTGTAAGAATATGGCGAGTAATCTTTTTTTCTAGCAAGCTATCCCTAGATTATCAATTGGATTACAATGAATATTTTATTCACGAGAGGATAGATTTTCATGGATTATAAAACACATCAAAACTTCTGGTTTTTTCATAATCCTCGTGATTTTTTTACAACTGTTACTGACTACCTGAAATATTTAGATATCGCGTCAATATCTAAATACATATATGAAAGTATGCTGTCGATCAAGTAGAAAAATACTTCTACAAAAAATTTGTCAAAAAATGACATGATTTTTATAATAAAAGTAGAAAAATTGTATATCTTGAATATCACAACATAAATTTTATAATATTTTCATTCATGTTATGATTGGCCGTACACTCGCGGGGGCTGGGCAGAAGCGCCCGAAGATCCGGATGTGGCCCACGGGCCTTAAGTTGCCCAAGATCAACGCGACAGATGAGAGTAGCGTCCGCACTCTTATATTCGTTTATTGCCTTATTCTATCAACTAAAAATTGATAGCCTTATTCTATCAAAGATCGTGGAAAAGATCTTTGCCTCTTTCTTCATCATCAAGGTTCAACTGTTTACCGCCACGTCTTAGCGGCCGCGCGCTTTGCAAAGATTTCAGATTATTATCTTATTTTTGTTTTATTTCTGGAGCCTCAAAATCGATCTACAACTCATTTTTCATACATTTCACAGACTTGCATTATAATGTGAACTTGTGGATTGATATAATTGCATTTATTGCCTAGCATTCAGTAAGACAAAATGATATTACCTGTGTCGTCCAAACATTCAATTTGATTGTTTGGCCAACTGCATCCTGAAAAAGATTCATTCTAATCACTAAATAATCATCTCAAGTTGCGCAAAACTCGACGTCAAAATATTCGCCAAAATTCGAACTTTGCGGTTTTCCAGCAGATCCCTTGATTTTTGACCGGGGGTGGATCTCTATTAGGGCGAAGTACTTGGAGAGAACAACCTTAGTGCTACAATATCTTTCAAATTTGGTGCTTATTCCTTTGATTCTGTTGAAAACTCAACGATATTCTAACGGCTTGTAATTTTTGTTTTTTCGTTTCTACTGCTACAGATAGAATTTCTTCCTCATTCCGTGTTACTATCAAAATGGGCCTTGTCGCTAACATCGTATGAGCTTGACTGCCAATGGCCTTCACATTTCGGGGCCCCTTTGAGGTGAAAGAAGCACATGCCAGGGGCGGATCCAGGATTTTTGGTGACTATAGCTCAAATCTTTTGGGATCGGAACCACGCCCTCCTTGCTTGCGAGACACGCCCACTATATGGGCAAATGATAAACCATGTGTGTTTATAGTTGCTTCGTATTCATAAATATCCCTTCGAACATCCTTTTTCTATTTCCAGGGACGCCAGAGAAGAGGGTGTGGGGGTACAACCGCCCCTGTTGCCCTTTGGCAGAAGGGGCAAGGGTTGTTTTTAATAAAGTTCCCTTGAAACTGGCCAATTGTAATAATCAGAGAGATTCGTATGAAATTCTGAACTTCTCAAAACATGTAAAATAATTCCTTGTGCCGAAAGTTAGCCAATGTTGAAGATACCTACAGATAATAAAATTGCAGTTACATATGAATTTGTAGAAGCTGAGAATTATCTTTCAAAAGCCTTTTTACTCAAGCCTGCCCCCCCCCTTCCCCCCTCTTGCCGCTTGGTCGTTCCGCCGTCCCTGTCTATTCCCTAGTAGGTCCTTGCCTTTGAAGCTACATTACAGGGGACCCAGGATGTGAAGACGAGCTATAGTCCACTGTTGCTTTACAGGGGACAGAGAGCGGAGATGTACCGTGGATACTCATATTCTATTGGTTAAAAGGCCATTTTCAAACCTGACTATAGCTTGACTATAGCTCGCGCCAAAAATTATAGTACGGGTTTCATTGTCTTCGATGCCTTTTCCAGAGCAAATCCCCAGACCGACTATAGCTCGGAATATCCACTGTAGCTCAATTCTGGTTGGTTACTGTCAACAAAGAACGAAACTTCTGATTCGTCTAAGTTTCAATATTAGACCATTCTGCGCTCAGTGTTTTATATCTTATCTGGAGAGGCATTGTGATGACACATTGTCAGCAGTGCATGTTTGTTAATCGCATTTGATAACCTATACCGCTGCTTTTAAATGTGAATTCCGAAAATCAAACACTGAGATTTTGACTATAGCTCGAGCCAGTGGCGAAGCTAGCCAAAAATTGTTGGTCCTGCTATATGGACAGGGCCACGCCCTTATTCAATAGGAAAAGCCCATGGACAAAAATTCTATTTTGAAGATGAATTTTTTCTTAAATTCAGTAAAAAGCAAATTTTAAATCGATGTCTATCTTTTGAAAAATAAACCCATACTTAAAGACGTGCTTTAGGGTGCTTACTTTTCAAACAAATCTATGTTAAATTGTAGTAAGCCTCTACAGCTGAAGTAAAAGTTCAAATTGGTGATAACTAAATTTGACAATAAAAGGGGGGTAGGGGTGGCATTTGAAGTTGCATATCATATATTTGTGGTATTCCAGTTTTTGGTCTTATAAACCTGACCAATCTAGATACTCTATTAAAATAATTTTAATAAAAAACAGAGTTTAAAGTCTGTAGGGGCAAGTTCACATATTCTGCAGAACAATTATTCTGCAGCTGATAAAGAGAGGCACAATCGAATAATGTGTCGCATTATCAATGAAAATAATTTTATTAGATAAACCATTAGACGAGAAAACAATTCAGGTAGAAAAATGCAAATTCCGCTGAAATTGGTTTATTCTCCAACTCAAAACTTTCAATCACACAACAGTAAATTCAATTATGCTTTCATCGTCCTTGTCCAAGTCTAAGAAAATTTTATTTAGGCCACCATGATATACCGTGCCTCAAACGATCGTACAAAGGCCGAAATCAGAGTGCCTCATACAGCCAATTCTTGTTGTTTACATTTCTTTCTTGCGAACTTTGGACTCTGTCTTGTTACAAATAAAATTTATGCAGCTCAACTGAGGCAAGTTTTGCTGTCAATAATAATATCATTGGTATTGCCAAAGCAAGCAGAAAATCCGCAATCACATCGCCTCGCCATAATACTTGAACTGGCCTCCTTGCTAGAGTCTCATAGCAGAACGAGAATGCACAGGGCAATTCTTGCAGTCCTGCTCTCAGAAATAGCAGGACCAAAGGTTTTCAAAACAATGCTCTTTGACCTACGTAGGTGAACCCTCGACCAATCAAATCACAACTGCTTACGAAATGTTATGATGGTAATTTCGACGAGGTCCTGCTCCCGAGATTGAGCAGGACTGCTCTTTGTTCTAGACTATTGTGAAGCAGGACTAAATTCACAAAAGCCCATTGTGAAGCAGGACCAAACATAGGGTATCATAGTTATGAGCAGGACCAAAATACAGGGCTGCCGTAGAAGAGAACAGGACCTTGAGATTAGCACGGGATGCCTGTATCAGCTGGCGGAACTGGGGACTGTTTATCAAAAAGAATTTGAAACTTCCTTTTTGCAAAGAAGAAATTGTTTATTGTTTACAGTAAATCTTATCTTTGGAAATTCTTGGTCCTGCTCAGCAGGACCAGCAGGACCTTTGGCTTCGCCACTGGCTCGAGCTACAGTTGCTATAGTCTGGATCCGCTCCTGCCCTGCATATGTCATTTGTTTGGGAGCAATGTAAAACTTACCTTTCTTTTTAGAACCTATGTCTTATTATCAAGAAATGCACCAGTCTCTTAAATCTATTATAAACAGAGGATTCAATCACTCAATATAAACGAAAGGATTTAGTCTTGAAAAACAAACTAGGAGGGGTAGAGTATACATTTGGGTTCTTCGAACATTTAGTGAGCAATAAACGATTGAGGTCGAGTGTGATGGTCCTATACATATTGACAAGACAGACTCTTGAAGCCTCTAGAGACATCAGAAGTAAAATTGACCGACGAAGACACTAGGAAGAAAAATTTAGGTGCTATTTGACTGATAGACGATTTTACCAAAAAGTAATAATTTCGTGGATCAACTGAAGATTTACCGACCAACTCATGACGTATTCAGAGAAGTTGTCACACCCCCTACACCCTCTAGCTATGGCCATGAGTAAGAAAACGTTTAAAAAGTGGCATTGACTGGTTTCATACTGTACTGTGAATTATCTTCATGTTCAAGTTGAATAGTGTATTCTTTGTCCTTTTTAGGTTTAGACAAATTACAATAAACAGAGAGATCACAATAAGCTCTTAATGGGCCATAAAGAATGGGAAAAATTTAGGGGCTTACTTTTAAATGAGGCACTCAGCAAAAACGTCGCAGAATTTGTCTGTTTCAGATATTATCGATTATCGAAACCCAGTGACAGAATGAAAGAGGCAAATCTCTGGTCAGCTCCTATCTCTTATTCAAAATTTTCTCAAAAATCGAAAGCAGAGAACAGTTCTGAACGGGCAGGTTTCTAACTGGGGGATATCTTACCCCAACTTGGGGTGTACCCCAAGGATCTATACTGGGACCCCTGTTCTTCCTTGTATATATAAATGACCTGAATGGGAACTTAAAGTGCAAAGTTAAGCTTTTTGCAGATGATACGTCCCTATTCACTATAGTTCAAGACTCAAACACAGCTGCCAGTGACATGAACCACGAACTAGAGCTGGTGAGGAAGTGGGCTCATGATTGGAGGATGTCCTTCAATCCTGACCCAAAGAAGCAAGCAGTTGAATTAATCTTTTCGAAGAAAAAGTCCGCAATTGATCACCCAGTAATACTATTTAATAACATGCCCATCATGAAAGTTGATGAACATAAACATCTTGGAATTACCTTGGACGCAACGTTGTCTTCTCTACCCATATAAAGGCTGCTATCTCAAAGACAAGGAAAGGTATTGGTATGTTGAGATTCCTCTCCAGCTATCTGCCTAGGCATACCCTAAATGAACTATACAAGCTCTATGTTCGACCCCACTTGGATTACGGCGATCTTTTATACCATATCCCACCAAAAGTATGTGGGATTTACCGGCGGTACCACCTTATCAAGTTTAATGGAGAAGCTAGAGTCTGTCCAATACCCCGCTGCCTTAGCTGTAACGGGAGCCTGGAAGGGAACGTCCTGAGAAAAGCTGTACCTTGACATTGGGTGGGAATTTCCAAACCTCCGCAGATGGAGTAGACGTCTCAAGTTGCTTTATTAAGTCATAAACAATTTAACCCCTGACTACACAAGGGACCCATTGCCACCACTTCAACAGTTGCAATATTCTCTTCGCGAACGTGACACAATCGGGCAAATTCGAGCAAGGACTGAAAATATAAATCTAGTTTTTATCCACACTGCTTGTCCGAGTGGAACAAACTAGATCCTGAAATGAGATTGTCACCTTCTGTTGCTGTTTTCAAGACAAAGATACTATCTAAGATCCGCCCCCCTACTAAATCAGTTTTTGGAATTCATGACCCGAAGGGCCTGTCTCTTCTTACTCAACTCAGGGTTGGTCTGAGCAAGTTAAACTTTCACAAATTTCAACACAACTTTAGAGATACAATAAATCCAAAGTGTCCAAGTAACGATGGGGTCGAGGATACGGAGCACTTCTTGTTGCTCTGCCCCTCTTTTGGTGTTCAAAGGACTTGATCTCCTCGCTGGAATATATACTCTTGTACGATCATATGCATATGCAAATCTTGCAAATGATGTTGTGTTGCAAATCTTATTGAACGGCGATAAGAATTTTCCAAACCACCTCAATAGAAGCATCCTTGAGTTATCAATACGTTTTATACATTGTACTGGTCGCTTTTAATTAAGTATCCCGCCCCCCCCCCCTCGTAAGCCAACAAATATTTAGTTATCTATAATATGTAAAGCCTGTCTCAAATAATATATGAGGTGAAATCTGTGGTAATTCAAAATTACTTAAACTGCAGCAAACATCTTGTCTACTGCTATTCGCTAACATTTTGCGCCTGACATCTAATTTGAGAGAGAATGTAATGTTCTTTCTTTTTTTTCTTCCTTTGGTAATTCGTACAGGCGTGGATCTAGCCACATTTTTGACCGGTTTTGGTGTACTTTATCCCATTACAGCCCTGTGTGTTTTTGCCCACACTTTCATCTAATATGCCAGAATTTTACCTCATTCAGCATGGCCTTTGATCCTTTATCTTGCAACTTCGATTCTAATTTTCATGAATTTTTGTTGAACAACATTTCCACTCCCCTTAATATGAAAACCTCAGATTCCTATTTGCATCCGTATTCCATTTTGCATCATTTTGCTACTACTTCGGTTCCGTTAGAGTAAACTTTCGAAATTTTTATTGAAACAAATTTTCAGAATGTTTTCTATAGCCCCTTTCTTGCCTATAGCTGAGTGGTAGCTATACGGCATCGAACACGTTAATGACCAACCAGTAAACATTTCATCAATATGAATCTTGCAAAAATAAATTCTGATAAAAGTCTTAATGCATAGTTAAATATTATGCAAGAGTTATGATCGCAGAATTACAGCATATTCAATTAAAAACATTATCAAAAAAGGGTTTCAAACAACTGGTATAGTGTTCCTCCCTCAGTCTCGTTTTCAGTTCTCAAATCGAGACTTCTTACAAACGTGTCAATAAAGACGAGAATAATAGGCCACTTTATCACACTCAGATTTTCATACAGTCAAGTATCTTAGATAAAACATCATGGCATTAACAGGATTGTTGCTGATAGGATGTGCGTTTATTCCACAAGCCTTTTCATATTTTGTCAATATCGATGCACATGGTGAAGAGTGTTTCCATGACCGCGTTTCACCTGGAACAAAAATGGCCTTAATGTTCGAAGTTGCAGATGGAGGATTTTTAGACATTGATGTTAAGGTATAAAATAATTAAAATCTTAATTTTTGTTTAAAGTTATGGTTAAAGATTTCAAACCATAATTTGTACCGAACGATCAAATCATTAAAAAATGTATACTTTTGACGAGGAAGTTAACATCAAGCGCGCGTCTATCTTGCTGATTTCAAATTTCACATAGGTACAAATTAGGCCTTGTTAAAATAGGCCTGAATTTGGTTCTGGATCGAAAGAGTTTCGCAAAGGTCTGTTGTAATAGACTATAAAGTAGAGAATTTATTCAACTTTTAAGATTAAGCTTTAAAAAAGCAGCCACAAGTTTATGTCCAGCAACGTACTAAGTACTAGTTGACATGAAACGAGGTACTTCTGTTCTGACTAAAAGCTTTCGTCCATCTATCGTCAAAGTAATTTTGAGGTTGCGTTTATAAACATATTTTCTGATTTTTAGTTATCCTTGTCTTAAAATTTCCACTCAAATCCCAAAATACTCTATCCAGACTTGAAACTTTGTTTCTTGCGCAGACAAATTTACTTTTGAAAGTTTGAGTCTGTGTGCCTGAAATCATAAATTTTTAATCATTTTTATGGTTGATAATGGTAAATGTTTTTATCTAGAGATTTTGTTCGGTCAGTACATAAAAGCATGCACTGTTCGCCCAGGCAATATATTGCGGGTGTGCAACAAAGTTTCCAGTCTGGGTACTGTAGCTGAACCATAAAAAAGTTTTTAAATTATTGGTAAAAGGGCCCCATCCTTGGTCTCAGCTGATTTAATATATAAACCATTGATGAGAAAGATTTTTTGGAAAATTAGCAAAACTTTCTTAAAGAAGATGATATCAACTAAAATTTTAGATATATTATTCTAAAGTTTTCATTATATTATTTATTCCAAGACATGTATGTTTTAAAACATTTTCAGACAAATTATCCCTAATAGGCTTTGTTTTATGCAAAGCTGTGTATTTGATGCATTGCTTTGAGATGAATATCTGCAGAGAATACTAAGAGCGGTAGACTCTGAAGATGGCAGAGAATACCTGTAATTTATTGCAAAAGTTGTCCCAGATCCAAGAAACCTATTTATATGATTTAGAGGAAAGTTTTTTGTCAAAAATGAATTTAGTCTTTTGAAGACTATGGTCCTCGTGTCCAGGTTCCCACTAATTAACCTCATGGAGTTTCTAAAGAGGCTGAGCTGTTTGCAATTTTTGATTAGTTTCCTTTTTAAAGTGTGTTGTCATAGAAGTAGCTAGCTTTGATTGTTATTTTGCAATAATTCTCAATGTTGTCTGAATCATTTTATTCATAACACATTATTTTTTTCTTCAGATTGTTGGACCAGACCAGAAAGTAATATATTCTGGGGACAGAGAAAGCAATGGAAAGTACACATTTGCAGCCCACATGGATGGTGTTTACACTTACTGTTTCAGCAACAAAATGTCAACAATGACTCCTAAAATTGTGAAGTTTGGCATGGACATTGGTGAAGCCCCTAAAGAAGCTGGAAAAGATGATGATGGTTAGTTATTTGAAATATGTAATTTGTTCAGTTCCCAACATTTCTGAAAGCAACTGTCCATATCAAAGATAATATTAAGAAGCCATTTTAACAAAATGATTTTTAAGGAAAAATATAGTAAATAGAAATAGTCAAGTTGCTGTTTCTATCATCAAAAATATAAAAAGTAAAAACAAGATTGTTTTTCTAATCTACTTTCTATTTTCACTCTGTGACAAGAAACCTTTAGAATGGCCTAGTAAAAATAACATCTTCCTGTTTAGCTTACAAAATTTGATTTTAAATGTTGTAATATTTTGATTCTACCTTATCTAGCCTTTAGAAATGCAAGTAGGTTATATGTATCATACAATTGCAAACGCCACTATTTTTTGTTTTTAGTGTACATCTTGCACTAAGTGCAGTTAACCCATTCACTCCCAGCTGTTTGATTTTTTTGTCATTTGTTGCATAATCAGTGTTTTATATTTTAGCTGAACATGATAAACTGAATGGCATGATACACCAGCTATCTTCAACTTTAATTGGTGTCAAACATGAACAGGAATATATGGAAGTGAGAGACCGTGTTCACAGAGCAAGTAAGTTCTCATTTAAAATTTTGGTCCGACAATGTTTTTAGTAGTAGATTGTTCTAATAGTTTATACTGTTTGTGGTTTGGGCCTGGTTGCTGTTTTTATTACATACCCTTGGATGCACAGAACAGGATGGTTCTTATTCATATTTCTCTAAGTTTCAAGCTTTTTAGAATCATCAGGCAACTTTTGAAATACTCTGTCTTTAGGTGTAATTATATTTAGTTGTTATGTCTCTTGATGTGTCAAGAATTTTGTTGCCCACAACTCGCGCGCGATAGCGCGCGAGTGAAGGGCTCATAGTCTGCCCCGCGTATAAGTAGCATATGGAAGCTTCAGTTCATGTTGTCAGCACTTTGTCAGCAGATTTTTTCACTTTTCTGCTGCCATGACAACTGTCAATCAATTTCATTGTCAATCAATCGGCTTTGTCGAGGAGGTCGTTAACCGCCACCTCTTTGTGCAGAAGGAATTATCTTCGGAGAGTTGCTCTGCCAAGACTCTGTTAAAGGCCTTCGGTTTTTTTGGCACGAAAACGGTGCTGCATCACAGCTCGGTTCTCCGCAATGGATGGAAGTTTTGATTCGAAGTTTTGGGAATCAAAACCAGTTGAATGCCACACCTTTCTCCCAAAAACTCGACACCGTACGAGCAAAAGTTATGATTGTCGTGATTATCGCCTGTACATCGCTGTACGAATCCTTTATCGCAATCTATTTTAGCTGTACCCGTTCTATCACGTGTCCATTTTCATACGTCTTTGCTTCACGAAAACGAAAAATAAATGTCAAACCCTAGAAAAACTTCATGATTTTCAAAAGGGCGTTGGACTTAAATCAAAGGCAAACTGAACACCAAAAATTCTTGATAAAAAGAATAGTTTAGCATCAACTAGAGCAGCTGTTTTTATAAAATTGTGAAAACCCAAGATGGTGTCTTCTTCGAATATCCTGACCTAAATTTTCAAAACAATCATTATCAAGGAACTAATTGTTTGCGGGCAGTACTAGCAAGAGCTATTTCTAGTATATATATTAGAGGATTTTATAAGCTAATTACAATACTCAAGGCTTTTTAAACAAGTGAGACAACACTACCTAGGCCTTTATTCAGATACTTTCTATCATATCTATTTATGGCCTTTTACTATGAATTTCAAGCATTACTGCAGAATTGGTATATTTACTGCATTTCTCTTCATATTTTTACTTGTTTTCTCATGTATGTATATACTCATCCAAAGAAAGAATTTGTAAACTGGGCAGGCTTTCTTGGATATATTTTTAACTTATATTTAGTAGATCAGTTTAACTTAAATATAGGATATTTCACATTAGGGGAAGGGCATATTCATGATGCCTTACACAAAAGAGTAAAACTTGCATTATTTAAACTAATTAACTAAAGTGTTTTCAGTGAATATTGTAGAATAAAAATTGCTTCTTTTTATAGATTGGAAAAGAATTTTTAAATTAAAGTAATATATAGAATATATATTTCCTGACTTTATATTTTTCTTTTTGTCTTTCTTTCTTCCTTCCTTTGTTTGTTTGTTAGTTTGTTTCTTTCTTTCTGTCATTCTCTCTTCCTTTCTTTCTTTTTTGTGTGGTTGAGCTTAAAGATTGAAGTTCTATGTTCCATGTGCTAATGTTTTCTTGCAATGAAATATACTATAAATATTCACATACAAGAAACTAATTTTTTGGATGAGGCAGCACTTATATTTTGAAAATCAGGCAAATGTGGTTCTTATAAGTATTTCATTTATAGAAAGTTATAGAAATGATATCAAATCAAATTATTGTTTTTAAACATTCTTTAACTTCTTTAATCAATACCTTATTTTTCTTTGCAATTTATTAACTTTGTTTCTTCTTAATTTTAGTCAATGACAGCACCAACAGCCGAGTAGTGTGGTGGGCCTTTTTTGAATGTTTGATTCTTGTTGCCATGACACTTGGACAAGTCTATTACTTGAAGAGGTTCTTTGAAGTAAAGAGAGTGGTATAATTCTTAGTTTTTGACAATTAGAATAGCTATCCGGCTTTGTTTTCCCTTTCCCTTTTTAACTAGGCCCTTCCTTTGAAAACCTTGTTAAACATCTTGCTCTCTACATCTTTTCCTACTATTGTTGTTACCTACTTAGTTTGTTTTACAATAAGTATCTTTTTGAGTACACCATGGCCAGATTCACCTTGCCCCCATTTCAAATGCTACCTTGCACAAGCTGCGTTGTTTATTGTGCATGCCAAGATATGTATATAAATGTTATATTATAAGTCTCTCTGCACAAAGAAACATATCTGATAGTGTGAACAGATCATATAAGCAGCACAAGTATTTGGCTCCTGGAAATGGTTCTATTTCAAAATAAAAGGAAGAAAATTCAAATACCTATGTCCACTAATTATCAAATTTGCCATCCTTTTTTCAATTTGTATGTCCTTCCTTGTTCACCTTGTTCATTGTTATGAACTGAGATCTATTTCTGTATTAATATTATACATGGTGTTGTTTTTCTGCTGACAAGTTTTCTCATGTAGATGACATGATACAAGTATTTAAAGAAACATGACAGTAAAATTTTATGAGACATGTCAAAATTTCTGACAGTGTTACTCAAGTTTTCGTTTTTCACTGGTATCTGTTCTTTTGGCATAATGCTTTAACTCAAAGTTGATTTCTTCCTGTAAAGATGTTCACATTTTCATTCTAATATCATAGGTCTTGGAAATGCTTTCCTTTTAAATAAAGAGGGGAGATTGTTTATCAGAATTCTACAATATTTGGTTGTTGCTCTAAAAAACTTATTAGATTCAAAATAAACTTTATTTTATCATTTCACAACATCATAGATACCCTTTTAGGGAACAAATATTTAACACACATGAAATTTAGAGCACTTTATCCTTACTAAAGATGGAAATTTGGAGAAATTAATGGATTTTTAAAAAAAACCTTGCAAAAATTGCTTTATTTTGAATAGAATTTCTCAAATAGAGACTTTTAAAGCAACCAAGCATCAACCATTGTTACACTGTCTCGGCCAAGTATAAACCTTCAAGAAATGATCTCGAATTTTCATTTAAAGGGTATGGACTTACTTCTTGACAAAAAACCATCATTTCATATCTGACTGGAAAGGCTTTAAGCAGTTTAAAAATGCTGAGACCTGATTGTTTACCTTAAATTTTACCATTTTCTGCCATTTGAATCACATTTTCAATCTGAAGAACTTTTCAAAAATTGTGATTTTTCAAAGACTATCGGCTTACTTTTTGACAAAAATTAGGCCACTTCTGATCCGACTGGAAAAGGTTTAAGCAGTTCAAAAGTGATTCAAATTGACTTTTTGGCTTTAATTTTCATCATTTTACGCTATTTAACTACTTTTTCAATGTAAATAGCTTTCACAAAAAGTGCGATTTTTTCAAAAGCTATAGCCTTACTTTCTGACAAAAACTTGACCATTTCAGATCCGACTGGAAAAAAATTTAAGCAGTTCAAAGTGTCTCAACCTGACTTTTTAGCTTTAATTTTGATCATTTTACGCCATTTTAACCACTTTTTCAAGGTAAATATCTTTCACAAAAGTGTGATTTTTTCAAAGGCTATAGGCTTACTTTTTGATAAAATTCGACCATTTTTTATCCAACCGGAAAAACATTTAAGCAGTTAAAAAGTGTCTCAACCTGACTCTTATGCATTAATTTTAATATTTCATGCCATTAAATTACATTTTCAATGTGAAAAACTTTACAGAACTTGTCATTTTCCCAAAGGCTATATGCTTACTTTTTAACCAAGGCTATAGACTTACAATTTTTCTATCGAGTCCAGGTGTTTCTTAGAAAACCAGTTTCACAAAATACTAGATAACTTTCAAGGCCATTATTAATGCATCTTATGAAAGGAATAACACAAAAAAATTTGACACACCCTTGACAAATATCTAAAAACTACTTTTAGATGTTATTCCATTTGTTTCTTATTCCAAACAACTGCTCTCGATAAATTTTTCTCTTAATTATTCATTCAAGGTTAAGTTGTCCTTCTTTGCAAAACAAAAAGTGAAGTGCAATCGTTCATTATCTTGAGACTGAAGGTATCTCACAGATAGACTGTCTTGTTCTAAACAAACATCGTTAACTAGTTATGGTTTAGAAATCAAAATAATTCTGACCGTACATACACCCTGTAACAATAAGGTGCATACACGAGATTCATTTTGGGTCCCTGGCTGTAGAGTAACATAACTGAATGTCTGCATTGGATAGGAGACGGACAAAATTTCAAGTAATACATTAGAGCAATCCAACTTGAACATGTCACTGGACTGTTTTGCTGCAAAGCCTTGCAAGAAGTCCTGACATCTGCAAAAGAGAATTCACCCCTTCTGCAACCCTCATATGTGTATAACCAATTTCCTAGAAAACAAATAAATTAGCATTTTTAATTCTTACACACAGTCATCACTTTAACATTCTGAAAACCAAGTATCTCTATTGAATAGAAGGGGGCCAAAATATCAATCAAAATTCAAGAAAAATCAAAGTATCGTAAACTTAATGAGAATTTCTATAAATAATAACTGAAATATTGAACTATTAAGGTATTCAAAAAAACATTCAATACTTGAAAACGCAAAAAATGAAAATAAAGTTGATGAAAAGACAAAAAGGATTAGAAAACTTACTTTTATAAATTCTAATTTCAAATATTCCGCCATTTCCATATTTTTGCACACTCTGAAGATGTTGGTGATTATGTCAACTGCTGAATATCCCATGCGCCAGAGATGGGACATAATCTTGTATGCTTCGTCGATATCTCCGTTCGTGCAATGCGCCAGCATATCTTTGACTAGCAAAGGATGAGGCTCGTCACAAACCTGAAGAGACAGTGAAAATATTACTAAAGTCTTCTTCTCATTGGAAAAAATTGCAATCAAAGGCACATGAAAATCGTGTATCTCTTTACAGCAGCTATTCAACAAGCCAATATCACGTTTAAACAAAAAGTAATTTAATAGAGCTAGTCACTGCTAGATGCTGACTGTGAAAGGGAATGCTGCGACCCTGCAATGGCAAATCTTTAAGTAAACAATAAAGAGGAGGGCAGAGACGGCACAAAATATCAAATTAAACTTTTAAGTATCCCAAGAACCAATTGTGGGGAGGGGGGGGGGGTTGATTCAGTGCTTGACTTTAACTTCAATGCTCGGTTATTGAATAACTGGGGAAGTAGAGGGGGGTCGTAAAACTAAAGTAAATGGGGGTCGTAAAACAAATGCTCAATTCCAAAATGCTAACTGAGCTAAAAAAGTACAAACCTTGAAAACATTTTCACTATTCACAAAGCCAAAGCCAGCATACGTTGACTGTAAATTGTTCAACGCCTGTATGAGAATAACCATAGCTTATTAAGAACAGGGTAACAAAGCTGCAAAGTGACATATAGGTGCAGTCCCTGATTGTTCAGGCTACTCTTCCTTTCTTTCAAGGTTTTAAAAGTATGATTAAAAAGTGGGATGCCTTGGACTGTAATGGTAGTGCTTGACAATGCGTGTCTCGTTACTAGTTCTTTTATATTTAACTATATTAATTATATCTATTAATGTTTAATATATTCTTCAATTTAGATAAGTTTACTTTGTATAATTTGTGCATAGTAAGCTAAAAAATGTAAACAAACCTATTTAAATAAGTTGAAAAAAAACAAAAAAAATCACCACAAGACATGCAGAAACAATTTAATTGGTAGGAGAAGATCATTTATCGGGATTTGATTGCTAGATCTCTTGACTGATTTCGTGTCTTCACTGTAACTTTCATCCGGCATTGTGTTTTGAAATCCAATACAATATACTGTGTTCAAGATTAAGTGGTCAGGTGTACTTTCAAAACAATTATCATTTTATTCAATTACCCTTTTTACCATCTCAGAATAAGAAGGTAATAGAAAAAAGAGAATTTCACTCTATTAGCACAAATATTATTAACAATCGTACTCTACTATAAAAAAGAAAGCAAATAATTATGAAAAAAAGCCTGACTTATCATGTGTTTAAACATTCAGTTTTTTCGCTGAACCTTTAACCTAGCATATAACAATTCGATGAAAAATTATTCTAAACCCCCAATCGGTAGCCTGGTTCTAGAATTTAAAACTTGCAACTATATTGACAACATGTTATTGGGACATGTTATGCGGAGAAAAGGCATAGAGAACCTATCGCTAACCGGAAAATTAGAAGGTAGAAGAGCAAGAGGCAGACAGAGAATGACGTATTTGAGCAACATCAAAGAATGGACTAACAGGACAAATGGAAATGAACTCATTCAAGCATGTCAAAATAGAGAAGTTTGGAGGAGCATGATCGTCAAAGCCTTAGCGCATGACATATAAAGAAGAAGAAGAATATTGACAACTTTCTACATCACAGTCTTTTAGCACTTAATCAGAAACTTTTCCCCTAAAATTTAGGCTTCGAAGACACAATAAAAATTTATGATTTTTTAACTTCAAATGTTTTTTAACTTTTAACAACTTATAACTACTTAATATGAATTTGAATGTTGAGCAAAACCTGTCGCATATCCCCCTGGGCCGTAAAAACGATAGCCTCCATCCCAGCATCATTTCTAGGTACCTGAAGTGACATAAAAACAATTTAATGTATAGGCTATGGCAAACGAGTAGATTATGTAATGTTTAGCAGGCAAGAATGAAAAAGGTGAAAGGTTAGCCGTCGCTGATGGTGAAATCAAGATAACCAATCAAACGCGTCTTTCTTCATTTCACGTGACTTTCGATCCACACCTGGATATAAATTTTCAGCTTACTTTCGGTGATTATCCAAGGTTAATATTCTGAAAAGTGCAATAGTTTGTTATGATTCCGATATTTCGTGCAATCTTCAACTTTTGCCGTACCAAAATATTACAATGAATTAAAAAGTTATAAATATCTAAAAAGTATAGGTGGTTAGATTCACTCCTAAATTTATGGCTTGTAAAATAACTGAAAGCACAAATCCATTGGAGATCAAGAATATCAAAATATTATCGAGTCTGTTAAACTATTAAGCCTCTTACATATGATTACGTCATAATATAAAAATGCTTTCTTACACTTTCTTTTTCGCACACATCGAGTAATCTCTCAAGGATTTGAGCATCGCTTAATTTTGAGTATCGGAGGACAGCACAGCGTGATTGTATGGCCTCTGTGTAAGAAATGCAAACAAATTATAGAATTATCAGTCACATTATCAAGGTACCTTTCATACTTTGTGGTAGGCTACTACATGAGATCTGCGACAGTTAGGTTAGCAAAAACATCATAATAGAAAAATCAAAACATACCAATAATTTTGTCTGACTGGTTGCATGCCAGTGCAAATCTTGTCGTCTTTGAGTAGATCTCCATTGTCCTTCTCAAGGCTTGTTGTGCACCGTCAGTCATGCTGAAAATGAATAAATAAATAAATAAATGTTCAAAAAGTGTAAAATAATAAATATCACATATATAACTTTAATCAAGTAAACGCACAATAAACAATACTTATGTGCCTTTATTTTGAGCAGTACTGTGAGCAACCACCGCACAGAATTTCAAGGATTTCTTAACTGGGAATTGGAAGAAGTCAGTGGTAAGTTATCATCAAACGGATCTTCATTATGGCTTTGAAATTATATATTTTTCATCGTGTTCTTTCGGACCCTGATTCTGACGTTATATGCTCTGAGGAGTGTCAGACGAAAAAGCTTTTAGTATGTTGTAAAATATTTGCTTTTTCAAAGCCATTTTCAAATTCTGTACCGCAAAAAAATGGATCTTCATTAAGTGTGCTAATGACTTAGCCAACTTAATTCGCGACCAAATGCAACGAAAAACATTGGGTCTAGGTTATTTACCATATACGTAGACAAAAGTTTCTTGTTCGCAATATCATGCATTAAAACAAAGATTAAAAACAAATTAGTTCATTTCTGTAAGCAAGCAAATAATTTTCATCATGAAAGCAATCGAAATCAAAAAGATCAAAACTCCAATTTGCTTGCTTAAGCTACAAGTCATCTCAAAATCTTTAGTTTATCTTATTTCACACATTTTTTAAAGATCAAAGATCATTAAACATTTCTTGCAGAAGGAAACCCACAAGCATAAACTGGGCCTACCTATCAGCCTCATCTAAAATAATGATCTTGTGTCTTCCTTTTGGCAGTGTCACTTTCTGTTGTGCGAACATCTTTATTTTATTTCGTACCACATCAATCCCTCTGTGAAAACAGAACAATGCTGGTTATGGACTGCAAAATTATAGCAAATCATAGCAAAAAACTTGTCAAGCAAGGGTAAAACAATTAAAGAGACTCGCAGTTACACAGATTCGTTACAAACCAAAGGAGTTCTACGTACTAAGGAGAAAAAACAAACAACATTCTGACTCAAACCCAAACTCAAATTCTTTTTTAACAAAAACAGCAGTTACGTACAATATTAAATACAATGAGAAAATATTGATTGGGAAAAAACAGTAAACATGGTGGGCACATGGAAAAAGCTCAAGGTGAACCACTGAGTCATGTGGCCAGAATATTTAGTTTTCTTCATATGCCATTTCACAATGGAATGATTTCCTGTGTCCCTTTACAATACTAAATTCACTTGAATGACTCGATTGGGTGATATATGAAACTTGACAGTTCATATCTGACTCTTGCATTTATCTATGTTTTTATTGTGCAAATATTGCAGTTATAAGTGAATAGACTAACTATCTGGGATACTCCATGACGCAGATGTTACTTAATTTTAATAGCTTTGATATGTGAATGGTTGTCTAGCAATAATGACACAGCACTGTGCCACTTCCATATGTTGAGGCAGTCTACATTTTGGTTGAAAGATAAAAATTTTCAGAGCTTGGTTTATGGGACTGAATTCACTTTATAAGACTCTGTATATTACCCGAACTCGTTTCGTTTCGTTTCGTTTCGTTTCGTTTCGTTTCGTTTCGTTTCGTTCCGTTTCGTTTCGTTTCGTTTCGTTTCGTTTCGTTTCGTTTCCTTTCGTTTCGTTTCGTTTCGTTTCGTCGAATAATTGGCTTTAAATAAGCCGAAATATTCACTTCAATCATATTTAACACAGACAAGGAAACATTCCAAAATCTGGGCATTACTAGAATGCAACGCGAGGCCTTACAATCTTTACAACCGTACTTTTTGTCATTCATTATATATTTGAATGACAATTTAATAAAAATAACAAAAATAAACGACTTAGTATGAACACAGAATAATAAACAGCAGTACAGTTTACAAAATTCACTGGAGGATCCACCACCAATTGAAACTCAAACCTATTTAGAGTGATTTTAAAAAAAATGAAAATGACGAAGGACGGTCTTTCAGTTTCAAGATTCAACACCTTATCGGAATACACAGAATTACCTCACCAGTTAGCTAGAATGCACTCGTGAATTTGAATAAAGCGCGTTCCAATATTTCATATTGTTTAAAAAAACATAATAAAAAATCGAAAGTAGAAAAAAATCATGACGTAAGACTTGAAAATCACCGAATTTAAAACTTGACAGGTATGTGTAGAAACTTTAAGTGTAGAAATCATATAGAAACTTTAAGTTTGTACCAGGAAAGCATTTTTGCTACAAATCAAATACGAATTGAGTAGAACAGACAACTCTAGCGTCTACCTATCATTTGAAGCGTTCAGTTCCAAGACAGCATCTTTATATGATGTACCAAGCAATGCTCGGGCTAAGCAGAGAATGCTAGTCGTCTTTCCAGTCCCTGGTGGTCCCTTTAAAAAGCAAACATGAAATATAGTCAATACTTCAGGCATTGATGACTTCAGAAATGCACTGGATATTTAAAAATTGACGTTGCAAAACAGAAAAAATGGAAGGGATGGAAGGGGTTGCAAATGAAAGAAAATAGCTTGGATTGATGAAATGCTAGTGACATAGGAAAAGAGAGAGCAAAATCATGCAATTTCAGGCAGCAAAATTACACGCTGTTATATCTGAGCATTTTGAATAAGCATAGCACGTTTTTCTGCACAAAATGTATCTATAAGTTGCAATTTCACCACCGGCGGTTATGTCTGGTTTCCATAGCTTCAACCTAGCATATTTATCCAGGGCATATTTATCATTCATATTGAGGTATTTCTGGTGCTTAATAAATTGAAAATTTGGATCATGAATTTGTGCAAAATATAAACTATTGCATGGAAAGTCAAATGCATTCTCAATGTTTTGCTTGATAAGAATATCCAATATACGTACTGCAATGATAACATTAGGAACGTTGCCATTTTCTGCAAAGGCCTGAAAGATATAAAAAATCATTTACATAAAAGTCCTTTTAAATAAATGACAAAATTACATTAAACGAGAAATTATGCGTGGCAGTTGATTTGCCAAATCTTTTAATTTAGTTATATACTCTTAAGAAATACTAAACTTATATATTTTATGTCTTACATATTCCTTTTTAAAAAACTGTTTATTGAGTGAAGGCTGAACTCAAAAAATAGAATGGGATAGAGGGAGGGGATACATGATGCCATGACCCAAGAAGAAGAAGTTAGGGCTATTGGTCTTCAATTTGTGCAGTAAAGTCTCATTTTGAAATACTTATTTAAAAGAGGTTGGGGATTTTTTAAATTTTACAAATAACATAAAAAACATACCTAAAGTGCCACATATTTCTGGAATAAATAATAAGCCTAAACAATGTTTGAAAAAATAATTTTTACCTGAAGACGGCTTATCGTTTCTTCGTTGCCCACTATTTCAGTCAATTTTACCGGGCGATACTTTTCAACCCTGAAAGCAGAAATGATAATTAAGAGCAAGGCAAATAAGAGACAGTAAAGTTGGAAATTTGTTGGAAAATTGTAGACACAGTAAAGTTTAAGGGACTTAAGTTGGGTTAACGGGGAGAGGGTCAAGCCATCAGATCTCCCAAGTATTTGGCATGTGTTTCAAACTGTAAAAAATCATATCAAATGTATGACACAAACCGTGGTAGACGGATAAATTTAATAATGGAATGAAAATCTACGAGGAAATATAGATGTCGAAAACACATGACCCAAGTTGCGCCAAAGTCCATAATGACGACATGCCCTGTCGTCTTTTCATCTAGCAGTTATGGAATCGATCTAGATAAAAACGAAAAAGCCAGGAGATACACGACAAGCTGTCGTTTTCCACAGGAGGAGTTCGTTTCACCCTTGAACTTCAGTGGGACGTTTTCTATATGTACGCAGTACTGACTGGGTAACTATACTGGTCATGTACCCCCGTTTCTCGTACGGACCTCATCGATCTATAATTGAGTATATTTTCTTTCTTGACTTTTTCAGCCCTTATTCTGACGTTTTATTCCCTAAAGAGTGTCAGATTATAAGCTTTATTATGTTGTAAAATTTTTGCTTTCCTCAAAGCCATTTTAAAATTTCTAATATTCTAAAGATGGGGACTTGAGTATATTGTAAAGATGAGGACTAAGAGTTTTTCGAGCCCTGGAGCAAGTACAACAACAAAGCGTTGTGAGGTGATAAGGTGAATACTTTGGCACTGCAACCAAATGCTGCAAGGAGACGAACATCAGATAGAGGAATGATGTTACGATTAAAAAGGCGGCTACACTTGAGTATACTTGATGGTAAACTAGAGGCATTTTGTTTCTCACTGGAGGTATTGCTGGGCCGGAAACTATTACCCAGATGCAATTCAACAAATAAGTTGCAGTAAGGGTTAAAATTGTCATCTGGAATTTACGTTTTAGTTGCGTTCTTTGTAGCGGCTTGTGATGAGAAGTGTCTTGCGATGACACCAACACACGTGTAAAGAAATATAGCACAATTTTTTTACTTACTTTGATTATCTAGAATAATCCATAGAAAATTATATGGTTGATTTCAGCAAAGGGCGCTAATTGAACCTAAATTTTGAAGCATTTCAATTTACATCGTAAAGTTGAGCAATTTTACAGCATTGCAAGGCAGGGCTGTTTGTAGACTGAACTCATGCTTGATGCCACAAATCAAGTAAGTTAAAATGGAGCGCTTAATTAAAAGTGGATGGCTAATTCAAATCAAAACATTGCGTGTATTTCTGTTAGAATAACCAGTAAAAAAATAAGCAAAAGAATATATTTACAGAATTTCCTTTTAGTTCTGACTTTTTCGTAATTAGAAGATCAAATTAAACTGGGCTATGATTGTAATTAGTCAATTTTGAAAATAATTGTTGCCGTGATATGCTCACATTCACAGATTATTTTGCAGAATGGTGATAGAGAAAGCAAAGGAAACCGAGTACCAATAACATTAGCTAGATTCTGGAAACACGTGTGATGGGTATACATAAAGTTAACTGACCATACGCGGCGTATATTTTTGTGGTAGAAAGATGGGGGGTAAACACAACTGATCACATGAAAATCACATGACAATCAAATACCCCCGGGGTACTATTTGCTTTGTTTCGTATGAAGTAAATTTGAGAACACTATTTAGCTGCAAGTCTTCACGCTGTAAGGAGTGACAACAAAGAGATATGAGGTGCAGAATAAACTACATCGCGGATGGCATGGGGAAGGATTCATCTGGCAAGCAAAAATAAATTGACCAGATCATTGACAGCAACAAGTTGTTAGCAATCTTCTTCGAGAAATTGACAGTTATCATGGTCTTAAAATGGCAAGGAGACGAATAAATGTGACCTACATCTTGGAGTAAACGCAATACAAATTCCGAAAGAACAAACCAAAGGATGTTCCCATACATTCAATAGCACTCAAAAGATTGTCTGACAAAACTTGCCAATGGAAATACAACACAACTATGCTGTAATTGCAATAGGTATGACTGGTATTGCCATGAATGCACTTGAAATTTTCATGATTCTAAAAGGAAGGCAATACCGAATACCGTTCCAAATGTCACTGCTCAGTCTAGCAGGGGCTGATTTGCTGGCATCTCTATCGCTTGCCCTCTAGTCTACTTTTGAATTGCTATTTAAGTTAGGCTGCCCAGTTCCTAAAATACTGACTGATTCTTACATACGTGCGTTCATCTTCAGCTCGATATCAAGTCAACTGCATGTAATTCTAATAGCAATTCAGTGACTATTTGCTGTACTGTTCCCATTCAGTTGTAAACGTGTCTTGACGCAATTTCGCTGCTTTTTATTCTTGGCATTGCTCTGGATCGCTTCATTAGTTGCTACTGGTCTAATTAACAATTTTCTTGACACCGTGGCGTTGACATTAATCACTGGTGTTGTGATTGCATTTTCGTACGCCTTTATAGTGTATCGCATCCGAAATCGTCCCGTTGTGGTCACTCGAGATTCAAGCACAGGCTCCGATGTTACATTATACTCTGGAATTCTTTTTCTCCTATTTGTTGTTTGTTATTTTCCATTTTCTTTCTTCAGCATCATCCATGGTGTAGAACAGAGACACAGTGGTCAATTGATAGCAGTATTTTATTTCTATTGGCTTAATACTATAAACAACCCAGCTGTATATTGTCTGTTCAAGTCGTTAAAAGGCGGTACTAAGTGTTTCAAGAACCGAAGGACCTCAAATTGTGTACCAGATGCTTGTTGACAGAAAAAACCTAGTTAAATTTATGCTGGGAGTGAAGCAGGCCTGGCCATTTGAGGAGAGCCATAGCTCTTGCTCCCCTCCAGGCTCTCCTCAACTGCCGGAAGGGAGCTACAGATTGCTTTCCTAAATTGCTCTTAAAAGAAAATTGCTCTACTTGAAATCAATGTTTCCTTTGTTTATATTCTTATGTGTCTAGAAATAGCTCACCCGGAGATTGCTAGGAGAGCTGTTTACCGCTCCCCTGCTTAAAGTCTTATGGCCAGACCTGGTAAATGCTTCTAGAAATGCGATAAGGGGTTAATTACAGTATGTTAATTCCTGAAAGGGCCTATTGGCGAGTCGTGAGCCCTACCTCATAAGTATGCATATAAATCATTTTCATTGCTTCTTGCTGTAGTTAGATTATTCGCTTTTTAGTATAATTATTGGTAAAGAACATTGATTGAAAGAGATGTATAACATAAATATGCCAATTTTATAAGTTGTGACGTAATTTATAAGTTGTAAGCGAAGCGGTACTTTAATACAAGGCAATCGGTAGTAACGGGCACAGATAGGTCGTTTATTGGACGTCATCATCAGTTTCTTAAAGACCCTTTTCTGTAAAAGGACTTAAGCAAATGTTGTCCATTACCTTGAATGCTATACAGTGTCTACTTTCAAACCTGATTTCTTTTTTTTCCAAAAAATTCAATTGATTTCTTTTTATCGTTCTTAAACCAATGTCGAAGGTGTGTTTGTTAAATTTTATTCTTTGATCGTCAATGTCACAAAACCATCAAATTCATGTTAGTTTTCATCAACGAATGAAATATATATTAGATCACTCCAAGTAAAGAATGCCTTCCTGGTGTTATTTTATCTTAGATATACCTATCTTTATTATTTTGATTCCATGCATAAGGACACCTAAACTAACCACTTGCTTTACCAACAGAGCACTTGCTAAACTTGTAACATAACCCTTTTCTGTCTTTTAATCACAAAGTACAATTTATATGCAGGAAAGTAACATATGCCAATTTAAAACCATTCATCACCATTGGGAGACCTGGTTATCAACTAACACAATGTGATGTATGAAAACCATCCTAATCAAATACTGTCAATTGTGTACTGTCAAATGCTGGCATTAAGTTGTATCAATATTTCAGATTAAAAAATGTTTATTTATTATATACAGTGGGCATGATCTAACATTGCATCAACTTTTTGACAGAATATCAACTATTGCTGAAACAGATATAATAAAAAAGAAATAAAAATTATACTTCACTCTGCACCCTACTCTAATCCTTCTTTGAAATAGATCTTCATCCAGATAGATGACAAGGCTAACTTTAAAAGCTATAGATTAACACAGCCTGAAGGAAATATATTCAAAGCAGTTTGCTGTTAGGGGACGTGGGCTTCTTGATATTGAATAAGTACTTCTGGAAATAAAGTATTTTCTGGCATGTTTTTGAGATATACTTTAGTTCTATGGCACATGGGCCTTTTCTGCATATTGCAATTTGCAAAATTTTTGCAAATGCAAAAATGCAAACATCATGAAACAGAACTTTCCAACACCAAAACAATGTGAAACACCATAACAGTAAGCACCCTTGCTTTTGCTAATTGGTAATTGGTTGAAATCCACTCCTTCTGTTTGGTTTAAAGAATATTTTATGTTGTATATAAACGTTAACTTTTATTTCTTGTTATTAGCAAATGGATGAATGAATGAATGAATGAATGAATAAATGAATGAATAATGAATAAATGAATGAATAAATGAATGAATAAATGAATGAATGAATAAACAAATGAATGAATGAATGAATGAATGAATAAACAACAAATGAATGAATGAATGAATGAATGAATAAATGAATGAATAATGAATAAATGAATGAATAAATGAATGAATAAATGAATGAATGAATAAACAAATGAATGAATGAATGAATGAATGAATAAACAACAAATGAATGAATGAATGAATGAATGAATAAATGAATGAATAATGAATAAATGAATGAATAAATGAATGAATAAATGAATGAATGAATAAACAAATGAATGAATGAATGAATGAATGAATAAACAACAAATGAATGAATGAATGAATGAATGAATAAATGAATGAATAATGAATAAATGAATGAATAAATGAATGAATAAATGAATGAATGAATAAACAAATGAATGAATGAATGAATGAATGAATAAACAACAAATGAATGAATGAATGAATGAATGAATAAATGAATGAATAATGAATAAATGAATGAATAAATGAATGAATAAATGAATGAATGAATAAACAAATGAATGAATGAATGAATGAATGAATAAACAACAAATGAATGAATGAATGAATGAATGAATAAATGAATGAATAATGAATAAATGAATGAATAAATGAATGAATAAATGAATGAATGAATAAACAAATGAATGAATGAATGAATGAATGAATAAACAACAAATGAATGAATGAATGAATGAATGAATAAATGAATGAATAATGAATAAATGAATGAATAAATGAATGAATAAATGAATGAATGAATAAACAAATGAATGAATGAATGAATGAATGAATAAACAACAAATGAATGAATGAATAAACAAATGAATGAATGAATGAATGAATGAATGAATGAATGAATAAATGAATGAATTTCAAAGTTTAGTAGATACAGGTAGGAAGGGGCACCATGTTCCAGAAAAAGGTACACATTCTTAAAAAAGTTGGAGGAATTTGCCCCTGGTGCAGCCTAGTATTGGCATTCCAGAAAAGCTACTTCTTGATGATATTTGATGAGTTTTCCAACAAACAAAAAGCTTCAGCCCAAGCCCAAGCCCATTTTATTTTTGAAAAAATTCTTTACTTTGACTGAGTTACTAGATGCCCTGCCCATCTCAGTTTTCAAAAATTTGGATACTGTCTTTCCTTACATTTATTTATGAGACACTACTCATTGGATCATTTTTGCTTAGTTTTCGCAAAATAAAAATAATCCCTAAGATGCATTTTGTAAAATGAAGAATAAACACTAAGGGATGCAGATATGACCCTTGTTACACCCAACACATTAGTATGGGTTTTCTTGATGATGAATGGAAACAAGCTGTGCCTGCTATTTGGAAAGGCTATATGTTTTAGAAATATGACCTTCTAAGTGTATGTAAAATTATTTGGCATTGACTTGTGAACACTGATTTAATTATTCATTGATGATTTTAATTTTTTCATAGTAAAAGGCATCTTTTCTATTCGATGTCTAATTCTAACTTTATTTTGACCGATTTGCTTATGTACTTATTATGGGAATAGGTAAAGTAGTACTTAAAACAGTTTAGTAAACTCATTATCAACTGTTTTTTCAGTTACTTTAATTGTATCAAAATGAGGAAGGTTGAGGTAAAAAAATAAAAGGTTTGCAGAAAGGTCAGTAACTTTTTCAACTCTGTTTCAAATACCTTGTGAGGAGATTAAGAACAAAAATCGGAAAGACTAGTTAAGTAAAACAATTTATCTAATGCAATTAGGTACAGGAACCTGACAGAGTCATATAAAGGGGACAATAGTAGTTTTGCAGATTTATAAATTCCCACACATTTTGCATGTCTCTCATGCATTCGAGAGGTAAGAAATGATATATGCTTCAATTGAAACTATACCCATGCACCAGTTTGTAAAGGTTGGTCTGCGCTGGGAACACATTCCAATCATTTCATTAGTGCAGAATAGTAATTTTTTAACCGGATGTAGATTCCATGCAAAATATTTGTGTATCTGGTCATGTTCCCCAAGAAAATTCCACCATTTAAACTTCTGACTTTGATAACAATAAAAACAAAGAATACAGGATCTCTTCAAAAGCCCTTGCTACAAATTCTGCACATGGTTTCGCGAGAAATTTTCGTTATCTGCAGATATTACAATTATTGTTCTAGCGTTCTCCGATTGGAAAAAACACTTTACAGTCTGGCTCATGCATCTGTGGACCACTATAGATCTGGAATGCATATTGGAACACAAACTTGGCAGATTGATTTTGCCTTAACGAAAGAAATTTGTATTGTATTATACAGTTGGAAAGGCAACTACAATCTACACTCATCAAATAAATTCAAAGAGTCATTAACTGTGGAATGGAACAAGCAATTTTATTTTTGCTGCAGGTAAAAATTTATATCATATTTCGAAGCCCTTAAGTCCAAGATGGTAAGTAAATTTTACCCTGCACAATGCAGTTATTCCCCTCTGTCTTACTAGTTCCATTGCTTGATATCCTGGATAAAAGTACTTTGATATTATTTCTTGTTGTTTTCTTTTAGAGATTCAACGCGTCTTTTGGCGAAGTCGATGAATCATTGCAAAGATACCAACCTTCATCTAGGAAGTCTATGAAAAAGCTGCTTTACACAAAGAAAACAATAATCTTACCAAGGAAGTTCGTATGATTTCCCTGCATTTGCTGGTTTTTTTGTTGTCGTTTCAGTTTTCTGTGCAGGATCAACGTCGACATCCATAGCATCCGTCGCCATCTTCTTCCCGCCAATTTACTGCTGTGTGTGTGCCACGCGGGGGAGAGAAATGTAAACGAGGTTGGCCATTCAAATAGTCGACTGGTGTTTTTGTTTAAAGATCTATATATTTTGTGTCGTGGCTTTCATTTTTTATAAAACAACCAAATAAAAAAAATCGTTCGGGTTCACATGCTGCTAAAAGTGTGATGTTTCCACACGATCGATCAAAAAGTTTGCTGAGCACGGCAAAGTCAAGAAACTTCGGAAAAACGCTGATATTAAAAAAGGTTTTGTAGCATGGTACAACTTGCCTGTGTTTCACACCTCTAGAGACTATGTGCAACTAGAGAATATTTTTTGCTAGTCATGCCCCTACCACTTTGAAATTCGTGCCGTGGGTCTTCGACGAAATTGTTGCATCATATTTACACGACAAAATGGCAATGTTAGAAATCTAAAACAAACTGTAATGAAGTACAAGAACGAACTCAAGATTGCTGAATGGAAGTTAGAAATTTTATCGAATTATCGAGGTATTATCGGAGTTCGACTCAACTGGAGTTGAACTCATGCTATCTCGAAGTTTTCTTCGTTCTAGGGAAGCGTAAGGCTGCGTACACACTGAGAGCGAAATAGCGCAGCAGCGAAGCGAATGAGCGAATTCGCATTCAGATAGTTTGTGCTGAAAACAATACGCCGGTTCATATCAAGACAGAGCGATAGCGACACGGAGCGAGAATACTTCTCCTCATGTATTTTTTAGCTGCGAACGTAAAGAAATAACAGCAACGGACGTTGATTATACCGTTGCCATACAACCTATAAGTAATTGGGGATAGTCTGGCGATACTGGTCTTCAATCAGACCAGTATGAAAGTACACAGCCTCATATTTGGGGACGAAGGTAGCCCCCAATAATTGGCAAATGTACTTTTTATGGGAAGTAAAACAATGTACAACCACCCCCCCCCCCTACCACCAATATTAATTTATTCCCGATTGCAATAACGAATCAAACGTACAAATCATTATCGAACGTACATATCGAAGAATTTGATTCCTGGTTTAGAATGATTATGCTTATTTTTGAGGGAAATATTTCAGCGTAAAGTTAAAAGTTTACAAAACTTCAAATTCTTTGGATGCCATTTTGATTAGGGTGTTGCAATACTTTTGTCCTGGTAGTGTAGATGGCTATGTTCTGAATCTGCAATAGCCTGGTCATTCCTCAGCTGCGGCATCAAATGAAGATATTCACTAGATAAAAGCAAAAATCTATATTCATGAATAGACAATTTATGTGTGGAAATGAGTGAACTTAATGTAAGTACATGTCTGTCAAGAGAGCCAGCTTCAGAATATTATGAGTAGATAAACAGAGCCAGCTTTAGCACGTATTGAGTCCATAAAAAGATCAATGTGTGAGGCCTGATATCGCCTTTGTGGAAAATTTCAGAATCCAACCCCTCTAGCTACAGGCAGAGATGGCACGAGATAGTGAAAAAATAGAATTCTGAAATACTCTTTGTCCGACACTCTTCAGAGTACAAATGTCCGATAATGACCAAAGGTTAGCAGAGAATATAAATCTGAGAAAGCACTCGTCATAGTATTAACAAGGAATGGAAATTGAATTTGAAAAGTGAGGTTAGTTGTTTTGAAGTAAGTAGACGGTAATAGTCAGGAAAAAAGTAAAACGACGACGAGAATACAATATCAAGCAATTTGATTTTAAAATAAATTAAATTCAATGTATACTAATATTTCGCCTCGGCATACAGGCCATCATAAATACAATTATGTTATTACTCATTTCAAGAATTACCGAATCCGTCGGACAGCCTATCCCGCGTTTCTTCCTTCTTACACATGTTTATTGTTGTGCATAAAAACACAAGGAACAGTTGTACAGCGTATTCTCTTTCGTTATTGCCAAGATTACAGAAAAGAACCGAGGAACCGATTAATGTGAGACAACATTGCTAATTTTGACGCAACTACAAAGCAAGTGGATTACATAATCGATAACGAGCATCATAAATAAACTGCTATATTTGAGAGGGTTCGAGGGAGAAACGTCCCTATTTTGGATAGGAAATTAACTGTCAAGGAACATGACTATCAAATACCCAACCATCATGAAATGAAAAGATAGCAGCCACACGAATGACCAAAGTCGATTGAAAATTAAGAAAATCATTTCAATTAAAACATTACGTCACTATGACGTCAGCGTCTACACCTAGACCATACCTTGCTTACCTTGAAGGAAGATTTTCAAAGTAGCAGTCTGTTTGAAGAAGCTTTCAGAGAAGGAGTTTTTGGAGGAAGACTTTCAAAGATTTGGTTTTTAATTAAATCTTTAAAAAAACAAAATACATGTAATCTTTCTGTGTTTCTCATTTGTGAAGTTTATTTCAGTTCAGGTAGTCAAGAAAAAGCTTTTCGTATTATACAAAATGCACAACGGAACAAAACGATGCAATGGTACAACTGAGGAAGTGGCAAAAATTATAATGCAGTTTAATCTTGTAAAGTCGGATCCAAGGGGGTAAGGAGGTGGTCCGACAAAATTAATGTCCGACCTCTCCGGAATATGACTTTTGACTTGAATAAGGTAAAAAAGTCAGATAGGAGTTGAAAATCAATTTGACTTAGCGAATGCTAATCTACATTATCTTTGTATGTTTATATGTTTACATCACGTTCTCGGATCGGATTTATTGTTATTGCTCTTAGTTTATGCTCCCGTTTTGTTGCAGCTATCATTTCTCTTTTTAGATCATCATTTTTAAAGCATAATTCTCCATCTCCTGATGTATGCATTTCTTTTTTTAGTGATGATTTTATTGTCATTTTCACGAATTATACTAAAATCTATGGATAACGTTTTGTTTTCTTCACTTATTTTCTGATTTTTACTTTTCTTTGTCAAACTTTGATTTCTCTTTCGATATGCTACCTCTATTTACACCCTTCATTTTGTTACGGTTTACCCTTTCAATCATTATATTTTCTTCTGAATTCCATGTTTCCCACCAGATCTTTAATACCACTTTCGACCCAGGGGCGGACACTTGGTCAAATATTGGGGGGAAGGGCCTATTGTCTTAATAAGATGACGTCACATTTCTCATTGTTTTAGAATATAATACCATTGTCCTCTAAAGTATTGGGGGGCGGTCGCCCCCTCGCCCTCCCCCAAGTGTCCGCCACTGTTTCGACCTTCATTTTTCCCGCCTGATCTTCATCTCAGTGAATGATATCAACCCGTTTGAATTAGGCCATGATTCCCATCTGATGTAACCTAGCTCGTCGCTAGAAATGCCTTTGCTCATCAAGCTGTTTAGATTTGACGAAAATTTTTTCGTATGCCACCAAGCTCCTTCTCTTCCTTGAGCCAAATTGAATATTGGAACACCATCATTATCCCTGTCGACAGTTGTAAACATTGCGCCGTTACTTGAACCCAGTGAGTCACCAATATTCCCCTTGCTGTATTCAAGATGGACTCTATAACCATTCGTCTCATCTGCAATACGAAAGTTTCTATAAACAGCAAACCCTTTTTTGCCATTTACATCTTCAAGATCAACCCTTAGAGTAATATTATTCCCTTCTGTAAGTTGAAATACTGAATTTAGGCCCAACCAGAAGCTGCCTTCGAGCCTCCCAAAGCCATGCTTGTAATACTTCCATTGCTTCTGAAAGCTAGATCTGCTGTCTTTCCTACGTTGAAATACTGTCCATCCACCCGCTTCAGTCTCCATGTCACAAACTGCCTTGATGGTCGATCCATTCTTCAAGTGAATGTCGATCAATGACACCCCTGTAATTCCACTTTCAAATGCTTGCGTGCAATCTTTGAAACCTAAAAACAAATCACAAATGTTTGAACGACAGAAATGAGTTGTTAATGACTTTTTGCTAGGGATAATATTCAGGTGCTGCGATGCAAGTCGGAAAGTTTGCGGGGGATGTGCGGGAAATGTGCGGGGGATGTGCGTGGGGATATGTGGGGGTGTGCAGGGGGTGTGCGGGGGAGTTGTGGGTCAAGAGCAGATTACAGACCCATGACAAAAGCTCTTTATTTGAAAATATGAGAAAAACTTATAAATTGTAAATGCAAACTAACTTGTTTAAAAATGTGACTTGTTTAAAAATGTGAAATCTTAGTGAAAGTAAATTCATTATCAAAAGGTATGATTTTCTATGTGTATAAAATGTCCAATGTGCTTTTTTAGAAACAGCAGATTCAAGTCTGCGAATGTAGGACTTCATGTAAACAGACCTAAATAAAAGTCACCAATATTGAACCCTTAGAAAATTGAAATTATATTCTTGCTGTGTGGCAAATATTGTGCTTTTCTGGAAATTTTCAAGCCATAGCTTTCATAACCAGTTTTCCCGCATTTAAGCCAAAAGGATTCGATTTTTGGGTTTGAGCGTATTAAAGTGGGGCAACTGCCCCAAACACCTTTTATAATGGGCCTTACTATGAATCTTTGTTGAATTATATCATAAAATATCTTAACAGGCATTAAGTAAATCGCAAGTGTAAGACATAGAATACAATGATATAGCATAAAGTTTAACATGTACTTGTGCATTTTGGTTCACATTCCTTTAGGCCATTTTCAGGCAATTCAAGAAATCTTTTTTTACACAAAGAAGATGTTTCCTTTCGATTATAAACCTACCTTTTGGAAACCTATTGTATTCAACACAATATTGCGGTAATTGAAAGTTCACTTATAGATGAGAAATGAATATATTGATGCTAAAAATTTTCTTTTCGACTGAATCGAACTCGAAACGGTGCTGTGATATTTGGCGAAAAGACTCTTTCTAGCAAATAAAATGCATACATCTTTTTTCTGTTTACAAACCGGCTTACACGGTGTACTTAAACTAGTCAGTGAATTGAAATTCTTTGTAGACAAAATTGCTGATTTAGTCAAATATTGTGTCTGAAAACCCGCGTTTATACTCTCAGTAGCTAAAACCAAAACAAACAATTTTTGGATGAAGCTTGTACAATACGACGTTTGTCAAGTATACAAGTAATTGTATGGATTACGATAATTTCAGGAAGCAAAAATTAAATCATCGATTCTGACAAGCTGAGAGGCGCATGAATTTTGGTTTTATGACTTTGAAAAATTTTTAACGTTAAATCTTTTTAAATGCCTGATTTTGACAACGAACTTATAATCTTTGTTTTTATTAAATTCAACACGCATCATATTATTTTCAAAATCCAAGAAATGTCACAGTCTCAGTCTAACTTCAGCAGCAAAAGATAAAGATTAAATGTAACTGTAAAAATCAAGAAACAATTTAAATCATTTGTTTAAGTCACGAATTGAAGCCACTTTCAAAATGTTTTAGAGGGAACTTTCGAGTCCTTTCTTCTAATTCTCAGCCTTCAAATTCCAAAAACCTAAATATTCATCTTAATTTTCCAGTTGCTAAACTAAGTTTAGTGATTTTAAGCCTTGTTCTTCAGGCTCGTGCGATTAACTAGAAAAATTTATAATTGAAGATTCATTTTAGATCGGCTGCTCTTTTAGGAAGAATCCGCAATAAGTACATATGATCATAAAATGAAGAGAACTAATGAAAATGATTCGAATTTCCAACTTGCTATCCATAAAGTCTAACATATAAAAAATTCGCATCAATCGTTTGGCAAACACTGGAATTTGTTTGTTTGAAAACTGGATTTTGGTTTTGATAACATAAACGTTTTTGTATTGAATCCAAAGGTAAAGGAAGGCAGAAAGCTGTAGCCCCCCCCCTCAATATTTTTAAATTTTATTAAATATCCTTTTATAACAGAGATGTAGATTAGATTTCAAATTTGCTTCCTAATCAAGTTGCAGCCCAAGCAGAATAACCTAATTCATAAGTGATATTAAAGGCAAATCAAGCTTTTACTCGTATTTGTTTGTTTCTACCAATTTTCTAAAGGAAGTCTTTAGGACACCAAGAGGCTATGCTTGCGAGAAAGTATCTTGTTCCTTCCTTTAGATGTGACCACACTACTGGAAAAAGTAGAAAATAGGCCACTCTGACTACGAAAATTCAGAGTGCTTACAGCTTTCCATATCTCTTAAAAGCACAATTTCCGAGACTGTAAATGACAGTTAACTCTTCGTGAATATTTCTTCTCCCTCTTTACAAATGTCATTAGATAAGCTTTTAAAATTGAAGTTTATATTTATTTTTAGTGAAAGCGAGTTAGGAAATAAACGGTGGGTTATGTAGCCAAAAACTGTTTTAGAGGACATGTTTGGAATTATACGTAAAACGAAATTGTTTGAAAAGATCCTACACAATCTTGACTTCTTTATCTTAAATTGTGTAGGATTGTCAATCTTCGACTTTTTGCCATGGAAACATCAAAGATGCTTCCAAAATTGTCTGCAATGGCTGGATATTTACAAGAGCAGCATTTCACAAATAATCAGCAGTCTGCATTCATAGATCATTCTAGAGACGTGTAGTACGACAAGACTGATTAGCTGTAGAGAATGTGGTCATTACTCGTTGTCTGGCTATAAACACAGGCACATGTGACGTCATTAAAAGTTGAGTGTTACTATGACCTCCTTGAGAAAGGTGGTACCCAAGATTGGGGGTAGGATGGTCTAGAGTTGCAACTAGTTCTTCACAAAGTATGAATACCTATATGGTAAAATTTAAACTCATATAACAAGAACTGCCATTGGCCAACTTTTAAGTGTCTTGCAAACCTGTCGGGTCGTTGTTCTTTTGCATCGTAGAGATGGAAACAGGGCTCGACGCCTTGAATTCATTGAAAAATTCCCATCGATTGAGGGAGGTCATTGGGGTGGGGGCTCTACATGCTCTAATCCAAAAGTGAGGTGATTCAGTGTATGATTTGGATTGGAATTTTGACAAATTTTTAGAGGACTAAGCCCACCAGCGCTCAACCGCTACCATGGCCCTTGTCATCAACTGAAGTTCCAATGTCACTGAATATGAGCCAGCTCTAATCCCTAGGAACTATCAACTTATTTTGGAAACTAACCAAAATGCAAGTGAGACAATAGTTTTAATACACATTGGGACCACTTTTGATGGAACTCATAACCCAATTTCATACATCCAGCTTTCATTCACCAGCTATCTACTTCCAAATATTTTTACAGCTACGATCAGGCAAAAAGTTCAAAATGTGGTCCTAGAATTGAATAAGCTAAAATTGATCTAAAACTAAGAATCAGAATTTAGCCGAAGCAACACATAGCAAAACAGAAATTAAATCGATAAAGCTTTGTAATGTCAAGTAAATGTACGACGGATTTTGTAAAAAGTTTTGTTGCAACATGAAATAGCCATAGATATTTGAGAGAGAAATGAATAAAGTTTGAAACGTAACATATAATTACCTGCTATATTTCACAATCTGATATTTCTTCTTTTTTATGTTGAACTTAAGCATTGAAAGGAAAAGGAAAATTAACTTTGCATGAAATATTTATACGCTATACTAACCTTTAAAAGTATCCTTTTGCCAAATTTCCTGAAAATTTGCGTCAGGTTGAGTGTAGAATCTTCTGAATTTATTAGAATCTTCTTTTGATTTTGCTATGAATCGACAAGCGTTTTCTTGCGAGCATTGCAAATGGTCGAGAATGTGAATTTCATCTTCTTGCGCCTTTGCATCTTCAGCAACATTGTCCAGTTTTCTGAAATGATTGCCTGAAGTTTTCATCTCTGCTCTTACAAAGCTTAGATACAATAATTGGAATGAAAGTGTCAATCTAATGAAAGTTAAGATCCCCATGTCCATCATTCTGAGCCGGTTCTCAGAAACTGATTGTGTCCTATGATTATCAATGTATAATCTTAGCAAACTCAGATTCCGTTTCTTTTTGTAAAAGGATCTTCAATAAACATCCGTTATATTTACATCTGTTTATGACATCTGTTTATGAACTGCTTCGTGGCCAGAGGGCTGGGGCTAGGAAGCTGTGGCTACCGAGTTGTGGCCAAAGAGCTATAACTTAACGGCTTTAGCAAATTCTAAGCGAAAATTACAGCATACTTCGAAACACGAAACAAAACATTTACTGTCTGGGAACGTTTACAAATTTTTAAAACTGTTTAAGCTAGATTGCTAGGGTACGCCAGAGAGGGGCTTTGGGATAAAGGGCCCACCTTGCTTTTTGATTGGAGAAGCAAGGCGTAAAAAGTTCCCTATCCATGACAGTATCCCTGATTTCGTCTTCGTAAATACCAGAAAATGTTTATGACGCCCTGACAGTTGGTACAACATCCTGACAATCTGGTAGGCTAGGGCAAAAGCCAAGTGATGCAGACGCCAATTAAAAGATGCCCCAAAAACCTACATTTAGACAATGGTACTTGGCCCAAGTCCCGTTAAGTGTTGTATCTCTTGAACTTGAACAAAAAAACCTGTGGCCATGACATGATAAGTGCTAAATTCTTAAAGCTCTCTGTTAACATCATTGCAGGGCGCAAATATATTAAACAAATGCATCCTACAAGGAGCATTCCTAAGCTTAATGAAAATGGCAGTTGTTTCTACTGTAAACAAAAAGAAACATTCATTCAACGAAGAGAATTATCGACCAATTAGTGTTTCAACATCTCTCTCAAAAGTCTTTGAAAAATCTTTATAGCCCCAACTGTCTCCATTTCTCAATATGAATTTCTCTGACTTTTAATGTGTCTACAGAAAACATTTTTCATCCCAACATGCTTTAATAAGATTAATAGAGGAGTGGAAAACTAGCCTAGAAGCTAAGAAACGCACTGCAGCTGTACTTATGGATTTATCCAAAGCCTTTGACAGCCTCCCCATAAATCTACAAATTGCAAAACTAGCTGCTTATGGAGTCAGCATAAATTCACTCAAACTTTTACAAAGTTATCTCACTAACAGAAAACAAATGGTGAAAGTCAGTGGATATTTTAGTTCATGGAGGCCACTTAATCAAGGCTCATCAACCTCTTTATAAATGACATATTTCTCTTCAACAAAGAGGGCTCCCTATCAGTGGCGATTCTACGGGGGGGGCCAAGGGAAGCCACGGCCCCCCAGAAATTTTCTTTGCCCCTTGTTTTGCCCCCTAGTTTTTTCAAAAGTCTCTATTAAAAATTTAATGTTTCCTTTTGAATCTGTTCAATCGTTTTTTGACTTTGTTAGGGTTGCTCTTTTTATTTTCCTCAATGCTATCTTTATTGCATTTATTTAACAAACTAGGGGCCCCGATAAGCGTTTTGGTTTGTAACCGAGGTGGACATTTATGAAATTTTGGCTCCTTTCTGATAAGTTACCAAGTAAAAACCAAGTGTTACAAAGAGTTCTGTAGTTACCGAAAAACCTTCGTTCTTGACAATCATTTAAATTCTATATTTGCCATATATTATCACGAAGATCTACCTTCTTGCGGTGGGGTGCGCAGGGTCAGCCCAATTCCATCCCAGTATACCTTGGCAATCTACTATTGCTCATCGAAATTGTATGACTTGAAATTCTGTGTAACAGAATGATTTGCTTGATCTCATGGAAGTTGGATATAAGACGTAACTACTATGGAAAAATGTTTCCAATCAACCTAACAAAGCTATTAGACTTTAATTTTTTAGAAGTTTAGTTCTTCTGTTGAGAACCATGATCATGATGCATTATTGTTAAACAGATAAAACTCAGTGGAGTAACAGAACAAAGTTACTTTTAGTCAAATAACAAACGGTCCCGAACCTTTAGAGGCCCCCAGCAACAATTTTTCTTTGTTATTTTTCCTAGGGGACACAGCTGCTCCTTACACCACTAATAAAACTATTTGGCATAATGATAACAGCCTTAGAGCTGTACCAAGGACATACTTATCTATGGGGAGCTAAGAATCGGTGCATTGTAGCTAGCTAATTTTGAGCCACCAAGCCACTGCTTAACATTCTACTAGTTTCCAAAGTAATAGCTAGCGCTGGCTCCTACAACTGAAAGTTTGGCCCCCGGTTAGCCCCCTCCCCCAGATTTTTAAGACTTAAATCGCCACTGCTCCCTATATAATTTTGCAGATGATAATAAGATCTCCATTTCTGCTATAAATGTTGATGAACTCCATAGATTAGTAGCTACAGCATAACACCAATAAATGCAATGACTGGTTTAATTCAAATAATATGACAGCCAATCCATCTAAACTTCCGCCACTAATTGTTGGTAATAACGACAATCACATTACAGAATTTCGCATAAATGATTGCTTCAAAATAAATGTAAATAGCGAAGTAACTCTACTTGGAATTCAAATCGACGAAAAACTAAAATTTAACTCGCATATTGATAAAGTATGGAAAAAGCTACCATACAGCTAAATCAAAAGACTAGCCCGGTTCATGGGTAGCAAAAAATAATGGAAATTGTGAATTCATTTATTCTTCGTCACTTCAATTACTGCCCCTCATCTGGTTATTCTGCATTAATGCAAGCAAAAAGTAGGTCGAGAGAGTAAACGAGAGGGCCCCTACGATTAGCCCTTTCAGACTACACTTCATCGAATTCTAAACTTCTATTCAAGACTAAATCTACTACAATTCATATTCACTCCATTCGCCTGCTAGCACTAGAAGTTTTCAAAACTTTGCACAACTTGAATCCAGCCTTTATGAAAACTACTTTCTCCCAAAACCCAATAGCTATAATCTTCGAAGAATTGACACTCTCTCTGTTCCCAAGGTTAAAACTACAGGTTATGGTATAAAATCTATTTACTTTTATATATAATCAGTATATAATCTAAATCTATTTATAATCAGTGCGCTTGTAACGCTTGCAGTCAATAACTTCCATAATGCAATCTCTAAAATTTCTCCACGTTAATTTATATCAGTGTTCACACTATTGTTAAATTAACAGTAAAAAATATTATTTCTATGATTATTATCTCTCAAGTCACAAGCAAATGACGATAAAATTCTAAATGCAACTCTTTCGGCTCAATTTGATAAGCTGGAAACAATGGTAGAAAACCGGCCACCAAAATTGCCACACAAAAGCTATTTTTAAAGGTGGGGCGGACCAGTCTTTTGTACTTTTGTTGTAGTTTTGCTAATAAGGCGTGACGAGATGAAATTCTAAAATTGACAAATTCGCCATTATCATATTCGGTGAACACAATCTTGAAACGACTCGTGTAAAAAATGGGTCCCTTAAGCTATACTTAGACATGGTCTTTTGGACTCAAACTTCTTCCTTATGTAATTCTATTATGATTAAGAAAAATACCGATATCATTCTAAAATCAGCAAATTTGACATTATCTGTTATTCTGAAGAAGATGGTGGGTAGACTCCGCTGTAAACATGGCCCTGCGTGCTATATTTTAGACAGAAGCACTTGAACCCTGTCCATATTTCTGTGTGATTACAATAATCTTACTAATTAGAGTTGATAAAATTCGATATTGCGATAATGCAAAAAGCTGAACCCCTTAATTGAATTCTAAGACAAGAATTACTTGTTTACAGTCCTCTTTCAGATGTCAGGTTGCTATTTATAAATGTATTTTTATATCAGAATAACCACCATAGTCCTAAGTTGAACTGATGAGGTAGTTGTGTACTGTAATGTTTTGAATAAATTAACATATTATGACGTAACAGTACTTAATTAGTTGTAGAGCACTAACCCAGGGAGTAAAACGTGGTATATATATGAATATGATTAGGCCTTTTTTAACAACATAACATGTATGTCGATAACGATGGTTTTAAATAATGGATATGGTGCCTTTGTTTGCAGACTATCCCCAGTCTCCAAGACAATTGCCCGGCCTCGGTTTCAAGCTGCAAAGATAGTTACCACTACCACGTGTATGGTGTAACATGGCGTACAAAGTATTTGCAGCCATTATTGCCATTATGAAACAGGGGAAAGGACACGCCTTTTGGGATGGCAGACAATTTCTCTTGTTAAAAGCATATCTGAATGAAGCTGTTGGTCTCGCCTCATTGATATATGTCATTGGATAATAAACCATTTGCACTTTTTTCAAACACTTTCTGATAAGACACCAACTTTCTGATTATAGGAAATCTTGCACACCCTCACCCTGATGTGCCTCCTGCCCCATGCCCCCTTTTCGCTTGAAGCAGTTTTATCTCGAAGCTCTCAAAACCACTTTCCCGTCTACTAATTTCCTGACGCGTCAAACAAATGAGACGAAATAATCCTTTGGGTAAATAGTCTGAGCTTTTTCCTTGAATTTCAAACCCTTGATTTGCAACAGATGTTATATCCCAGAAGATCATTCTAACATATATCTATTTCAAAACGTGTATTTAGGAAAAAAACGCACATGAAAAAATTATGTCTCATCATTCATTCAAAGCCTCATGTCATAACTAACACATGTGCTAATAGCTGGAACCAAATCCCTCCAGAAAGCTTTACAAGAAAATAAAATATTGATTTCTAAATGATAAAGTATAGTTGTTCCGTAAGTTTCATTACTCATATTAAAAAGCTTTTATAACTGACATTAAGACAATATAACCTTGTGAATCGTTCTTCAGACTTCATCTTGAACCCGTTGTGATTAGCTTGTTGGCTGACGTCGTGAAGCGACAATTATTGTTTAAGCCAATACACAATAATAATACTCATTTCTAATAGTTTCTGTGTCCATTAAGAAAATATATCGACTTATTTGATTGATTTTTAAGCACATTTGAAAAAGAACCATATGGTATTTAAGCATTGCAGTGAACGCTCTTGCTTGTTAATTAGCGACTGTGTGTAGATTTTGGTGAAAAACCTTTAGATGGTCTTCGAAGCTTGACATATTTACTACGGCCTCAATGTTGAGACTAATTCCTCACAAGAGAGTAGCCAGGATAGATAGCTTCTATCAATTCATTCCAAACAACTGCTAAAGAACAATGCTAACAATCTTAAGCGAGACGACATTCTAGACAAACTCACACGTTCAAGATGTTTCAAAACGTTTTACGTCACTACGTCACCATGGATACATTGTCGGCATTGGCAACAAAAAGGATCTATTAACATTTGAATTTTGCTATCAACAACATAGTAATTTATATATCTCAAAATTATTGCTGGCAAGTTAATGAAGTTCCCAAGTAACAAGAAAATTATTTCCTCCCCTTGCCAAACGCTTGCATCAACAGGACGTCAAAATGGGAGTTTTTCTGTCAAAAGAGTACTCGTTTTATTGCAATAATTCAAATGAACGACTTGCGCGTATCTCCGTTTTAAGCATAAAAGAGAACCTTTTCCAGTGCCAGGAACAGTAACAAGCAAGGAACGCAAGTAGAAGTTCAATTCAATCACAGCTGAAGGTACTCAAAGCGCAAAAATGAAATTCTTGGCTGCAGTAATGATTGCTGTCATCTTGATGGTATGTTTATCTTTCACCAACACGTTTGATTTAATTTAGATATACACGCAAAGAAAGATTACATAGAAATTACATCAGCTTCATGAAAAATCAGCCATGTCGGTGACAATATATAGTTAATGATTAGTTGTGAAATCGGTTGTAGCCTTTTATTTTTGATCCTAGGTTCCATAAAGGTGATTCTTCTTTTTCGTGTTAATGACGATTTCCTACTTTGATAATCGCAAATTTTGAAAAGGCACACTCTTGAGTAGAGGTAAACACCATCTCAGTGAATCATCTTTATGAAATGTTGTCACCCCCTTCACATTTTCAGTGCAAGCAAAATTTTTCCATTGGTCGTCGTTATATTTTTCATAATTTTTAAAAAGACTTAGGGATGAACAAAATTTTGTCAGTTTTGCTCGGTATACACCTTAACAAAGATATAAATGCACTTTGTCAATTCTTAGGTTAATGAGTATCGTGGGTTTTGTAATTCAAAGTTGCTTTGTTGTTGGTTAGAGAAGAAGATTTCCATATGATATCAGAATGTTCACCACTCCTATGAAACCTTGTTTGAAAAAGGCAAATAAGTATTTTTATGTGAATTCTGCTACCCGTTTCTATTGGGAACTCTAAGACTTGTTAAATTTGCGGGGTATCCAAGTCAGACCCAAAACATGTAGAACCAAATCTTTTACCTGAAGGTAATAGTAAAGAAAAAAGCAAAACGACGACGATAATACAATATTGCGTGATATATTTTTAGAATGAATTAAATCTTATATACCAATACTTCGCATACAGAGCTTCATCAGCCCAAACTATTTTACGTTAACCCAGACTAAAATATTTGGTTGCTTCACATTTACTGAGATACTGAAACAGTAGATCCAACAATTTTCACAAACATTCTTCGACCCAAAAAGTAACTGGCATTCGACAATGCTCTTTCTGAATATTTCCTCAAAATATAACAGTTCCAATAGGTATTGAATCACAAAGGCTTTTCGATATTGCCAGGGGCGCACATCACAAAAATTGGTGGAGGGGGGGGGGGGGTTGGACCACTCCGTACCCCCTAATGTGTGCCCCTGGATATTGCATTCTTAAAGTTGTATAAAGATTTTGTTGTCTTGAAGGGCGGGTAGACCATAAAGTGATGTTGATTCCCTGAATCTTCTGATTTTCAGATTTCTCAGGAAGGAGAAGCAGACTCAATGCCGACCGGGGGATCGAGACATCCAGGTAAGAATTTTATCTTATGTAAAGCAACTGCTTGTAAACGGTGGTATCAAAAACCACAAAATCGCACCCATGATTTATGACTTGGACACTATCAAGAATGCAGATGCGATGCAGTGGGATTCATGCTTCTTTCATCATTTATATGTTTTGATACCCAATATAGTCTCTTTTAATAAGAACTATAAGAACTAGATAATGCCGGCCTAGGCTCTAATTTGTTAGATAAAATGTTGCTCTAGTGCTTTCAATGTTTTTCTCTCAAAGTCGATTTTCAAGCAACTACATACCAAGAATAGCTTAAAGGACCACTATATAAAAATTCTGCATTTAGAAGTACATCAGATTAGCTGACAAAACCTGTTTCATTTGTTAACATCAGAGTAAATTAGAAAAACTATTCTTTTCTCTTCTAACTTATTTTGTTTCTTCGTTATGTCGCCCGTAACGGCAAGTCTCCCCACCCCTCATTTCTTTCTACTTTTCAAATTACATTTCATACTTTTTTCTCAGATTAATAGGACACTATCCAATTCGCCTTTACCCATTTAATAATATATTTTCATTTTCGACTTTGCTAACTTGCAACGATTTATACATCTTGCAAAGTTAACAGTTAGAAGCCATGGTACATTTGTTTGTCAATTCCTCCGCAATACTTCGTCATGCTCAAGAAGAACTACCTACAAAATCCTAAAAAACCTTTCACCTGTGCTCGTTTTATCTTCACAGATATTATTTGCCCGTTTGCAGTGGAAGAAACGCTTAAAGCCAACTGCACAGAGCCAACACGTCATTGCAATCCATCAATGTGTCCGAACGGATACATTTGCTGTTGGTACAAATGTAGCAAGCTCTGTATGCCGTATTTTAATTACCCTGTTGGGAAGTGAGGATGAACACTTTGCTCATTTCGCTTGTGAACTCTTCGACGAATTGTGACTAACCTGGCAACAAAACTAAATGTTTTTCACATGAGCAATTGTTTACGTTTTTAATATTATGTTTCGTTTCAAAATGTTCTTCTTCTCTTTTGAATTCTCTTCTGTTGATTGAGATCCACAAACAGATGACATGGGGCCTGGGTCAGATAATTGAGATGATTACGTCACTAATCGTTTTATGGCAAAAGACGTCATTTACTAGAAAGGCCTTTAAATTATAAGTATTTTTCTGCTTTCATGCATATTAGTTAACAAGCCCAATCTTAAAAATTATTACGCGGTAAAATTTATATGCAAAATTCCAATTTTTTGTAAAACTTGACTCTCAGATAAATTTCGAAACAATCTACCCCTTCCTTGCATCACCCTTGATAATTTTCTTATAAAAGAGTGCTTTTGTACCTATTTTTCCTCTTCGTATCATTGTTTAGGATACTAAAGGCTGCTGTCCATTTCAGCTAGGTGCAAAATCAAGAAAGTTTTTGGAAGGGTAAAAGAGTGCTTTTTGCCGACAAATGTGGGCGTGTCTCACTCTTTAAGAATGTGGTCAACAGATAAATACTCTTACATGCTGCTTTTATGCGTTTTTGCTTCAAAGTTCATACTTTAGTGCCATACTTTAAAAACTCAGCTACGACAGAGAAGTTAATACCTTACAATTGTTGCAAAAAGGTCCCAGGTTGTGTACAAAAATAGATTCTTTTTGCCCGGCAAAAATACTTAATGTGCTGACAGACAAATTGTTGGGGGGGGTACCGCACCCCCATGTACCCCCCTTTGGCGACGCCCCTGATTTCAGCGCTTCTATCCGCTCGCCCACGCGCTGTTTAGTCCCCTGATTTGATTGGCTCTTTCCAGCATGTTTCACAGTCTACTACCAAGGCGACCAAAACTGTTTCGAAATACGCATAGCCACGGTCGACCACATCACAGCGCGCGCGCAAAAAAACAGACTGAAGTAGAGATCGGCTTCAAGACAGTATTTTTTGTCAACGATGATCAAACCCCCTCGCCAAATGCATTTCAAGTTTGCCACTGCTCAATAACACTTACTGCGCAAGCTCATAAGCTGTACCGCACTAATAATTTAAGGGCTCCCGGACCCAAGCATGGACGGGGCTCATGCTTTATTAATAATTATGCGTCCTTAATCATATCAAAATGACCGATCAACTTTCTATTCTACCCATGGCGACAAGGGTTGCCGCAGAAAGGTGAAATCTCGAAGGAGATCTCTCTGTAAACATGGGCCTGAATTTATGTGATGCATTGACTTGATATGAATTTATCAAGTGATATACCTTGATTTCTAGCATGCTAAATGATGTTAACAATAGATTGGATGATTTTACGTGCTGAAATGAGGTTAGTTCCCTGTTTCGTGTTTTTTCCTTGCTGTTTTTGAAGATTTCCCTATTTGACCCCAAACAGCGATTTCCCTGTTTGACCCCGAGCGCGTCGATCACTCAGCTGATTTATTATGAGAAATCTTGTAACCTTGGTGCAGAATGTTTGAAATTTGGATTGATATGAAAAGGGTGTGTATTTTTCTTTGCGATTACTTCCTTTTGCTATTTATTTTGAATAAAAACGGCGCTTTTTTAACGAGTTTTGTCTATTTGCTCCCGTAGCTACGGAGGAGCCAAGCCTCAAGCTAACGTAGAAGCAAAACATTGTGATTTATACTGCTAAAATAACCGTAGTTGAATTAAAAAAGCATCTGAAAGGTGGTTTGAAGCATGCCAAATCCGATTCTGAGGTTTGTTTTGAGATATCAGTCCTATTTTTGGAGTTATTAGCGATTTCCCTATATGACCCTGATTTCCCTATTTGACCCCGTTCCCTATTTGACCCCGAGCGCTACCAACATGATTGCTTTGCCTTGCCATAGTTCTTCTCCTCAACAAAGAAACAATGTAAAAGCATGCAGCGAAATTACTTTACTTCGTAACCATGATTCATAACACATCATAACACATGTATAACTGTATTGTTGAAACCAAAACAACAAAGCGTATTATTCAAGTAAATTTTTCCAAAACCGTTTTTCGAGACTGAGTAAATCATTGTTGCTTCATCACACACCAAACACTAAGGCAAAAAGCCAGAGAGGCTGAATAGAGACCTTTTGCATCAAAAGTTGTTCACACTTAACGTTGTTAACCACAATGAAGACAACGAATCAAAACTATACAGACACTAACAACATGATTGATTCAAATTATCGAATAGTATAGATCCAAAATGATGTTGATATCAATCGTTACCGTAACAACGGAAGATATCCAAAAGGAGGCTACATTTGACAGAGATAATATTCTATCATATATGGGCAGTAGGCTTCGGCGTATCGAAAAGGTTGTTTAAAGCTGCAATTCCGAGTTTAATGCTTAATGCGATCACCAGTTAACTGTAATTTATAGTGTCAAGATGTTGCATGAGAAATATCTTGAACTGTGGTTTTCGCTTCGATAAATAAGTTGATTCCGTTTATGTCGACTTTTTCACCTCATCCAAGCCATTAATGTATTTGATGTCTACACTTGTGTATTTATAACCATTGATATTCCATTACGGCAGCAAACAAACAAACAAGGCTAATTGTAGCTAAAATCACACAACCCTGAACAGAAAATGTTTTTCAGTAGTGTTTATGTTGTTTATTTCGTCATATCGGTCTGTTATTCATAACCAACATGACTGAATTTCCAAGTATCCTAGCAACATAATTTCTGGACGTCAAAGGAGAACATAACGAAGAAAGCAGCTGTGTGGATAACGAATTCATCAAAATAAATTAAGCGTACGACGTAATACAATTATATTATGATACTGCTACAACTGGTCATGCTTCTTTATAGAAGACTTTAATTTCTGATTGAATATTTTTGTCTTGTATTTCAATAGGTGCTTTCTGAAACATAAAGAGATTTTTTTAAGAATAAAGATACTGAAATATATGGCTTTTCAAATAATAAAGGATAATACTATATCATTAGATACAATGCCATGCAAATAATAAGTATATCTTATAAACTAGTTTTAAAAGTGCATCAAAATGTTGTGTTTGCTGGTAATAACTTATGTCAATACTGATAAGTAATTGACGATGTTTATAGCTGCAGTGAAAGCATTTTACTGTCCAAACTATGCTTTAATGAACCGTTCATTATATCACCGGAATAAAGGCCACCGGAAAAAGAAGGCGTCGAGAGCCTTAGCTTGTTGGGTGTAGTGATGCTTCGCATCGACGTTGGATGATTCACTGCACAGAACGTGTCTCGGATTCCTGGAAGGCCATTTGACATGGTGGCGCTTGACGACCTTTGCAAAAATGGACGCCAGTCCAACTGCTTCCTCAGCCTGCCAACCTGGTCTTTGTCGATGTACAAACTGAATGTTTTGACATTGTGCTCCTGCTCAAGTTCCCATTTCCTGTTGTTCAGCCTCTCCAAAGCATTGCGTGAGTCTTGAATGCGGCGTTTAGTTGCATTGATGTCACCATTCAAAGCATGGTATTCAGACACAAGGCCATGCTTGGGCTTGTCACGACATAGCTCAATATTAGGTCGATAAGTACGATGCTCCAGCCGGGTGTTGTTAACTTTGAGATGTGTCTGAAGATCGGCCAGGTTCTTTTCAAGCATTTCAATGTTGTCTTTCATGGCTTCGATTTCACCCATGACCTTACGTATTTGATTCTCCAGATCTCGTTTGGCTGCAGTCGTCTCGTTGATACGCTTTGCTAATGATTGCTGCACTGAGTTGAACTGTATATTAAGCTGTTGCATTGACTTTGCCAGGAGATCTTGGATCTTTCTTCGCAGGTTCTCTGAAAGTGATCTCGAGTTGCGAGCCCTGGTGATGTTGTTTGTTGAATAGGCCTCCCATTCTGGTGGACTGCTTGCGCTAGGGTCATACTCGACTGCATGGCGGTAGTAGCCCAACAGTGAAGATGAGTTGTTCGTGAGATAAGCTGAATCGTCTTGTCTGGCTGCATGGCCTTTGTCAGTGCTGTCCTTGTGAAGACGCTTCAAGCACGACTCGAGATCCCGATACTGGTCCATGGCTTGCTCGAGAGTTCTTCGCAAGGCTTCTTGGACACTGCTAATTAGCTCAATCTCAGTATACAGCTGTATCTCAACGTCATCTCGGACAAGATCGTTGCCCGTACGTTTTCTTCTGACGGAAAGAGACTTCTTTGGGATCTCCAGAGGATTGTTAGTGGCGTTCAACGCGTTTTCTAGAAGATTTATATGATAAGACAACGCCTTCATTTCAGCGGCGACAGCTTGCGCTTCTTTGTCAACTTCTGATTTCCAGTTGGTGACCTTATGCAGTCGCTTGTCAATCTTCTTTGTAACATCTGTCTGGTTTTGTCTGGCTCTTTCGCAGGCTTTCCCAACCAAATCCATCGTCGCATCACGAAGCATCTTTGCCTGCTCTAATTCCTTCTTCGAGCTGTAATTATGTGCATAATTAGCAGCATGCCAATCTTGAGGAGTAAGCTTCGAGCTTACTTGAATATATTCAGTCTGCATCTTGATTTAAGTTTCTTCTGTCTGAACTATCACTTCCGAAACACCTTTTTCTGTAATAACGTGTCGCTAAATTGCCTAGCAACGAATGGCCTAAGTATCAACAACTTGGTATCCAAGCAAAGCTCAATAGACGCGCTTCGGTCTTGTGTCCTCACTCATCAGTGGTCAGTGACGATCTGAGCTCGATGCAGTGTAGCGTCTAATTTATGTCTAACATGTAGTTTTCGTAAACAAATCTTTGTCTTGGCAACTAGTTATTCCCAAATATCATACTATTAAATATTCATGCTATTCAAAATTTCTAATTGCAATTGACTAGAAATGAATGCAAATGACTTTGATAAATAGGCACCAAAGTCAAGTTGAATTGACTACATTCAATGGCTGTGGTTTGAAGATGATCAATGCCTATTTAGTTGTACACTTTGGCTTAAATTTGTCATCCAAATCTTGATGAGCCCGTGTGGTTATAAAAAATATACCACAGGATACTACTGTTGCAAAGGTTAATCCGAGAAATCTCACCAATGTCTCCACCAGATGCTGCTTTCTTTAGAATTGTGCAAAAATTTGCCACACCAAGAATTACATATTCTTCTTTAAAGCTCTAAACCATTGCTTCTTTTGAAAAACCAGTAAAAGGTGGGATATTGATGATTTTTGTACAGCTGGGAGCTGTAAAACATGCTTTAGAGACATGATAAGATTTAGGGATTAACAAGAAGGTTTGTCCCAAGGTATAACGGTGTCAATCTACAAAAACAGTATTCTAGTTACAGACTTGTCGTCAGTTAGTCATCTTGAAATAATCATCTTGAAATGATCAACATTGGTCAAATTGAAAAGGTCAATATAACAGGATTTGCATCCGTTTACTGTTATCATTATAAAAATAAATAGAAAATATACATTAATTTCAAAACTTATTCTTAAAATGCAACAAAAAGCATCAAAATCCAAGGCTCTCTCCTCATTACATTATGACCCCGATCAAATCAGTGTTTCCTTGCACGTTGCCAGTAACGACCGTCCGCGTCGTCTATATTGCTACTTAGCAACATAAAACTGCAATGGTGCTAGGCCAAGAAGACTGGGACGTGTTTCCAAGGACTTTGTTATTCGTCAACTCAAGAAATTTTGTTAGCTGATCTCAAGAATTGAAAACATTGAGAACTGCACAGATTCAAGCAAATCTGCCATTTTGAAGTAGTATGTTGTATAAATATGATTACTTCTTGGCCAATGACTTCTTAATAGCAACAGTGAACAAATTTGTAATTGCATTTGGAAATTCACTTGACGCTATATATTGTTGAGAGGAAACAGTACGACAATCATTTCTTGTAGGGGTTATTCACGTCAAATCATACAATGTCGTTAAAATTGCTTTATTTATCTGTTCTTTATTGCCTAACTAAGAAAAGAAACTAATTGTATAAATTGCAAAATGCCTTTCCGCGCAAGAAGTGTTCAAAACGATTAAATTTCACTGAGGATTGTCAAAAAGTCAAAAACTTTATATTTTACATCTAGTCTTTAATCTATTTTTCGTACATCGGTTGATCTGCTCGTCATATCTTACGAAATTGCTTATCAAAGAATCTATTGAAACTCACTAACTTCCGAACTTTTGTACATAGTGTCAAATATATAAAAATATTTTAATACTGAATCTGTTAGCCATAATTTACTTGAAAATTTTCTTTTTAGTAACGTTTTTGTAACTTCATTCAGGTTCAAAAGTTTTAGAAGAAATTCACCTTTAATATTTGGCTTGTTGCTATGTATGTTACTAAGAGAGTCCAAGATAACGAATATAGAAAAGTCTTCTGTTTTGTTTCTCTAAGAAAAATGACTAAGAAAGAAATATGTAAGTTGTGCCAATGTGATATCTAATTGAGATATCTAAAGCAATGAAAATCTATGACAATAGTTTCAAGATCCCAAAACTCAGGGGGTAATAAAGAACAATGTTACAAGAAGCCGAATGACTGATCCACTTTTCGAGAAAGCGTTCCCTTAGCACAATAACAAGTCCTTTCATCCTTTGCTTGGTCTAAAACAAGAGACTGATTTCACATGGCTTTTATATATTTTGGTTTCGTTTATGGACAAGCAGAATAAAAAACATAAGGACAGGAATAATTATTCAGAAATAAAACAAATAGAAGGCAATCGCTCTTTTTAATCGGGGAAAATATACACTATTATATCACTCTCATAGTACAAAAACACTTTAAGTTGCAAAGCAGAGCAGAAAAAGTGGCGTTTCGAAACGTTGTTGATGGTGACTTGCATTCAAAGATCTTTGAACATGTAGCTCCCTTCGACTTTTCTAATCTACCACTTTTATCCAGATAAACTCGTGCAGCTGGCGGCGAGATGTCATGTTTCCAAAATTTAGGACAACTGAATTAAATAAAAGATTAGCAAAACTAAAAATTAAATTTCCGGACTTTTTCTTTAATCTTATGGAAATCTAATGTTTATTAAACCTAAGTAAATATTCAATAGCTTATCTGCGAGCTAAAAGATTTTATTCATATGCATTTATTTTCTTTAGGCATAAAAAATTCATCATATCTTTGTGAAAGACCATAATGGATAGATGCCTAAAAATAATTCACAGTGTTTGCTAACTCATAAAGAATTTATTGCGATGTTGTATGAAAATAAATGGTATTTCAGATATCACTTTCTTTTAGCAAGTATGTGCAGAAGCACTACTCAACGATTTAAATTTTCATTTAGAAGTTTGCTGAAACCACTCGCAAAGATTTTTGCCTAAATACACAGAAATGAGCAAAATGTTTCCATGACAACAATCAAGCAATGCACTGAAGTGACTGATTGAATATTGAAAAGGAAACAGCAATAGAACAAATAAAATTGCCATTTAAATAGAACTCTATATTATATAAAACTTTTGGCTTGAACAACTTTCCAAGTTTGCAGTTTCAAGTTCGGAAAGCTGTTGTTTACAGTGGAAAAGGTTGCTGACCCCGGACAAAATTTACAAAGGAATCACATTGCGTTTTTTCAAGTAACTCCATATAAGCAAACGAAAACCTAACTCACAAGACCTAAATCTTGTCTCTTTATTTTTTGCAGTTCTATGTATCAAATAATTGTTTCGTCGTTAAGGCACACCACTGAAATGACATTAAGAAGGCAGGTAGTGATATGAAAAAGGCAAGATACATTGTCTTTCTTAAAATATAACACACCACTGATAATTTCTTGAAATCTATTTTTCGCTACGAACCACATCAAGTACTTTTCTTTGCAACTTAATGTTCTTAGAGCATATTCATTCATCGTAACATCTGTTCATTTAAAAATCCTATTAAATTCCAAAGCTATTCATATGAAAATTCAAGCGCCATAAAGCTATTGATTAAAACAGAAGAGAATCATTCAAGACTTGTCATTGATATCTCTTATCCAACACTTCATAAACAAGTCCAACGACTCGGTATAAAGTTGCTTCTAATCTGCCTAGACATACACTTTGATAATTGCTTCTTGAAAGATTTTTACATTAAATATAAGTGTAGTTAAGACAGCCACTTGAGAAACCTCATACAAGAATAATACATAAAATACAAAAACATAGACACTTAATTAGTTGTCTAGCCATCTTGCGATTGTCTGCTCATATGTCGACAACGTTGTATTTTATATTATTTGCAAGATTCGTTTGGTCAAAAACATGGAGTCACTGGTTGGTAAAAAAACTCTGGTTGCTCATTAGTTTTTAATGAACTTAAGAAACAGGTGGCACATTAGTTTCCGTTAATCGAGTTCCACTTTTGTAAAGAAAAGCATTGTTTGGGCCATTTGAGAACATGTTTGCTCTGAATCTGCCACCTTTAGGAGTAATACTTGTTTTCGCATGTGTGGAATGATTTTGTTTTGATCGAGATATCATTTGAAATACTAATTTAGAAATATTATTTACTCAGTTCACTTCTAGACGGACAGTTGCACAATAAAAGAGGGAATTGCCCCAAAGAAAATAATTTGAAGTTGGGCATTGGTGCTCCAGATGTTTTTGGGGGTCTTTGGCGAAACTTTTTTAGGGTATGCTTTTTTAAGAATGCCTCTGAAAGACAGAACAAATTTTGCGAGTTTAAGAAACCAGGAAATACCGAAAATAATTTGATTTGTTTCTACATCAGAAATAATTTCAACTTGAGCAGATGAATATAAAAAAAGATAATAATACATAATACAAGGTTTTTTTCAAGTTCCTGCATGCTTGCCAGATAAAAGCCCCAAATTCAAATGCTTGTACTCTCTTACACAATTTAATCTGTTCATGCTATAGTTGTTACTTTCAGTTGACAAGGCTAGGCCGACAGCTGCCTCGTTACGCCAATAGCCTTGTTACGAAAAGGACATTCCTTTTGGATAAGCATCAAATTTCTTACTCTTGGCTAAACAACAATTCTTGGAGATAATTTTTACATATAGTTGATACTTCCCTTTTTTTACGAGACTCATTTTTTGCACATAATTGTATTATTTTACTCTCATACAGGTGAACAACGCAAGGTGTTAACGACAGAATTCTAAATTTTAATCATGAGCTTTCGGATGTCCTAAATTTTCAAAGTCCCTGTTATTAGACATCCTTATAACAATTGTTTCATATTTATTTTTCCAACAAAACCTTTTTTATTTTATCCAAAGGTTAGCAATATTATGGCTTCCATCACAACCCTAGATCACAAACACTTGCTTAGACATCTTACATAGTTTCAAATTCTTTAAGACAGGTGTGTATCAAGTATAAATTCAGCTCTATTTTTCCAAAAAATACTAAAGATATGCAGCAAGACTTCATCTTAAAGAGTTTTTTTGTTTACAATTTCAAAGTACAAACTCTATCTTACGAATTGCTGAGTAAGGCCAACGTTCAAATGTAATTGTTATGGTGCTAATTGAAAATGCTTTACACAGAGAAAAAGAAAATTAAATTTCGATGCCTTTTCTTGAAAAATTGCAAAGTTTGCAACAGCAAAAATATCCTTTGATGTTTTAACATGCAAAAGAAAAAAGTTGCAAGCAATGTTCCTCTTGGTACTGGAACAATTTCCCTGATGACAGTCTATTCCACTGTATTTAATTTGATAATCCTTAATCCCATGTGATTGCATAATCCCTAATGACTGCATAAGGCGGCACAAATCCTTGTCTAGTGCCCATTGGAAGACGTTTATTTCAACAATTACATGACTTGATTATGACGCAAACCTCGACCAACGTGCATTAAAAGTCTCTTGACATCTTTGCGGAACCTTTTGTCCAGGACGCTGTAAATTACAGGGTTAGCACAACAATTAAGGTAGTATATGTAGGTTAAGGTGACAAGTGTCGATTCCGCGAGATAGGAGAGTTCTACTTGAAACTCAAAACAAAGGTAATAGATATGTCCGGGCAAGCTTATGACAATAAACGTAACTGTCATTGCAAGAAGAACTTTAACGACCGTGCGGTATTGCTTGCTAAAAGAGGCAACGTTCCTTTGCGACACAGTAATATTCGCTTCATAGCCAGATGTCATCCGTTGCTGAGTAAAATCTCCATTGGTTCGAACTTGCATTTGCTCGTCGATACCTGTAGTGATGATGCTTGTACTTGCCGCGCGAACTCTGACCGCTCGATTTCGCAGCATTAGCATGATTTAACGTTGCAAACAATCAGAAATGTGATAGGGAAAACATACGCAATGATCAACTGCGTCAACGCGTAACCGCGAGCAAAAGATCTGGAGACGTATTCATCATAACACAAATCGTATCTTACCGCCAAAGCAAGGAAGTATGGTATGAATATAGCAATTGAGAAAAGCCAGACAGCTGAAATGACCTTAGCACTGAAACCAATGGTCCACCTGTGCCGGATTGGATTACTGAGCGACCTGTATCTCTCATATGCCACAGCAACAACATTGAACAACGACACATTTAAAACAATAGAATTGAAAGTTCGTAAGAGTTTGCATGGATAAGTACCTAACTGCCACTTACTTGCTAAGTTTGTTTGAATGGCGATTGGAATATACGTTGCATACAAAATATCAACGGCAGCTAGATGACATATAAGAAACCGGTACGAATTGAAATCATCAGAATTGAATTTGGCGAAACGCACTACCAGTACTAGGACATTACCCAGTATTGAGGCAACGAATACAACGGCGAGAAATACACTTGTTCCTATGGTTAGGCCATCCATTGCCGTGGAAAAAGGCGTCTTGCTCTCTATTTAACTCACTGACTTGCTTTTGGCCGTGAATTTTCAATGATACTTTTTCTCCGAATAGGAACGACTGACAACCAAAATCACAATCTGATGGTCTTGACAACGTTCATGAATCCATTTGTGTACACCCCGTTGTAAGCACACAAGACACAATTCTCAGCAGCTAAGATGCCAATCAACATTATTGATCAAACAGTTTAATTGTACAAACGGGAAAGTATTTTGCCAGGGTGTTCGAGGCCTTAGTGTTTGTAAATATTACGCAAGATATCGTTGCAGTAGAGGTAAAATAAACAAAGATTGTTTTGCTTTTGTCCTTTGATTGTTGAACCTTCTTGTTGTAGATGAGGAGGAATAATTTCAGATGTGCTTTACAATTAATTGGTAAAAGGAACGGGTAATTTTTGAGATTATTTACGGTTTTTGATAGATAATCGTGTGTGCCCAACAGCTGAAATGACAGCTATAAATTCCACTTGAGCGATTGCCAGTAAAAGGGAAGACAAACATTTGCCCTTCTATATTCCTTTGAGGGACCTACTCTAACTCGCTGTAAGAATACGCAAGCTTTTTCAAAAGAGATTTGTATCAAAAGCTTTTTATTACTCAGGGGGATATCAAACTGCGTGAAATTGACTAGTTACTGTGTGATATCGACTGAGGTGTAAATATGACAGCTATGACAATAATAATAAAGTCAATTATGACAATAATAATATTAATAACAATAATTTCAAATATCAATGATGCACAAACCCCCCTGTTTTATAGAAAAGGCATTGCATGCGTTACAGGAAACCTGCAAAAAGACGGGAGAGAGGGTAGGACAATGAAAATAACAAAGGTGACTCACTTATAACAGGAAACGAAAAGGAAAAAGTTACAATGGTCAACTTTTGGTATTCAAACTAACACATGAGATCTTTAGCTCTGCCGATAGTGGTGCCATCAGCCATCTTTGAATGTACAAATAAATTCTTTTCCTATACCATAGCAACAATGTCATCAATAATATTTCTCCTCTTCAATCACATTTCTTTACCGCTGTACAGATCTTATACAGTGGAGAATTAACAAAGCATAGGTTGACCCCTAAAACTTGCTCTCATAACATAACTCCTAAACATTCCTAAACTATTGAATAATTTTATGATGTTTTCTTTCTGGAGGCTAATATATTTTCTATGCCAATGGTCCCAAGATCCTATACTTTTTCGACCCTTGGTAAGGTAGTGAGCTTTAAATACAAACTTCATAGTTGAAGAATGCAACATCATTTACAAGTTGTTTTGGTGCATTTTTGAGACATGGCTTCTAAGAGACAGAAGGCCTTGGTTGAAAAGGAAGATGTGATGGTTTCGTTCATAGATTTATTTATAGATTTCATTCATAGAAGACAAGAACTATTGACTTCTTTTCTTTCAGGTTATGGAGAGCTATTCAGAACTTGAGGGATAAACCACATCACGATGGGTGTTCTTGGTTTGAAACTACTAAGAGATGAGGGAAAAATGATTAGGTAGATGGTCAAAGTTCCTTTTGAAATTATTTTAGGATTGGGCCGAGGCCCATTAGGCTTCATGAAAAGCTGTGATTCAGTGACTCCTGCTGTTTGTAAAGGGAAGAAGCTATGGTTGCTAGAATGAGCTTGAAACTTCCACATGTTCAATACAGGTATAGCACACAAGTACAATGATTGAAGACAAATAGAACGCACTACTTCAAAGGATTTCAAGACCTCCAAAACTATTAAAACCTCCAAAAACTTCTATTGGCAGAACGAGATGGCATTGCATCTGCAGCTATTTGACAACGAGATTCAACAGATCTAGCATGGCCTAATGAGAGACTTTGAGTAGACATAACGATGACTCATTTAAGTTCACAAAATGATGGTCTCATTTTAAGTGCAGACTGGTTTCATATGTTGTCAATATATATGGGAATCTAATCCTATGTTTCTCTACAAAAATGGTTAATTTTACCATTTAAATATTGATCTACCAAATTGCAACTAACATGTACAAATAATTAACGGCTTAGCTTCAAAATAAGTAACTTAAAAAACAGAGTTTATCAAGATACGATAAGGTCCCACTTAAAATAAAAAAACAGCAATGGTGTTGTGAGCGTATCAACTAGTCATCGCATTATACCTTAAAAATGATAACATAACGACATCATGATCTAACAGAAAAGCATAAGTACTAGATATATCTTATGAATGGTTTGGAAAAAGGGACACATTTTAAAACATTCCTGAAACTCTTTGAGAGTATAAAACGTCGGGACAATAAACGAAAATACGTATACCTAGTTGTGGCTCAAAACTTGCCAATCAGAAATGCAAGCACATATTGGCACTTGCCTGTTAAAAATATTTCCTAACTTGGCATATTTGATCGTTATTCTGACGTTTTATACTCTGCTAAGTACCATGTGAAAGGCCGAAGCATGTCTAAAAAGGTTTGTTTTTAAATAAGCTATTTTAAACTTATACACCACCAAATGTTATTATTTTTTAGGTATTATTCAGGTGTTATTATTTAAAGATAATATTTTTTTCTAAATTTTAAATTATCCTCTAGCCGAAATGCTGGTTTTAATTTGACTAAAGCATGTTTTTAAAATGCTCGATTCTTGAAAAAAATATTTTAAACATACATACTACAAAAAATGCTTGCAAAGATATTATTTCCTTTCAGCTTTTTGATTATTCTCTAGCCGAAAGGAATTCTAAGGGTTCAACACTGCCAGGACTATCGCGGGCCCCAATCTACGAATATGGCAGAAAAAAGTGTGTAATGCAGGAATTGCTTTCTTAATAAAATTTGCAAAATAAATACCTTGACTTAAACATATATTCTTAATAAAATCATTCTTATATTCTTACATTTTATAATACTTCAGCTTGTATAATTTTGAGGAACGTGCTTTTATTAAATATTTTTAATGAAAAGTTTGCATTTAATATTTTGCTAGTGCAATACTGACTCTCACGTAGAAATTTTTCTAAAAACCCAAAATACATCAACTAGTACCAAGTTCTTTAGAAGGCTTATAAGTTTCACTCAAATTTTCTCTTAAATTTCTATATATTCAAATTCATTTTTCTACACAGGTTCTTAAAGAAAATGCTGGAAATTGGAAAGAGGAAACTTAATTTTACAGTGTTTGTCATGACTGCGACGTTTCTTTAAGTGCTGTATTTTATATCTACAAAATGTGTCTAATTTTCCCGATTACTGCCATGTGATAACTTCACAAGTTTCTTGTAATTCCTTTTTGCTACAACTAGATTTTAAAAAGCTGCAAAGAAACATAAATTCTACAAATAACAAAAGGTGACAAAGTTCTAGTTCCCTGTAGCAAGATTGTACTCATTTCTCTAACCGTCTATGAAAAAAACTGGACGGGTAACGTTCAAAAAGCAGCTCTCGCGTACCTTTCCTGAGCGATATTCAGATGCTTAACATATTTTATCATATTTATTGCACCAATAAATGTCCTTAGAATTTGCAAAGACACAGCACTGTTGAATAGGCGTGGTGACCTGTTTTGCTGCCTTCGGCCAAATCAGGGCCATACCCAATCTCACCAAAGGCGAACATTCCAACAACGGGTACCCCAGGGAATACCTCAGATATCCACGTGGTCTCGACATTGTCCTCGCGATACAAACTGTAACCACGTGCAACGCATGAATACATAAATATAACATCATAGGTTTCAGCCCCCAAGGACTCTTTTAGTCCCTGTAGACTTTGAATGAATTGTTCTTTGTCTTCTTCCCGCATCCCTTCGTTGCTTTTCCGGCCTTTGTTTATTACCAAACTGGCAGCCATATTTCCTGCAAACACCAGCCCAGAAACGCCTCTGTTGTGTATCTTACTGCCGTGAATAATTGATTCCACAAGTCCACCAGCAATAAGGACATCTTTTCCAAAGGTCTATGATGAACAAACTCCCTGTGTCACAAATGAAACAGAGCAATTCCCCAGAAAACAGGTCTAGGGAATTCAATATTTCAACAATTGTTCCTTCCCAATCCTCCTCATCAACCCCGACTTCCCATCTTCCCTCTCTTCCCCATCTTTCCATCTTTCAGTCTTCCAAATCACCTTCCCAATCTTCCTAATCTCCCCCACTTACACCGCAAGAAAATCTCTTCAGCAGCCTTTTTCAAGGCTGGATTTTGATTGGTCAATTCTTGATTGACAAGAAAAATTAAGTGAATGAAATATCTGGATATCTGGCGCCAGCGACGAGAAAAAGATGGCATATTGTGCCTTATCCTGGTGCAGATCAAAAGAAAGGTGGGATGATAATGATGCTTTTAATTGGGAATTTTTTGCCCAGTCGGCAAACACTTGCTTCTCGCGTATTTTTAGTATCCACGGGAGCAGGGATGGAATTTCTCTGTCATGGACAAATTTTAAACCCCCTTATGAGAAAAGACGAATATTCTTCCCATAAAATCTTATAAGAGTAACCATGTTCTTTAGTCTTTTATTTAAACTATTACAACTGTGTGTTTTGGTGCAGCCGGGAAACGGCCATTTGCTAACTTTCATGGACAACTTTTCAGGTTCTGGAAAATATGCATACCAGCTTTCATATAAAGCTTTTTTTGCATGGATTTTACATGGAAAAAAGTAGAACAAACGATATTATGCACGATGCTACATAAACATTTGGGTCGAATTTCACAGGAAGATATGAACCTTATTGATTTCAAACTCAAAGAAGACAGAACGAACGCTTTGATAGCCCGTGTTTATAAGATTTCCTTTACTGAAGACGGAAGTTCGTTGTTTGCGTTAAGATCTCTAACAAAAAGCGCTCTTATAAAACGTACCAGCGCTTATCGTACAGGCCATATAGTCCAAAAAAATCGAGTAACTCAGACAAAATAGAAGCTACCTCAACATTTTATGAATTTGAGCTTTATAACGCTCCAACTTTGCACGGAAAAGCAGAAACAAACTTTCATCAAACTCTCAGAGCATAAAAAGTTAGGAAGGACACAGAGCACTTTAACAAGCTATGCTATTTTAAGGTTTACAGCAACATAGGCTTTTTTGGTAATATCAGTTGGATCAGTTTAGACGTGTAATTAACAAAGCAATGTTAAACTTCTCAATTGTTCCCTTAAGCATGACAAGATTCCGTATAAACTCATTCCTTTTGACTCATTTATGCATAAATAATGAAAAAATGAATCGCAATGAAAGTTTCCATGCAGAATGATTCAAAATAAACACAAACATACCTTTGTTATCATCTTCAGTATTTTTTCCACTCCATTAACTTCGCAGCAAGCATTCAAAAGAACCAACTTCACTTTATGGTCTTTCGGATTCCCAAGCATCTTTCTCCATTCATCCTTCGAAGCGCCGTGAACGGCCGACATCGTAAAGAAAAAGTCATTTATAAAAACGCCAGAGTTTCGAGGCAACAACAATACTGACAGTCCTTCTCTTTGCTCCACTTCCAAAGATTTCGAACCAATACGGCCGATAACACCTCCACCAAGGCCTCCAGTAAACTTGCAATTATTTGGCAGAGCAGATTTTACGGTCTGGGCCACCTTTCGAATGTGTTTTGAATGTCTTTTAGAGAAAAATTCATCGCAGCGAGACAGGTACATCAAAGCTGCACAAGGAAATATGACTGAACCGTTGATGCTTTTGCAAAGGATATCTCCCATTTCTTGCATCGATAACTAAAAATTGAGATGATAATGTGTTGTTTACAAACTTACACTAATTCATTCAAAAAGGCAGCTACTTTGCGGTTCTGCTTAAACACAAATAAAGTTGAACAAAAAGGGTAACTAAATTCCAGTACTGCCAATTTGTCACAAAAAGACACACAGCAGTAAAAATATAGAGAAATATATATTGGCAATCAACAGTAGAATATCTGATAGATCATGCAACAAAAGCCAATTCAACAAAGCCAAGCCCATCTACAAAAACGCCCTAAAACCCAGCGGATACTCCGACACTCTTAAAAACAACATCACCTACACGGAAGGGAAGAAACAGGCAGCACAACATGATCTGGTACAACCCCCACATAACATGTACATGAATGTACAAACTAACATCAGCAGAAGCTCACATACACAAACACTTCCCCAAGAATCACAGATTCCATCAGATCTTCATCAACAACAACATGAAAGTAAGCTACAGTTGTATGAAAACATATAATATAATAATAATAATAAATAATTTGTTTAAAGTTGGCGTACTAAATGAACGGCTGATAGCTAACCATCGTTACAACATGCAAACCATCGTTAGCAAACACAACAGAAACATATCATATTAAAGTGTTATTTGTCCAACACTTCTCAGATTATAAACATTAAATAATGTTCATTTGAAGGTAGTCAGAAACTTTATATCCAGATGCAGATCAAAATCAATGTGAGAGAAAAGATAGTGCATTTGATTGGTTATTTATCTTTGACCAATCACAGCTGCTAATCTCCTACCTAGTTGAAGAGTCCAAGAAAGAAAACAAACTCTTATCGTCTACACTTTTGCTTTGATGTAGACATGTTGGTTTCAGAAAAAAGGAGTCTAACAACCTTTATTGACAAGATGTCCTGGTATTGTACAATCATTCAAAATCAATGTGGTATACCATCTTCAAGTTTCTAAGTTGTTAGCAGGAGAAGATGATTGATTAACAAGACATAATGTTGGAAGTAGTGAATTATGATTTCACAGTGAGACATCCAGGGCTTGACTAAGAGAGCCTAGTCTAAGCACCCACCCTAGCAACTTGGTAATAAGTGTCTAGGGTGCTTAAGTCATTTACAGAATATCAAAACCATATTGTGTTGTTTGTTTCATTAGATGTGGGGTTCATCAAGCTAATGGGCTAAACAATCTGTTATTATAAAAAATTATTAACCAAGGGTCTTGCTAAATTCCATGTCATAAGACTTCTTTAAGAATGAAGAAGTAGGACAGGTTTTGAAAATCCTACAAGCATGACCAAAATAGGTAACAAGGAACATGTAAAAAAAATTTTTAAACATACCTCATCTTCCTCTCCTACTTCTTTGTGATATAAATTTGCTACGATGAACTTTCTTTTTTGCCAAATTCGTTTTGCTGATGCATTCCAAAAAGAGCAAACACATGCTGCTGCTGAAAGGTCTTTTGCATTCAGATATGACAAAATTGGCTCTACAATGGTTGGGAACTTTGTAAGGCAAATCTCTGCAACATCACCAAATAAATTCTGATTCATTGCTATTGAGAAAAATCAAAATATCAAAATTTAAAATAGAAAACTTTCTATTTATGGAAGTTGAAGGTAGCAAAGCAGGAAGGTCTTTAGAAAATTTCTTTAATTTTAGATTAGAAATGATTCTGATTTGCTAATACATAAGCATCAGCTAATTTTAGGGGTCACCAGTGCATAATAAAAAAAACTCTTTGATGTTGTATCTTTTAAATCTCATAGAATTTTCTTGTTCATGTCATTTATTTCATATGGTCATTTCTTCTTCAAAAAGCTTATAAATGCAATCTAATTATTCATTTCTGTAAGTAGTCAATTTTTGCACGTTTGAAATTCACTTCTTCAACTTTTTGTTTCCATGTAGATGAGATGAGCTTGTTTTGAATGCACTTGAATTGAGAATAGCATGGCCAGTCAAATTCTGTTGAAAACATGGCTTATCCTGCATAAACATAACCTTCATATATCTTAATTATTGAAACATTGACTTTTACAATGCTGAATGCTCCTGATGCTGTTTAAGGTAGTATTACTTTAGGAGCATGAAATTAGAAAAGAAAAATAAGAATTTTGTTTCTAAATTGCAACCACACAAAAGAAAATTGGTTTGTGTACGCCTGGGAGTTTTATCGGCTATAAATTTTACAAAAGTTCAGACAATAGGCATGTATATAGATACATACATTACTTTACCTAGTGGCTTTGACCTGATTTTGATAAGCTGGCTACAAAGTTAGGCACTAGAAGGAGAATAGTTCCTTTGCCTTACAGGACATATCTTAATTGCAGCAAATATGAAGAAAATTTTGTTCCCTTGAAATTCTAGTTCAAATTTACTTCTAAATGAGAGGATAAGAAGGAAACATTGTATCTGACAGGAGAACCTGTTGAACCAGGACAGTTGCAGTTCTGTGCTGATATGCTATAAACAGTGCTCCATTGAAAGTTGCTTTCAAATTCTACTATTGCAAATGTTGCCCCTGGTTGAAAACGTTGCAGCCATAGTGGGCCGGAGCTGTACGGCTCATGCAAATTGTACGGCTCATGTCAAATATGTACGGCTCATGTCGAATTTTCAAAATCGATAAGCAAACACAAAACCGTAGCCAATGCACAATATTAATGTATCAAAATGTTCCCCTATCTTTCAAGAATAATTTCCAGTGTTTTTCGAACAGTTTAATCGCACAACTACCTAAGAATTTTCAAGAATACTACCACGACATCTTGCGATTCGCAAACAAATAATGGCTCCCACGGCTAAGTGTCGACCTAAGGTGGCTTCGAATATGGGGATTCCCTCTGTTCTAGCAACGAGCAAGTAACCTCAAAAACAGCAAGATTTCAACCAAAATAAAACCGTTTTTTACAAAATTATTATTGGATACCCGTGCAATTCAACCTTTTTAACAAGTTTATTTAAAAATATTAGAGTTTTGAGGGTTGCATTAATCACCCACCATGTTCGGGGTCGACACTTAGTTTCTGGCGGAGCTGGCTCCGTGTACCGCTGCCTGGAGTACACCAGCTTGCCATAAAATCTGATAATATGCACATCTGATATCACCTTGAACTATTTACCTTTCCTATCTTTATATAAATATTATGCAGATCCAATATATTGATATTGGGCACAATGTTTTTTGCTGTTTATATAGTTGGAAAAACATACAATACATGGCAGGTAACCAACAACGTGATGCACACTAGAATTAGAAGTAGGTACCAAAAAGGATAAAATTATACTTGAATTAGCTCTTGCACACAATCTTGTCTACAGTTAAATCATAAAATCTCGACTTTGGCACTTTATTAAATGAAAATAAAACAGAATGAAATAGTTTTGCTTACCTTCTTTTTGATGCACTCTTTGGAACAACAGCAGCAACAGACTAAAATATGGAGGGAAACCAACCTCGTTTTGATGATCGTACTGTTTATATAATTTCATGAATTACATAATTTGAGTAAGGATCTTGAAAAAGTTTCTTTCCTCAGTCCTGCATGGAAATGATCTGTTACTTTTAGTAGCTGTTGCATTTTTCTGGTCAACTGCAGTCAATAACTGTTGCAATGATTCCAGTCAAAGATGCAATTAGATCGGCTGCGAAACTGGATTCAACCATGGCCTCAACAAGAAGATACCTAGGACAGGTCATTCAATTGAATCGACAACGTTTTGGATCGAAGGAAATATCATGTGTTTGGCAATTGCGACACCAAAGTACGAACGCGACAGCTTCTACTGCTCTCAAAGATTCGAGAGTGTCGTCTGGAGGTGCAGGACCCATGAAAGTTTATAGTGAAATGCTCAATTGTGGGTCGTTGAAACCAGATAGACATCAATTTGTTGCCGTTAAACATTTGCAAAATGTTTTTAAAGAAGTTGGACAGTATAGAACAGAAAAATCAAGTGCTAGCAATGGTAGGTTGATGGTTTGTTCGGTGATAAAAAACTATGTTGATGATAAACATTATCTTCCAATTTATACTAACTGTACAAAACAGACAAAAAGGTATGCTAAGATCAGCACTCTTTGAATTTCCAACATTGGCAACATTTGAAATATATCCATTTTGGATGAGCCTATAAAAATTGATAGTATCTTATTCAAGGCCATGGCAAGATTCTGGAGGAATGCATTTTTAAGGGAATAATTCCATCCGAATGTTTGATTTTTCAATGATAATTGAGTTTGTTGTCTTGAAGTTACTCCATACATACATATTTCCTTTGTGATTAATTTGTCATATTTCATTATGATTATCTTCAAAGTTAATTATTTTTAGTCTTGTGTTTTAGAAAAGTATATTTCTGCTGGATGTAGCAATTTTTTAATTACCCAGCTATCTGTTGTCACATTTTTGTAATCATCGATGTTGTAATTTTTCTTATTAACAGTATAAAAATTAATTTATTAGCGCATACAACCCCACTTAATGAAAATGGACAAAATTAAGATTTTGTTACCCTTCCCTTTTAGCAAATACTTCAGTGATAGAAGCAAAATATATTGTGATTTCTTCCTTTCAACTTGCCAGCCATTGTCATTGTCTGTGCTTTATGGATAGTCTGGTGACTCTGAGATGAATCTCTCAAAGCTTTGCAGTTAAACATTTATATTCATACAACATCTTTGTTTGCAGATGCAGACAAGAATGAAAGCCAACAAGAATCTTTAATGCATCCAAAAGGCTGCTATATCCATGGTGAAGTAGGGACTGGCAAGACAGTCCTACTTGATTTGATCTACGACTGTCTGCCTGATGGCACAAAGAAGAGAGTTCACTTTCACAACTTCATGTTATTTCTCTACTCTGAATTCAACAAGTGGAACTTATGCAGTCATAATCAGACAGATTCAGCTTATTTGCAAAGTCCAACAGAGTATATTGCTGACAAAATTATGGAAGATGCCTGGATAATTTGCTTTGATGAGGTACAAGTTGCAGATTATGCTTCATGTAGTCTCCTTGAAGGTGTTCTAAAGAACATGTTTTCAAAGGGGGCAATTGTAATAGCTACTTCAAACAGGCCTATTGAGCAACTGGGGGACCTGTCTATAAGTGAGAGCAGTGATGGAGAGCACCCTTTAGAGGATGAAAGTTATGAAAGCGTCAGGTCTTTTAAGAGCCTTTTGAGTTCCAATTGTACTACAATGCATTTGAACTCTGAGCATGACTACAGAACCAGTCTTAGCCCTGGCAGGAGCACATTTGCCTATCCAATTAATAATGAGACAGAAGAATGGTTAGATCATTCTTTCAGCAAGGCAGTAGGTACAGGACAATCTCTTGGCACCAGATATGTCACAGTTTATGGGAGAAAAGTACTTATTCCCATTTCTTCAGGCAATGGAGTTGCAAGATTCACAGCCAGAGAGCTGTTTGAGCAACCATTAGGGCCAGCTGACTTCATCCAAATCTGTAACAATTTTAATACAATATTTGTTGACAGAATTCCCAAAATGGGAATGGCCCAGAGAAATCAAGCAAGGAGATTTCTCAGTTTTATTGATGCAGCATATGAAAGCAGAACAAAATTGTACTGCACTGCTGAATCAAAGCCTGAGGAAATATTCACCTTGCTGCCTAAAGACGGGGAACAGACCGACTGCTATGATGACCAAATGCACTTTGAAATGATTGGAGAAATTGCTTATGACCTTGCATTATCCCAGCTAGATTTCCGTTCGCTTGGTATCATCACTGGCGAGGATGAAATTTTTAGTTTCAAACGGGCAATTTCTAGACTCAAAGAAATGCAGAGCTTGCTTTATCAGATGAAGCCACACAGAAAGCAGTCTTTTAGCCCATATGTTGGAACCAGTGAAGAAAAGAAGGATGCTGTGGACAGGCGAAGAGACAGAATGATCAAACGCCAAAAGATAATTGAAGATATGGAGAAAAAGAAAAATAAAGGAGATGAATTTGCCAAGTTACGAGATACAGTGGATGATGTTTTGATGAATAATCCAAATGGAGAGATGCAAGAGCACTCAATTGAGAAGAGGTACAAGGACCTTGATTGGGGTGATGAAGCCAGCTATACTACGTGGAGTCAGACTGTAGCACAAAAAAATAAGTTTGACGAAACTGTTCAAAAGTTAACAGAGAAAATTAGAGGTAAGGGTCCGGCTCCAAGGTTCAATGAAAAACATTTCTGGGGATTTGGTTGGTGGGAAAAAGCAATAAAAAGAATGCGTGGCAGTGACCCTAATGATGATGATAAAAAGTAAAAGTTGGTTTTGAATTTTGAGTGGAATTTATTAAATGAATTGTAATTAGTTATATGTTTTTATTCATTTTTCATAACAAACGTTGAGAAGAGGTACAAGGACCTTGATTGGGGTGATGAAGCCAGCTATACTACGTGGAGTCAGACTGTAGCACAAAAAAATAAGTTTGACGAAACTGTTCAAAAGTTAACAGAGAAAATTAGAGGTAAGGGTCCGGCTCCAAGGTTCAATGAAAAACATTTCTGGGGATTTGGTTGGTGGGAAAAAGCAATAAAAAGAATGCGTGGCAGTGACCCTAATGATGATGATAAAAAGTAAAAGTTGGTTTTGAATTTTGAGTGGAATTTATTAAATGAATTGTAATTAGTTATATGTTTTTATTCATTTTTCATAACAAACGTTTATTGACAGTTACTTATGAAAATTTCTGTTAACCAATCTGTCATAAAGTGTGCTGTTTAGGCAGAGCTTTACACGCTTTTGGTGATGATTATGATGATCGCATTTAGCCTGGGACTTTGAGTAGCAACTTAGAACTATCTTGTTTTGCACATCAAAAGCTTTAAGTCAGTTAACAGATAAACAAAAATTCCTATAACCAAATCTTTCGTTATAAAATTATACTGTCCGAAGAAAAAATCCCTTCAGACCATTTTCAATGGCAAAATAACCACATCAAGTGGATATAAAACCTTACTATTTAAGTGATAATCAAGACAGTGGCGTAACACCGCACCGGGGGCCTTAGGATAAAAACTGAAAAGGGGACCCTACAAACCGACTGCAAGAAGGTCCATCCAAAGGTACATACTTATAACATGTGAAACAGAATAGCAAGATGAATGAATAATAATTTTTTGATCGTTTAATTGAATAAGCTGAGTTGTTTTCTTCAGTTGAGGCCGATTGAAGCTTTTGACAACAAGGTGAACTTGGCAAAAATCATGAACGTGGGGGTATCTTGGGGTCTCTTTTGATTGGAGGCCCTTGGTTATCGAACTAAGGTGTCCTTTACTGCATTATCCACTGTTTTGAGCCATTTGTGACGAGCGTATATATGTCTGCACTCTGCACAAATGTGTCTCACCCGCGAGACACAGCAAAAAGCATCAACAGAGAAACAATAGCAGAGAATGCAGTAACAGGCAAAAAACCTGTCATGTCGAAGTGTCGTTTACAGCTCTGCTTCTGTCACGGCACCATAAGGATGTTATTAATAATAATAAACATGACTGAAATTCATATTTTGCATATACAATTGTTTACAATTTGCTTTTGCATTTGTCGTCGGCATTTAGTGTACGTTCCCTTCGTGTCAATAATAACATCACTGTCTAGTATTAGGGCATATATCGCAGGGCCAACGCCACCAATTTAAATATGGGGGGGCCAAGGCTTCTTTCCTCTTTTACTGCAGCTTTAAAACTTTTTGCAGGGGTGCAATTAAGAGGGGTGTTGGGGTGTCACACCCCCCAATAATTTCATCATCCGGTCCCAGAACGAATTTGATGAGTTTTTGAATGGACGTCCCTAATGCATTTGTTGGGATGCAACTTACTGTCAGTCAGAACGAATTTGATGAGTTTTTGAATGGACGTCCCTAATGCATTTGTTGGGATGCAACTTACTGTCAGTCATAGTTATGTTTATTTTTGTCTTCTGAAATATTTTTGATGCTTTTGACGCTATGGAAAAAACTAGCTGCCACCGACGACGATGACTTTTTAGTCATATGTACATGCTCTATCTCGTTTCCGTGCTATGCGCAGCGTTGGATGCGCAAACCTCAAGGGTAATGCGAGAGTGGCCCCGACAATATCTATTTCACTAAATTCGGTCCCTTCAAACATTAATGCAGATAATGACAAGAAAAATATACTTAAAATCCAGTAAGACTTGAAGAGATGAGATCTCAGCTTGATAATTAGGCCGTTGATTGTATCAACTTTATTCTTTTAAACAACTGTTAGATTTTAAGGATCTTGCCTTCATACGTGTACAACAAATGGCATCATAAATACATTAAAATTTATATTATTTACATCAAATAAATTAATCAGATTTGCGTTAATGCAAACTTTCTAATTTGTTATCTCAAGATTACTAGATATATCTGGCATGCCATGAGTATTTAGTAGCATTGAGTCAAATCACCAGATACATAGTCAAAGTGAAGTTGTTTTATGCCACACCTTTTTTGCTATCAGGAAACGCCTTTTACCAACAGGTAACGCATATTTTACCTAAATGGGACGCCCATGTCTACCCTTTATCTCCATGAAATCAGTTTCAAAAACGTAGAATTACATCACAAAAAATGCCTTGCAAAAAATTACCCCTCCCCCAACACTTTCTCATCCGAGCACTGGAGAAACATGTCCGCCCCAGTCCCCTCGTGGTGACGCTAATTTTCTGGACAGACAAATGAAAAAGAGAAGATTGCCATGCCTATCTGGTCCCTTTTTTCATCAACATATTGTTACCATGACCCATCATAAATTGGTTTCTTCTTCTGACGCAAAAGCATTCTGTCAGGCCCTCCCAAAAACCAAATCCCCTCAAAGGGCAAACAATATCAAAATTTCAATTATAAATAGCAGGCTTCCTCTGAATGCCCTTAACAACATAATTCTATCTCTGCTCTCGTTTTACTTGTTTCATATCCACCTCAAAAGAAATCTTTCTCACATGCCGATGGATTTCAAGCACTACTGACTTCTGGGATAGATGGCTCAGTCTTCGACCGTTCCCTGCAGACGACGGACAAAGGTACCTGCAAGCAAATGGCGGACGATTCAATCATTCAAAAACCGTCGTAAAATTGCAGAAAGTTAGGAATGTACAGAATTCAAGTAAAAACGGCGAAAACAAATAATAATCACAGAGAAAAAATAATAAATTTAAGGATTAAGATCAAAACAACTTTAGTCAACAGCAATAAAGCATATGATAAAAAGCAATTAATATAATGTGTGAATGAAGAAAAGGCCACTGTAGCAGGGCTCCGGGCTCCAAGGAGTTCTTGCGGCGAAAAGTCGATAAAAATGTAGCAAATATGAAACACCGCAATACGCCGAGAATAAAAAGCAATAAATACACGTAAATCAGTAAAGGCTAATATTTCGCCCCGACATACGGGACTTCATCAGAGCAAAAGTTAATATAATGGTTGGTAAAAAATCGCTAGATTGAAAGAATATAAACATATTCAATAAGCGTTGGCTCTGCAACAGCTGAGTATATTTTACCCCGTACTCTTATTGCTTGCTTTGCCCATTTTCTAGTCTCTCAATTTTTAAAATCATCATCAGCATCATAATCATCAAAAATACGACAAATGTCTTCACAAGTAGAAAACAAAATTAAATTTTAAATCAATCTTTGCTGAGTTGGTATTAATACATTGAAACATTATTTTAACAGATCTGCCATGTCTCGCGAATTTTGTGGGACTCTTATGTATTTAAAAATAGAACTAATTGAGAAGAACAATAAATGAATCTTCAATCTTTAAGAGACATAAGATTTTAAGGAAATTATGTTCTATATCTACCGGTCTATTTTGTAACCTATTAAGTTAACCTGATTTGGTGTTTATAAAAAGACAGCTCTATGTCATAATTTATAAAATACCAATGACTTTTATACTGCATGAGATTGCTAAATATGGTTGGAATAACTGATTGATGCCCTCTTACCTCCACCTTGTGAGGACTACATGGAGTTGAAACAGAGTCCTTCTCTTCAAATGACGTCATTTCTGTATTATATTCTTGAGAATCTTCTTGGAGACTCTTCTTAACCTGAAATCAAGAAAAAGGTGCTTGGCATAACAGTTTCAAAATTATGACGTTATAATCTAAAATTTTTATTCTGCTAATGTCTTGACAAAAGTTGCTATTGAATAGTAGAAAATATTTTTTAAATAGAATGCATATTTTAAACGGTAAATGAATGAAAAAATTTACATCTTCAAGCACACTATACTTTTGATTTTGATTTTAAAAAAATGGAATATTGATCCACAGAAATTCAATTTGAAAAAACTGCTCATTTCACCAATACGGAGGCAAATACAATACTTCGAAGCTCCTAAGGATAAAAAACATCATGCAGATTTTTTATAACAAAATTTCTACCTTCTCATTTCTTTTTAAAATATTTTTCAAATCTTGTATTTCCTTGCTTTTATCACAAATTGCTTGCTCCAGTTCTTCTATTCTTTCACATAAACCTCGCTGGCTTTTTGCCTTAAAAAACAAAACGTAATTACAAGCTAACTAACAAAATATTTCAAAAGGCCTATGGAAAACGGTCATTAGTTCAGCAGTACCATGATATCGAAATATGTTTACAAGTTTTAATTAAGTTATTGAAAAATAAGCTGATTGCTATAGAAATCAGCAGAAGTAAATGAAAGCTGTCTTGCAATATAGCTTTATTCACAATAGTTTATGAATCAAAATACGTCAGAAGGAGGTTCCAATATGTGAAGCGACAGAATATTCTCCAAGTTGTGGATCGAAATAGGCCAATCATAAACACGAGCTAATGACCGGTATTGTAAGGTTGACCAATCAGTGTCATGTGCATAAAGAGAAATTACCACTAAAGTGGAAGGATGAAAACGAGCTCCTTCTGTTTACACAGTGTAATAGCTTTTTAACTAAATTCCGTATCTTTCATATAAATGCAGCTAGATTCTAAAAAAACTGCTTGGTAGAACAACGACCCAGCTCTAGCAATTATCCCAAACATGTCACCATCAAAAAAAATTCTGGCTGAATTTGGATTGTCTAGTAAATGCTGCTGATGGTGGAATCGTATGTTGGTGGAATCTGCAAGACAAACGAGGCTGTTCCCTTAGGTAGAGAGTTTGATTCTAGTGTTGGAAGAACTCTTTGCCGCAATCTTTGAGTTGTGCGTCCTACGTAGCCAGAATCAAACTGGCACGTAAATTCATAAACAACAGAACTCTTTTGGTTGGTAGGAACACAATCCTCTTGAATGGATGAAAAGGCTCTCCTAGTACTGTAAACAATACGAAGGACTGACAGCAAAGAACATTTGTTAATTGCTTGTTTAATCTGATTTTCAAATCGCATGGATGTTTTACCAATCCAAGGTAGTTTGAGTTAAACAGAGCACCTTTGTGGACCAAACCTTTTTGTCGGCCAAAAAAAAGACATCTTCTGGATAGCCGTTGTCCAGAAAAATCTTTTTGAAAAGATTTAGTTCTGTGAAAAGGTAACGAAAACGAAAAAACTAAGCATATAAAAAAAAGCATACTTCAAAAGAGATTCAATTTTAAACTACTTTAATTCAAAATAGACTTACCAGTTTTTTCTTAAATATATTTTTCATATTAATAAGAAGCTCTTCTTGGCTTGTTTGGATGAATTTGATAATTTTTTCTGTTTCTAGGGAACTCTTAACAGGCTTCTTTGCTTCACATAATTTTTCCTTTTCGATATCTTTGCCAACTGATATAGTATCCGCATTTATTGCATCGTTATTAACGAGAACTGACGAGAAGGATTTTCGTTTCTCTTGTAGCGATGGTGACCTGACCGAAGCAATGACATTCGATGCTGGTTTAACCAGTGGATTTATAACCGACATCATCGCGTCGTGCACGACTCCTTTATTCGACGGAAGCGCATTTGGGTCCGATTCAGCGGGTGTCGGAACTCGTAGGCTGTTCGATCGTCTGCTATCGTTGTCCCTTCGAATACTACCGCGACGAAAACTGCTTCTTCGTGAATCAGGCGATCCTTTAACGTCGTTCGCGTCATTAAGTCCGGTGCTACTGTTCATATTCATTAACATGCTGCCGACTTCATCATCTGATTCGCTAGTCGTATCGTCACGCGGCCCGTCTTTCCGACTGTTGTCCTGTTTTAAACGATTTCTACCATGTTTTGCAAGAATCTTCTGTGCGTTTGGGTATTCCTTAATTGCATTTAAAACATCGTCTTTCGATAATACAAAAAGCTCTACGTATCCATATGCTTTAACATCAGCAGTGCGCCTAATAATAAACAATTGTGAAATCTCACGAATGGGAGAAACTTGCGCATTGGCGATAAATCTCGTTGTGTTTTCTAAACTTTTAGTTTAATCGTTTACATCAAATATAAAACAGATATCGGGAATGAAACTGAATTTGATTGATACCCAAACAAATTTTTAAAACGGTTTTTTAATAAATAATTTTCGAGCAGTTGATATTAAAATAATCATTCAAAATTTAACATGAATTTCAAATAGATGTCATCAAAAATTGGAAGATGCTTCCAAAATAATTCCAGAAACAATGATGACACATTTTCCGATCAAGTTTAGAACAATGTAATTTCCTTATTTATTAAAAAACTTCAATTTTATCTACAGCAAACATTGTTTAAGTTGTTATCTAACAGAAGAAGATCTAATTCTCACCGATTTTGACCTTTACTTAGACTCAAAATTCCGATCTCACCAAAAAAATCCCCTGAGTGCAAAACTTTGAGAACTCTACCAGTTTCACTACAGGGAGAAAGATAATCAGCATAATTAGCATTCTCTTATCAACATAACAATATGATTTTTTATCAATATTACACAACCAATATTTCACTATCAATATTACACTACCAATATTTCACTATCAATATTACACCACCAACATTTCACTATCAATATTTCACGATCAACATTTCACTATGAATATTTCACGATCAACATTTCACTATGAATATTACATTATCAATATTTCACTATCAATATTACACTACCAATATTTCACTATCAATATTACACTACCAATATTTCACTATCAATATTTCACTACCAATATTTCACGATCAACATTTCACTATGAATATTTCACGATCAACATTTCACTATGAATATTACATTATCAATATTTCACTATCAATATTACACTACCAATATTTCACTATCAATATTACACTACCAATATTTCACTATCAATATTTCACTACCAATATTTCACGATCAACATTTCACTATGAATATTACATTATCAATATTTCACTATGAATATTACATTATCAATATTTCACTATCAATATTACACTACCAATATTTCACTATCAATATTACACTATCAATATTTCACTATCAATATTACACTACCAATATTTCACTATCAATATTACACTACCAATATTTCACTATCAATATTTCACTACCAATATTTCACGATCAACATTTCACTATGAATATTACATTATCAATAATTCACTATCAATATTACACTATCAATATTTCACTATCAATATTACACTACCAATATTTCACTATCAATATTACACTATCAATATTTCACTATCAATATTACACTACCAATATTACACCACCAACATTTCACTATCAATATGACACTACCAATATTTCACTATCAATATTACACTACCAATATTTCACTATCAATATTACACTACCAATATTTCACTATCAATATTTCACTACCAATATTTCACGATCAACATTTCACTATGAATATTTCACGATCAACATTTCACTATGAATATTACATTATCAATATTTCACTATCAATATTACACTATCAATATTACACTATCAATATAACACTACCAATTTCACTATCAATATTTCATTATCAATATTTTATTATCAGTATCCTCCTATCGAACTATTCCTATTTCCTTTAACGCGGCTTCTAACAGTCAAACATTTAGAGAATTGTGCAAAATTCTTAAAACATATCTTGAGCTTTGTCTAACTTTGTAAATCGCAATATAGCATTAATCAACGGGCGGTGTAGAAAGCTAAAAATTATATCGCTTGCTCTTTTATACTGATCTTGAGATATGTTATACTGAGCTGATTATGACCTCAATTTACCGAAATAACTATTGATAAAAAAGTATAAAGATAATTCAAGAAATAAATCATTCGTGTTCAAATATCTTAGATGGCACGGAATGGCGGAAACAAAGCATACTAAGGTGCTTTTGGTCGGATAATGGCCTAAAGTAAACAGAAAATTTTCATTCCTGCAATCTTGAAGAACACTATCAAATGTTTACAAATGACATATCGGGGTTTTTAGCTGGAGTCGCTTTGTTTATGAAAGAAAGCAAGTTAGGTCACTTTCAGAGGACTTTTCAGAGGACCTTACTTGTTGGCCTACAGATCTCACTCAAAGGGCGCATCTTTTGCCCGTGGTCCTGGCGCTCGTTATGAGATGCCAGTTAATGGCTGATACCTTAGGATAAACTAGTTTTGATCCCAATTTTGAATATTTAAGATGAATCAAGGTCATACCAACATATTAAACATCACTGGAAGTATTAAAATCAAGCAAATATTTAGTTTTATTTGTTTGTGTAGGAAATTTTTCCCTTTTCTAACACGTAAAGTTTTAATAGAGAGTGCGGGAAAATAACCGACCCGAGCGAGGCTCGAACTCACGACCCCTGACTTTGTACGTCAAGTGCTCTACCGCTGAGCTATCGGGTCGTGATTTCAAGCCAACACCCAAGGCCGAGTCATTCACCCGCACTGCCCCTCTCTTTTACCAGATACACAGGGGAGCCATCGCAGCTCCATCTCAAAGTGCAGAGGACCTGAAGAATGAGAGAAGACTGCCCACACCAGGAGGGCCATCGCAGCCCCAACACTGGATAGGGTTGAAGAGAAAGTTTACAGACAACAGGATTTCGAAGATAATTAATTAATAGAGAGTGCGGGAAAATAACCGACCCGAGCGAGGCTCGAACTCACGACCCCTGACTTTGTACGTCAAGTGCTCTACCGCTGAGCTATCGGGTCGTGATTTCAAGCCAACACCCAAGGCCGAGTCATTCACCCGCACTGCCCCTCTCTTTTACCAGATACACAGGGGAGCCATCGCAGCTCCATCTCAAAGTGCAGAGGACCTGAAGAATGAGAGAAGACTGCCCACACCAGGAGGGCCATCGCAGCCCCAACACTGGATAGGGTTGAAGAGAAAGTTTACAGACAACAGGATTTCGAAAATAATTAATAGAGAGAGCGGGAAAATAACCGACCCGAGCGAGGCTCGAACTCACCACCCCTGACTTTGTACGTCAAGTGCTCTACCGCTGAGCTACCGGGTCGTGCTTTCAAGCCAACACCCAAGGCCGAGTCATTCACCCGCACTGCCCCTCTCTTTGGGAGCCATCGCCAGCTCCTATCTCAAAGTGCAGAGACCTGAAGAATAGAAAGGAACTGCCCACCCAGGAGGGCCATCGCAGCCCAAACACTGGATAAGGGTTGAAGAGTTTACAGACAACAGGATTTCGAAGATAATTAATTAATAGAGAGTGCGGGAAAATAACCGACCCGAGCGAGGCTCGAACTCACGACCCCTGACTTTGTACGTCAAGTGCTCTACCGCTGAGCTCGAGCTCAGAGGAAAATAACCGACCCGAGCGAGTTCGAGCCTCGCTCGGGTCGGTTATTTTCCCGCACTCTCTATTAATTAATTATCTTCGAAATCCTGTTGTCTGTAAACTTTCTCTTCAACCCTATCCAGTGTTGGGGCTGCGATGGCCCTCCTGGTGTGGGCAGTCTTCTCTCATTCTTCAGGTCCTCTGCACTTTGAGATGGAGCTGCGATGGCTCCCCTGTGTATCTGGTAAAAGAGAGGGGCAGTGCGGGTGAATGACTCGGCCTTGGGTGTTGGCTTGAAATCACGACCCGATAGCTCAGCGGTAGAGCACTTGACGTACAAAGTCAGGGGTCGTGAGTTCGAGCCTCGCTCGGGTCGGTTATTTTCCCGCACTCTCTATTAATTAATTATCTTCGAAATCCTGTTGTCTGTAAACTTTCTCTTCAACCCTATCCAGTGTTGGGGCTGCGATGGCCCTCCTGGTGTGGGCAGTCTTCTCTCATTCTTCAGGTCCTCTGCACTTTGAGATGGAGCTGCGATGGCTTCCCTGTGTATCTGGTAAAAGAGAGGGGCAGTGCGGGTGAATGACTCGGCCTTGGGTGTTGGCTTGAAATCACGACCCGATAGCTCAGCGGTAGAGCACTTGACGTACAAAGTCAGGGGTCGTGAGTTCGAGCCTCGCTCGGGTCGGTTATTTTCCCGCACTCTCTATTAATTAATTATCTTCGAAATCCTGTTGTCTGTAAACTTTTCTTCTTCAAGCCCTATCCAGTGTTGGGGCTGCGTGGCCTCCTGGTGTGGGCGTCTTCTCTCATTCCTTTCAGTCCTCTGCACTTTGAGATGGAGCTGCGATGGCTCCCCTGTGTATCTGGTAAAAGAGAGGGGCAGTGCGGGTGAATGACTCGGCCTTGGGTGTTGGCTTGAAATCACGACCCGATAGCTCAGCGGTAGAGCACTTGACGTACAAAGTCAGGGGTCGTGAGTTCGAGCCTCGCTCGGGTCGGTTATTTTCCCGCACTCTCTATTAATTAATTATCTTCGAAATCCTGTTGTCTGTAAACGTAAAGTTTTATTTTACATAAGGCATATTATATCAAATACACAAAGGTCTTACTTAACAACTTTTCGTTTACTTTTTTATAGAAGTTCTGCCATTATTCTAAACATGATTCGGCTGGAATAGTATTTTCTTGACCCGATTGCCAAATTTGTAAAAAGATTTGGCAAAAAAATCTAATTTTGTATACATAATGTGGATAAAACAGGAAATTTAAGGATCAATAAGACATTCGGAGATTAAATTAGTCAAATGTGTTATTTGAATAGGAAGCTTCTGCATGGGCATTTTCTTCAAACTATAATTATATAAAACGCAATCAACCTAGATACTTACAAACGATTAAAGATAGCAAAATGAAGTCTAGCTGAATTAACAAAAAAGTATTTAAGAAAAACAGAGATAAAATATTTTGTAAAACATAGTAGTACCTGATAACTTCTAGAATTCCGTCACTGATGACGTACATTTCCCTAGCGACTTCTCCCTTGCGGCAGACGTAATCCCCAGGGGTGAAAATGATCATTTTCATTTTTAAAACCAAATCATGAAGAAATTCTGGCTGACATTTCTGCAAGAAGCTTACCTGAAAAAAATGCAGTGAAAACTTCAGTGGATCTTTTTCTTGGAATCTTATTAACTTATGGTCCAAAACAATATAGCAAGGAAAATGTTTATGCTTTGTTTACATTTAGTGCTAAATCTTTGTACCAGTTTTAAAGTTTTACCACACGCTGCAGATTTCAATCAACCTGGTGGTTTAGACTTGGTGGAGAATATCATTGCTTTGAAATTCTGTTTAAAATATAAGCCCAAAGCTCTTAGATTAGCATAAGAAAATCCAAAGAATTTTTTGATTTATTAAAACAGTCCTGTTAGATATGTCATTTTTCTCAATCTTTACAGTACGCCACAAAATTAAATGTACTACATTTGAAATGATACCACACAAAAAGGCTAAAACATTAACAGAACGTATTAACAAACCAAAAATTATGGTTAACGTACTTATTTGTAACAATACAAAGCAAAATGACAACCAAATTGGCAGTATTTCTCAAGAAAATGATATATCTATAAAATACTACTATTTAAAATTTTACCGACATAAAACATAACGAGATACCCAAAAGAAAATTGCAGCATGAAATATTTGGACAAATTGGTGTTCATAGCTCAGTCTGAACTATGAAAGGTAATAAAATCAAAACGATGAAAGACAAGGTAATAAGAATGACTGATATTCCTTCATTTATGAACAAAGCATACTTCAGTCTCACTGCTACAGAGAGCGTAAGAATTTATCTATTTCACCACCGTAATTACTCGTATCTTTATTAGAACATACGGTGCATTGTAAATAAATTAAGAGATAATTTGTCGACTGACTGGCCTATTTCTATGAATCATGAGATGACATATGGAAACAACAAACTTTTAACATTTTATTTCTTTTGCTACATCAATTACAATCAGCTCCCGATGATTCAGCTGTTTAAGAATTATGATAAATTAGGATAAATTATGAAAGGAAACGATTTTTTTTATTAAGAAAAGTTCCCAGAGAAAATTCGTGTTTTGATTTTACTTCATTTGAGTGGATCTTCTAAATCATTGTATTATACGTGAATACAAACATACTAAGGTAAAAAATCCTTACCCTTCGTAGTGTATCGAGATGAACATGCAATGCCAGCTCCGTTTTCATTTTATTTGGTAAAAGCAACATATCGTTGATATCCATTCCTCCTTGAAAACGACCTCTAGAATCAAAATTTTCCATTGTGATTTAAATTGCTAAATTAACTTTAGATAGGGCTACAAAAACACTTTTTACATGGAAGTTCAACAGAGCTATAACCAACAACCGTTTAAAAAGTTATTTCTCCTGAAAAATTTTTGTCCTGTAAAGTAATTTGTTTTTTGCCAGACACAAAGCAATAAAATCAACTTAAAAGAAAACGTGGAAGATTTTCAAAGAAACTTTTGTAAAAAATATGTACTTGAGAGATTTAATGTGCAACAAATAAAACTTTTTTAAGATCTAAAACAAGCTTGAAATGAAACCAAAAAACAAGACCTTACAGTCTAAAAACTTGATAAGTTCTAAAAATTTTTGGCAAGCAGACAAATAGATGCAAAATATTGAAATAAAAACACAATAAATTGGGCAATAAATTTTCATTCTTGTGTTTTTACTCCAATCCTTTGAACGGGAAATTTCGGATTTTCTAGAAATTATGGAATCTTATATTTACATAGAAGATTTTGTAAAAACGTTGAGTAAGGTAACAAAAAGTAATGAATTTATGCAAAAAAATGAGCTTTTGCTCACCTCGAATAGCTATAGTCATACCAAAGTCTGACTCTTCGCTGCATGTCTTGTGGCACATTGTGCCGCTTCATATAATTCATCGATGCGTCCTAATTTGAGAATATCGTACAATACCTGTTAGCTCAAGTGCAGTGAGGAAATGCTCATTGTAGATTTTCAATTTAAAAATGTTTGCAGTTAATTTTATTAATCATCTGTCGTTTATTTGTAAATTTGGTACGATAGAACATTTTATGTTAAAAGAGGACGAACAACTTTGATGATAAAAATGGCCGAAAACTCAATTTATGTTGTTTTTAATCATTTGCTTAGAAAGATAATTCCAGCAATATATTTTAGCACTTAAATTCATAGCAAAGTTATACACAGTTGCTGGTCATTTTGCTATTTTGCCAAAATAACAAAATCTAGATCTGTATACGCGATACGTTGAGACTCAATTGAATTACCATAAGTCGCAATGTGCCGGGTACTTCTTGTCGAAATTCAATGAAAACGTACTTTACACAAAATGTAGATAAATAACTGACAAATACAATTTGCAGACATTATCAATTATCCCACAGATGGTAAAAAGAAGGCAGTAAATTTGGTATTATCATGAATTCGCTTTGCATTTAGGTTGGACGCAACAAAAGATGAAACGAAGGATTTCTTCAACAGCGTGAAAGAAGCATGGTCAGGTGCCCAAACCACGTGCTTCTAATCGCAAAAAACAAGATACCAGGAATAAAGCTTTGTTGGATATTTCTTCACATATTTTGATTCTTAGCAATAAAAGAACGATTAATCCATTAAAGACAGAGCAGCTGGATTGCCTATTAACTGGAAAAAACAAAATGTTCCCTGACTTTGGCAGTAAACTTACATTAAAACCCTGAAATCTATGCCAGAAAGCGTAAAAAATCGACAGCTAGTCACTTGTCCATATGTCCTGGAGTGAAGCCGACCTCATTTGGTTCACACACAAAAAGCTTAATTGAGATATATCATCTCACAGCTGAGAAATTTCAATGAAATTAAAATACATAAAATGTGACCAGGAATTGCTTCTTCATGTTTTTCACTGAAAAAAGAAATTTTAAAACAGAAATGTCGTTCCATGATTTTATGATCGTCGAAGATGTCTTTAATGGCAATATGTCCGATCAGGCAACCGTTAACATTGTCAATAGGCTCTGTTGCGCTTTTCTGAGTAAATAATCGCTAAGAATGACTCTCGCTAAGAATTATTGTATAATCCAGCTATTGGAACGTAGGTGCAGTAGCGGAGCCGTGGGGGGGAGGGGGAGGGGGTAGGTTAGTTATCCCGCTTTTTCAGAAGTTGGTCCTTGAGATTCTTGCAAACCTGATATGAAAACTTCGGGGGGAGGGGGGTATGTACGTTATCTAGATCTTCACATTTAAGTGACATTTCTTGGGAGACAAGAGGTTGGTCCTTGAGATTCTTGCAAATCTGATATGAAAACTGGACGTTATCTAGATCTTCACATTTAAATGACATTTCTTGGGAGACAAAAGGTGTTTCCTCCGGAAGAAAATGCTTCAAACAGGGAAAACGGGTGTGGTCCCTGACAAACCTTTTGTCCCCCCACTTATCCCAGGCTGAAGCCGCCACTGCGTAGGTGACAACCGTAATTCGTCAGGACAAAGTATCTATAAAGGCTGATCTCACTTCAGTGAACAATAAGATTAAGAAAATTGTTAAATGGAACCGCCTAACCCGGTTGTCAAGGCTGGCCCGGTCATCCGGGCTGCGCCTTCCTAACGATTATATGGACAACAGCAGCCCGGTCTGAAAATTGACGGAAAAATTTTGGCTGGTAAATTGATTTCAAACATGGCTGCAATGCTCGCCAAGAAACGGTTTTCAGCTATTTGGTCTTGAGTTAAAAGTTTCGCTGTTTCACATTGCCTTTTCTTTCACTTTAGGTTTGATATATGTTTTTACGCCTGATAGCACATGCGTTGCTTAAATTCGCAGCCCGATTTGCCGGGCTGGCCCGGTTTGAATCGATCACACGGGCAAAAACATTGCAAAAACTGCTTTGCCGGGCAAGACCCGTAGGCAGAAGACGGAATACCGTCAAAAGCCGGGTAGTCCATTCTCTATGTAAGCGATAGTTGGCTAAACACAAAGCATGCTATTGATACCGGGGTCCCACCAAAATTGCTCCTTCTTGGTAATCCGGGCCAGCCCGCTACATGTAATCAGCCCCTAAAGAGATAGTCGGCTGTAATAGTGGTTCTGCTGCATCCAGAAGAAATGATTGTTTACATACCCGCTGTTTTTCGAAATCAATTCGAGAAGCACTCATATTTTGGATGACGTTGCCAGCCTGGCCTACAAGCAATGTTTATAATCAGCCAAAAGAAGATAATAAAAAGACCAAAAGCTATGCATTGCTAGCTACACCTGATATAACATCGAGTTTTGCAAATTCAGTCTCAAAAATATGTTGTAGAGAATACAAAGAGCTGATTAAAGCCAATTATTTACAATATATATATAAATCTATTATTCAACGGGTCGAAATATACAAGAAAAGTTGTTTTCATAATTTACAGTTGCACTCGACGAAAATTACAGTTGTTATATTCTGTTTGAAAATATAAAGTGATTGGACTCTTTAACTTCTGTAGGTAACCTTTGTCATAATTTTCCCCAACAAATCTAATGGTGTCTGTTGTTGTTATTCCACTAAGTAAAATAGTCTAACTGTACGGATTCAGGTAATTGACAGTTTGATCAAGAGCAGCTGTAAATTTCTCTAGTGAACACAGACTAATTTGATTTAGAACACTATTGATCAAAGTCGGGGCTCCTAATTTATGATACTCGAATCGAAAGGCACGTTTGCAGATTTGGGAATAAAAAATAACAAAATGTAATGTACCAAAGTGGGGCATAATAAATTCGTGTAAACTGGCACTTTGTGCAAGCTTTTCCTTTTAAAATACAGCAATTTATAGCTATCAAATATTGTAAACAATTAGCCTTCTCATACCTCCGGACTATGTATAAAACTTAACTCTAGGGCATTTCTCGTATCATTCTTGTGTTACTGCACACCACCTACAGTTGGAGAAGCCCTTTAAACTTAAAGAACTATTCCTAGAACATTTCCATCGTTGCTCTGTAATACATGAAGTACTTACCTACAATGCTTGCGAATATGAATATACCGACACAGTAGCAGACAATCATAAAGGCACACCTAGAATACAAAAAGGCAAAAATATATCATTACAGAAGTCGACGAAGAGTTCCTGAATGAAGAAAATAATAGGGGCCGTCTATTACCTCTTTTCTATACCTACAATAACGTTACTACATCCAGCTGTTTCTGTTGTTTCTACGACGACTCTACCATGGGAAAATGCTGCGGAGAGAGGCATATGGGGCGGATTCACTGGATTACAACTGCTGGTCTATAAAAAAGACTGGTTCGAGCTTTGTTGTGACACATCGCCATCTGAGAACAGGGCCCCAGAGCAGTCATTCCGAGGAGAGGGCATTTACTTCCACTCCTAGCAACGTTTTCATCTGCTTTGTCTTTTTCCTTTCTCGAAACAGAACATTACGGCACATGCCTATCAATATAATTCAAGCATTGGTTTTGAAAAATGTCCCCCCGACTCTGATTGGGGACCATTTTCTTTTGCAATGGTGCTGGCTTCAAACTTTGATGTTTCAAGACAATAGGAAGGTCGATCCAGTATTTTTATAGATCAGTGAGCGCCACCAGCCGAGGCTCAATTTTGAGCCCAGCCGAGCCTCGGTTACAGAAAATTTTGCTAATGGCTTTGTTTATGACAAACTTACACAAAGTTTTATTTTGCCAAATATGGAAAAAATAATTTCTTAAATTAGTTGCGAAGATTTTTGTTTACCTCGATGCCGTATAGAAAGAGTTTCATACGCTTTGGTATATAGAACAAGCCGGTTATTAGTTGGAAATCCGAGTTTCACGCTTGATGCGATCATCATGCAATTGTAATAGGAAAGATTACATCCTACGCAGGTTAAAAACATAGACGAAACTGTAATCTTTTCACAGTAAAGCCTCTTAGTTTTGATGTTACTTTTGGCATTAGATGTCAGTTATTGTGGGTGTTTAGTCAAAAGATATTGCTTGATTGTATGTCAGTCGAGTTTAGCAGCTGGAACGATAGACAACGATCTCTCAGCATTTAATATATTCTTGCCAGATCGTGCGATTCCATTCTCATTCATTGAAGGGAAGCCTCTTTCAATGAACGCACAAGGGGAATGAAAAAACCGATGCAAATATCTAATGATCTCTTCAAGATTATGAGTAATAGCAAAAAACAAAAAAGATCTAAAAATGCTGTATTTTAAGATATCAAGAAAGATTATGATATATATAGCGCGGAAATGTGAGATAATGGTTGAGCCTAGGCACAATGCGATTCAGTTTGTTGCTGCTAAACACGCAGTCTTCTTGAGCCTCCTTCTAAAATTCGAACTGTAAAAGACAACGTAGACAATCGAGGCTGGATGTTATTTTCCTGGTAGCTATTACCCAGAAGGAGCACCGGTCTTTGATTCAATATGAATTATCCGAGTACGCTGAAAAGAATTTTCACAGAAATTTTTTAGTGGTTTCTCGATTTCCCAATGCATTTTCCCCTCCGGTCAAAAAATGAGTGAACACAAAGTTGAAAGATTAGAAGCACAATATATTTAACAATTGAAGGATTTTAATGGCAAGATACTTAGTCTAAATTTGATAAAGGCTTAGTAGGCTGAAACTGATTAGGTGTGCTCTCATTAATGGATGAGCATAACTATTAACTGATACTAAAATAATTTCAAGCCAAAAGTACAAACAACCAAGCTGGAAAGAGAAGGACACACATGCTCCTTAACACTTGAACGCAGGGAGATGGCCAATTTCAATCACACTAGTACGTTAAATTATTAAAATTGAAAAAAAGCTTTCAACATAAAGGATGAAAAAAAGTTTTTCATATTATCTGCGAACAATCACTTTATCATTCAGCAGCAGGCGTAAGACTTTGAAGGCTTTTGCTGTTTCACACAGTTTTTAACATGGTGCTGAATATGGTAGCACTTAACGAACTTGAAAATACAGTATACTAAGTGCACTGTCAATTTAAATTTTCCATTTAGATATCAGTAGCGCAGCACAATAATAAAAAAATAGAGAAAATGGTATATCAAATGATAAATGATAGGCCAAAACTTTATATATCAGGGGACATCCACTGTTCCATTAATTAGTGCTCACTCTATTCCCATTCACTCGTTAATTGCCCGACACCCATCTCAAAAACAAAGAAACCAGTTCAGGATTCTATCAGACTTTAAGACCCCGCTTACACGAGACCTGGACCAGATCGGATCCACAAGTATCCGGATACTATTGGATCCGATCCCGAAATGGAAATGCGTTTACACGGGATCCAATCCAGAACCATTTGCGCTTACACGGGAACGGATCCAGATGAATTCAACAGGTTACGCGCATGCGCTTTTCGAAAATTGGCGCGCATATGATGTTTTCAGAACATCGTGCGTGATCAAAACACAGTTAATCTGAACATGGAGGGAGGTAACGTTAAAAAGGGTCAATTTCAATGGACTGAAGAAGAAACTGCACTACTTTTAAAAGTAGTATTGGACTACAAACTGCAAAGCTTGCAGATGGGCAGGATTGGGAAAATATGAGGACAGAGTACGACGACATATCATCAAAATTTCATAATAATTCTTCACCACAGATCCACCAGTTTCCGTGTAAACGCAAGGCCTATCCGTACTCTTTTTGATCCGATCCGGATCGGATCCACTCTCGTGTAAACGGGGTCTAAAAATACCTTCTTTTCACAAAACCAGATCATTATCATATAAAAGGGATGATAAAAAATTTACATCATTACTCACTCGATGGTAGTCTCCGGGTGTGCACTTCCTCCAATTGTTGTCAAAGACAACGTTGACCAATAGTAGCAGAGCGCGTACTGGTAGCTAAGAGATGCAGTTTTGGCGTTGAATTTTGGATAAACCCATCCGTTAACGCCAAAACCTTCGTACTTTGATATAAGAAAGTAAAAGCACGCATTCCAATGCATCATTATCAGCATCAGATGCAAGAATATGCACGTTCTTAGCACGTTTGGGAATGTTGTCAACGCGAGAATGGTTTTCTGGGAGACAAAAGTTTTGTAATATTTTAGCATCCGTGGCAGTCTGAGTGCTGGGTTTGTACCGACGGCGAAGTATATCAAATCCAATGGCAATACTGACGTGAAATCAAGAGCGAAATGGTATGACTTCAAATAAGCTTGTGCCATCCTTCTCAAGTCATCGACGTATATACCGTCCTCTAAAAACGAAGTTCGAGTGCATATGATTATGTCAAAGACGTAGATAAAGTCAGCTATGTAGTCCAAAGTAAACCAGACCGTCTGGAATTGCTGCTGCGCATCGGAGAACGCAATCCGCAGGAAGATCACCCATGCGTTGTAGCCAATTGCCAGATTTACAATATACAGCCAACAGTATAAAAAGGTACTGTACGGCTCTGTGAATGTCATAAGGATCTCCTTGCATTTAAACTCGACTTTTTCGTCTTCAGTGTCTTCATTCGCACATGAGTTATCTACAACAACAGTTTCCTTAGGTTTGATTTCAGTCAGCTCATGTTGCTCGCCCAAGGCGTTGTTATTCTTGAAATTTTCCCTATTACCAACTGGTTTGTTATGTGGGGTGTTAATGACAACCGAAACGCGCCTAGCAGCATTGCTAACTGAGCTTCTTTTAACACTCCGCACCGGATGGTACTCCCGAGTGCTGAATCTCTCTAGGAAATCTTTTTGACCAACCGGTTTTCGCACTTTCGGCCTCTTCTGGGTGTCCATAACTGCCTTCACAGCGACAAGAGTGCCAAGTCTTTTCTTGACATTATTCCAGCCTCGATCTTCGTTGCCAGACGAGTCTAGTGATTGCTTTCCAGCCTCTATGTCAACATCATCAGTTTCTTCCTTACCATTAACTGATGCTTTTTTCTGACTGGCTTGCGAAACTTTCTTAAAGTTCACAGTTTGATTTGCTATAACTTCTGCATCTACAGTTGAATGAGTCTCTAGAATTGTGTCATTTGACATGACTTTTTGGTTCAATGTGACCTTTCAGTACACTAGTATTGCCAAATATATTTCTAAAAGGCAAGTTGTTACTGGTCAGAAATTGAAAAAATAGGTTTAAAGACTGATAGCTTCGAAAGAAGACACATTAAGTAAAATAGAAGTAATGAATATAAAATACAGGGTTGAAGTAGCTCCTAATGAACATAGTGTGCTGTTTCGAGAAATATTGGATAAAATGGTCATTGGTGATACTGAAAAATTGCTATGCTAAAGCAATATTTTAAAATGACACAAAAAGGTCAAGGTCAAATGCATTATAAAGATATGGACATATTATCATTCTCAAAATGGGCCTAAACGTTTAAGACGTAAGATAATGAATTAATTTTTAACTTTTATAGACAACATTAAAGCTATAAAAATAGTAACAAGTTTAGAAACTGTCAAAGTGCAGATAGGTGCTTCATATATATTAACAAAAAATTTATGCTTGTGCAAACTTCCACACATGTCACAGCATTAAAGATATGATGAAAGTTCATTTCAAAAACCAAATATACTTTTTAATAAGAAAATTGATTTCAAGCACATTGCATTTTTTTCATAGATTTTTGACAAAGTTCATCTGCTCAAGGTATTTTTGACACTGCTAGTATTTGACTTTTTAACTTCACATTCAACTCAGTTTTTGACATTGATGAATACGAGTTATCAAGGACAACATTCCTTACTCTCCTCCCGACAACTTTATACTAACATGAAAGAAATAACGATGTTTTTAGACAAATGAATTTATTTTCCCATGTTGATCAAATTTGTTATTGATTGATTAAGAAGCAGAATAATTTTTTTTCTCTGCACTTTCGGAAAATGATACCCAAAAAGCGATGTTGCTATACCATGTTGTCTCGAAAATTCAGAATAGCCACTGATTATGAATTCAAAACTTAATGAATAATACAAATTTTTAAAAGCTGTTTTTGCTACGTTGTAGGCAACTAGCCTAAAAATCAAATCGTTCCTTTGTTATTGTATCAAAAAAATTAATTGCGAAAGTAGTTTCCTGCATGCCTGATAACCAAAACGGTTATTCAAATGATTTATTCCATTCGAAATTCACTTGTAAAGATAAAGTTTGCGATGTTTCATCAACAAAGTACAATATGTAGAAAGCATTGCCTTTATATTTCAGCCAACTTTTGAGGACAACGCTTAGAGCAAAAGTAACAAATGTCTTTAAATTTCAAATGCATAGAAAAACTTCACATAAATCGATAAGTTCACATCTTAATTTTATACTGTATTAGAAGCATTTCAATTGCTGATTCAAAGACATTCTAACCTAGAATTGGTTGTACTTACCAACTAGTCATATAGTTGATCTGGAATACAGCATTTTTTCTGAAGTAACACAATATGAAGCTCGTAGAAGCTTAAGAAACTTACAAAAAACGTTTGAAACATTATAAGAAACATTTGCACGGAAATATTGCTGAACATGGGTATTAACATTTCACAGGTCCTTAATCCAATAGGGCTCCTTTAAACCACGATGATATTGGATGAATACAAAACTGGCTTTCTGCCAGTCATTCAACAGATAAGCCATGAACTACTCCAAGAAACAAATTGAATTGTGGTTTGTGTTTCATGTTACAGTTTATAACAAAAAATTTCATCACAGCACAAAGCTTTGGTGTTGTCATCAAAATGCAAGACAATAATTATAGTTTTCTGAAAAATGAATGTTGTAAAAAACGTCAGAATAATAATTTAAAATGTAAAATTGAGAATAAATATCCTTTTCTAGATCGAAATAGGCCAATGAAATGAAAAACCAAAGTATATTTTTAAAAAATGTGCTTTTTTCAAAGCAATTTTAAATTTTGTATCGTTTAAACAAAAATGCTCAACTAACTAGTCATACTGCATGAAAGACTCTTACAAGTACATGTAATTAGCTACTAAATAATTGTTGTTATTTTCGATTGAACGAAATGAATTAGAAAATAACAGAGCATAAAGGTAGAATGAAAATTCACCACTAGAGCACAGCTACTCAAAAATCCTTAGGGAATGGAAAGGAAGGGGGTTTTTATCCGCAAACAAGCTATCGACGTGTGAACCTAAAATCGCAGTACAGACATTTTATACAGACACAACTTCACGTGCAAGAACAACTTGAAATCATTATCACGCTTGCATAGGCAACTCTGTTGTAACTTCTTAATAACTCTATTCTCTTTCTTTTTCCTGGGACTAAATAAATTCAGTTCACAAATTTAAATTAATCTAAGGTATGTATATAAAAACTAGAAATATTTTGAAAATCATCCATCTTCTTTAATGATGCTCATTTAATGAGATGCATTTTCTTCTAACAATGGAACAAATTATGCTCGCTTTGTTTTTAAACTTTGATCACGTTCAATCTCTCTTGACTGAATATGATCACGTTAGTATACAGTAGACTTTGGTTATTGTCAAACAAGATGTTGCTTGAACATCTGTGGTTGTAAGCGGAGTCCAACTGTAAAGGCGACATTTCAAGTGATTGCAAACGGTATTGTTACTTTAAGTGGAGTCGACTATTTCAAGGAATTGTGCTGTATGGAGACATTATTACCCAGCATTAAAAACCCAATTTGAGACCTGAAAAAATACATTTCGGAGGCAAAAACGATCTTTTGCTTCTTTAAGGAAACTAAACCGATAAAATATAGTTTCATGCACGCTTAACTTCTCTTTCTAATCTTTGAATCTCATATCTCATTACAAGATTGGAAAGGCTGAAGTACGACTTCATTAATCGACACATTCGTGATGATCATGTAAAATTGAGAGTCGTCGTGTTATAGACAGATCACCTGGACAAAAACAATTCTGTTTATGGAATGAGGACAGCTAATGAAAAGCATGAATTTTAGGAATCAATTCTTTGCTTACAAAAATACGCACAGATGCAGTGTAGGTATAGACGATGAAAAATTTAGCATTATGTCATCGACTGTGAAAAATAATTGGAGTGGTATTGGCAAAACTCCTGTTTTTCGAATAAATGATTCATGGAATACGTCTTCAAAAACACCACAGAGTTCGAAAAGAGGGTTTCTTTCAATCTCACTGCACTGCATTAGTTGATATCATATATCTAATCCCTAATCCTTTGGCACAAATGTTGTTTGAGAAAATAACACGCATGCAGATTTGAGCAGTAATCCGAAAACTCAAGATGTACACGCCAAGAAAAATACGATCAATTTTTGCCGAACGATCAACTATTTTCTCACCAAACAAAGAAAGCTCTTGGCAAACAAGACCTCGCAATTTCGTTTCACATTCTATGATTTTATTTATTTCTGTTGATTCAAAGCAATACTCTTTATACTACCCTTATTTCTTTTCGAGCAAAGCCAGTAATCTTTAAAGGCAACATTGCTAATAGCTATTCTTACATGAGCCCAACCGTTTTCCTCCTCACAACGGATGACTGACAAGTATTGATTCCCTTTGATCGTAGCCTCGTTCTGGTATCCTGAGAGTTTCTCACAGTAAATAATCGCTCGCTCTTGGGTCTTGTTTTTAAACTGCATGCAGAGGAAAAGGCTCTTAATTAGGTTTTTATTGTAAATTTGATTTTAATGATGATTTTATCTGGTCATGTATGGCAATATGGGTGTCACATCAAAATAGATGGTTCAAGAAACAATGCCCTTTTGAATAAAAACCTTAGTTTTAGTTAGCTAAAAATTATGTTAAACACAGGATGGTTAATTGAAAGGTTGTCCCGAGGCTTCTATAATTGGTAGGTTCTTATTTGCAGGGAGTCCATGAGCAAAAGGAACGCCTTGTAGGGAAAAAACTGTTATAGGCCTACAGAATGAAGAGTTGGGGTGGTTAAATCCTTGCTAATCAGCGATTAGACTCAATAATGTTATGACAAGGTGCAATTTTGCTGCAGGATGGGGAGTCCATGGGGAGAAAGGGTATCTTAAAAAGTCTGCAAATCTGAAAAATCTTAAGTAATAAACAATGAGTTTTCAATGAAATGTGAAAATTCTGACAATCTAAACAGCTTTAAGCAAGATACATTCGATACATTCTATGTTTTGAAGCTGCAACATAAAAAACCTATACACGAAATTATGCAGCAACCTATCGTATAACCGGGAAGAGCCGACTGATTGAAAGATGCCAACCAATTGTAGGACACTCCAAGGAGAATTCACACCAAACGAAAAACGTTCCGATGATTATCTCCCTACAAAGGGCAATTCAAGCCCCACTGGTAAAAATTTTTTTAACAGGAGGAATAAAGTTTGGAATGAGGCAGCCCATTAGGCAATAATAAATTGGATCATTTTACCAGGAAATGCAAAAACAGGAAACTAATTGAAAGAGCCCTAGAATTGTTAAAAGGAAAATATGAAACAAACTAACTACACTCATTTTTTCTATTAGAAACTGGCTATAAGAAAGCACTACTGGACTATAAGAAACGAGAAATTTCAGTACTCAAAGCAAAAAATTAAGAAACTATTAAATCGTGATAAAACTGAGAACAACGAAATTTTTTAAAATCCTAGAACATGATTGCCCTGATGGCCTAGAAATTAAGACACAAGGGATAAAAATATACTTCCCGCGTCTAAATACAGCGTCAGAACGAAAGCGAATCTCTTGACGTGATAAAAAGATCACAGAAATTTCATAACATCATTCAGGACATCATAATTAAGAAACTCTGAAGAAATAGTGAGTTTTGAAATTTCCAGAACATTAAGAAATTTGAGAAATCAACATCGACTATTGTTTCTTATCAAAAATGAGTTTATGTAGGTTAGATATGTTGAGAAAACACATCATGGCTGCAAGGATAACTAAGTTTGCCACAAAATCAACAACATATACATTTTGAAATGCCGGACGAGAAAAAACTTCATCTTCTTTAACACGAAGAAGGAAATTAAAACCAGTGAAATGATAATCGTTAATCTACGACACAATCTTTCTTCCGTACTGACAACAGCGTGATAGGTTTCGGAAACTACTCTGTCTGGGTCAAATGACATCGTGAAGACTTGATAACACTAGCATTTTTAGTTGAATTTTCTATCTGATGTGATAATTGCGAAGAACCTAGCCAAATGACATTAGAATTTGCATCAAAATGCATAACAAAGCAGGGCTGTCAAGTTTTCGAAAATGAGATGAGGGACAAAGACGCATACACTTACAAATGATAAATGAAAAAGGCTAAATGTGGCAAATGTGACTTTGAATGAACGGCGTTTCTTCTTTTCAGCGGATGCCATTTTTGTTCAGAATCATTGAAACTCCTAGCTTGCGCGTGCGCATTGAGTTCGGAAGCCTATGATCTGCGGAACTCAAAATATATTCGAATACCTAGTTTGATGCGTTTCCTTGCACAGGTTCCTGTGAGGTGGCATAAACCATAAACCCTTGTCTGACTTTCTTTCAAAAGTAGATGAATAAAATAGAAAATGTGTTAGAAAAGAACCTCAAAACCACAAATTAAAAAATGCGGGACAACCAGCCTATTTTAGAGCAAGCGTGCGGGAATGCGGATTTGACAAGAAAATGTGTGCAAATCCCGCACGATGCGGGACACTTGACAGGTCTGTAACAATTACAAGATATATATAACTACATAATCATATGCAGACCTCCATGTTTCTTGATGTGAATAACTGTGCCACAATAAATGGATCCTTACCCTATCTGTATGAACACTGAAAATGCGCAAAGGCTTTGACAACACAGTCAACCATAATTGTCCTGTAAGATCTGGCAGCATTGTGAATCCCATGGAATATGTTTACCATGATATAAGATGTCATTTTTTATTTCGAAAAAATAACATCACTGTAGTTTATCACTCAACGGGTAGGTTCGAGTTTTAAATGCACGAATATAAAAGCTAATTTTCGCCAACAGCGCCGATTGGAAATGTTGAAAGCAACCTGACGGATGTAATTTTTGGTAGCATTCGCAAAATCAAAATTAAAATATTAAATGCTTTGTTCTTGTGTCAGGTGTAAATTTGCATTCTGATTTAAGTTTGATAATCAAATTCTTCTAATTTTCTTTGAAGAATTAGTGGCTGCAAGTGACGAGAATCATTTCATTGGTAATGAAATAAAACATTCCTGATTTAGTTGTTTGCAAAAACGTAAGACAAGATTTTGTTTGCATGCCAAGCATTAGAGAACAATAACACTCTGTCTCGCTTCAGCTTGAGAAAATCCTCTGATTGCCAAACATAAAGCAAATGAGATCAATTTAAGAATTTAACGTTCGATGGAAATTTAAATTGCTTCGCCATCATCTGGTTTCATGAGCATCACACATCTGCCATAGCTAATCTTAGAGACGAGATTCTTCAGTTTATATATTTATGAAATGTTAATCCTTTGCAGCAGTTTATGATTGCAGTTTTCAGACTAAATAGAAGATTGTCAGATTTTGTAACAGAGGGGTGGTCTTGGTCACATTCATATTTCACCCTCTACCAAAACGTTGATAGAAAATAGTACAGCGTGTATTCAAAAACGGTCTCTAACTGCAAAAATGCAAATTATTGTAGGATATACATGAAGCAAGTCTATTAATCAAAATTCGTTTTTATTTATAGAAATTTGTTTCTTATTCATAAAAATTCTTTTGCAATAAAACCTTTATTAACATTCATTCATTCCAGGTAGCTTCTACGTAATCCTTAGGTTGCTAACCATGGTCCTCCAACAAACCCTGTCACTACACCTACTTTTCAGGATACCATAGTTTTGCATGTTAACCCACTCTTTAATATCGTCCATCCAAGTCCTTCTTTGCCTACCGCTAGATCTTTTTCCTTCAATGTACCCCTCCACGATGTTACAAAAACTGCTCCACTTGATCCTCTTGCCACATGACCAAAGAGTGCATTTAATAACAGAAATATCTAAATAATAACAGTTCCTAAAAGCGAAAAAAGTCGTTCGAAATTTCTTTCCTAAGGCAAGCCTTGCAGAAGTTATCTCTAGACAACTGAAGCCCAGTTACAATGAACAGAAGATTTGATCGAGCAACAGTCAGCTCCATGGGAGCTTTCGAATACAAAATATCATTTTTAGAAACCCTCATAACATGGAAAACTATAAGATGATCTTTCGTCAGCAAAAATACAACAAAACATACACAATTATTGGTCAATATTGTAGGAAAGCCATCCTGTATGATAAACGGTAAGCATATACCCTTACTCGGAACATATTGTTGGAAACAAAACTCCGGTAACAATTCATTCTTTCCACGATAAATATTTAATCTTAGAACTTCGTGGAAGCTATCTATGGTAGTGAAGTCATCTTAGATCAAATAGGTGAGGAAAATTTGGTCAGTAGGTACCCTGCTTCGGAACCCTAACCGGATGTCTAAAACGATACATGCTCGAAGGAGATGACGAAACCACCAGGGCTCCAATCACTGATTGGCTGAATCAAAACAATCAAACAATACTGCGTTTCTATTGGCTAGTTTAGATCCGCTTATATCTTTATCACCATAAAACGTTGATACTTGAGACTGACTGCTTGAGAAAAGTAGCCTTGAAGGCATTGCAAGAGATCTTGCAAGTTTAACAATAACTAGTTTTCAATTATACAAGAACATTCTAGAGCATTTCTGAATATTTTGTCAGGACTATTGAGTTCCCCTTCAGCCAAACATTTTCGCCATGCTGCTCTCGCTCTAGCATGCAAACTTCTGAAAAAATCAATACCCAACAAGTAAAAGCAATAGAGAGCGAATGGCTTATGACCTAAAGACCATTGGAAACTGACTTTGAAATCTCATGGGTCACCTACAACTCATTCAGACACCCCAAAACAACCTCGCCTCTCACTATTTAACCTTTACCTTCGCTGCAACGCAGAACCTCGTTTGCAATGCTTTTCAGCCTCGATAATAGCTGAATTGGGCTTGTTTGTTTGAAAATAATCATGGTCCATGTTGATATTTGTTTATTTGCCTTGGTTGTTGTCAACTAACGAGATAATCTCGATGTGTACCTTTAGGGCCTAAGTGCTACATCACAAACGCAAAACTGCCCTCCGTTTTGCTTTAGTAAGGAGGGTTTAGCTTCTGAATGCAACACACGTTCGATTAAGACGAAATAAAACGAGATTTTATCTCACTTTGATGTAAATTTACCTTGCAACTCTAATCTAGCATTGCAAACATTGTAACTAGAGAAGGTATGTAGCGTTTGAAATAAAGGCAAGCATTTCTAAGCCTTTTTAAGACATCATTTGAAAATTTGGTTTATTTCCCATGGCACACCTGAAATGCCTCACGGGCCACTCATGTCCCTCAGGAGAGTGGTGAAATCACTGAGGCAGGCAAATAGAAGTGAAGCCCATTAAATGCCAGATTGGGAGATGGCTAGGAAATAAACACATGAAACTTCTAGTTAATAGGCGGGAAATTGGTATGATGAACGGCAAGATCGAGATTAAAATTAAGAACATTATTATCAAAACTAGGCAGCGCTGCATGCGTACATGCAATGAAATCAACTAAGTCAACCGGCTAAAATCTTGCGCATTTCACCGTATCAAAATATCTAAGGCAAGTTGCCGATTCACAACTGTATTCTATTGGATTATCTCAAACTAATGACATGCCTGACTTGCTGATAGGAGAAGATGAAGTTTATTGTCATTAAAGTATGGTATATATTTGATTCCTTGTGCTTACAAAGATATGGATGAAAAATCATTGTCAGTGCTCCTATTGCACCACTATCATATATATATATATATATATTTCGTCCCTCTACTATCAAGTGAAGCTAACGGTTTACCAGCAAACTAAATGAACATGTTGGGGTGTAACACCTTCATCAGAGACAACCACCAAATATAACCCTGTACCAAACCAGATAGGAATTCCAATAATGCCAAGCCACCTTTAAGCACAACACATACTATAAAAGCACCCTTTTGGTAAATTTATAATCCCCTATACAAATCACAGCACCCCTGCCCCGCACCCGATCCCCTCTCAGAAAAATATTAATTGAATAGCTCACTATGATGTACATCGGACAGGAGTGTAATTCTTACATGATACCCTAAGTTGTCCTTCGGGGGAAATGAAAACATTTGAGAGTTTTGGAAATTCCAGGGAAAATTGCAAAGAATTACTTGGAGATACTAGCGCTTGGTATGAAAGTTCCTCAGGCAGTGAGTTTTTATTACCTGGTTCAAGATATGCATACATATTGTGTGTGTATATATTATAAAAATAAATCGGTCGATGAAAGACGGGTTTTTATGGTAAGCAATGTTTCTTGCATTACAAAACTAAGCCAACCTGAAGAGCTCACTACAAAATCTAATCAACTCATCAGATCGAAGGTTAAGTTTTACCTCAAGTATTATGCTTACCTTCTGTGTTCAAGACAGCTTTGCAATATATTGCGGTCAATCTCCTAATTTGTTTTTACGCTCTAGATACCTGTTCAGCTAGCAAGAACGGCGAAAAGCATCAAAGCAAGAGAGTTTTACAAAAAGAACAAAGCTCACTCTGCTCCCTATTGTTGCTTCCATGCGCGCAAAGCCAGTGTTAGAGAAGGTGTTTGCACTTTAAACATCTAAACACACTGTTAAGGCTTAAACAAATTTACAGTTCACTTAATCGTGTTTGTAGATTCTCTCATTCGTTTCATACATACTTCACTGATGATTCATCGATCATTTGGAGATTGCCGTTTTGTTTTACATATCAAAGTCTCCTGAGCTATTGCAAAACCATTTTAGATAGCCTGACATGTGATTTTAAAGACAACAAAGTATAGGTACCATATATCTTAAACAAAATGAACCGGACTCGGGCATGTAATCCAGGTCGGAATCATTTACGTTAATATCTATTTTACCGACGATTCATATTTCGAGAGTTATCATAAAAATGACCCTTAACATGTATGAACCCTTCTCTATTAGAATAGGCGAAAAGGAACGTTTTCTCGACCCGGGATAAGTTGAGGAATTCACACTGATCACAAAAAGAGCACTGGGATTGAAAATCAAGAGATTTGGAACTTGCCAGCACAGACAATTGCAACAACTAATGAATCTCTCGGATCTCAATGAGACTGAACCCGGAAGGATACATAAACCGGAGTCAGACCTCAACTCGGGTGATACAAAACTACAGGTTTTTCTTTAGTTTCTGTTGAAATAGGCGCACTTTCCCATTGCTGTCAGTCTACAAACGAACAATGACCGGCAATGGAAGAATGGTCATTTTGCTTTCGACCTTGGGATTTTTAGTAGCTACTTTGCCCTATAACGGTGCTTCGGTAAAGAGGGACTTCCCCAGTCGTTCCTCGTGATTATGGAAGATTTGCTTCAAACCCAGGATTCAGGAAATTTCTGGTCGCTGATCATGAAAATGTGATAGACCAAAAACAATGGAGATTCCAATAGCTTTGGACAAAGAAATATAGAATCATAATAAATTGTCTATTGCCAAAGACAGAATAATTTATGCAGAATCAAACAAAGTTGTTGAGTTTGAATAGGATAGACATATGACGGTAAATTGATAGAAAGATTAGCAAGGTTAGAAGAAGATTCAATCGGGATTAGCTCATCCGGCGATCAAACTTTCCCAGCAATGCCTACTGTTGAAGGTATTCACGTACAAACACAGTTTTACCAACGCAGAGGTAATAATATAAATAACAAACCAACCTAATACAGAAGTGTTTTTCTATATGTTTATTATAATTTTCTAGAAGTTTCTAGAAAAGTATCAATCCAGAATGCTTGAGAAAAGCAGAAGTAATTATCAATAAAAATTAAAATCGAACTATGAGTAGCGGTACGAATAATGATCTGAATGAATAGAATGATCTGAAATAGTAAACTAGAATGTTCCACAATATTTTGACACTCTGGCAAGAGTGCATATTTCCAACACCTACATCATGGAAAGGTGGCATTGATTAAAGCATGCCACCTTCCATGATGTAGGTCAATGCCGCAAATATTTATTTCTAGCATTTATGGAGTTTGATTACATAACATGACAAGGCATAATCATGATATACCTATACCTGTGCGAAATCAGCTAAATGTGTTGGAAATTGGCTGAGATATGTAGTCACTGTAATTTGGTCACATAAATTTATCCGTAGGACATGACAAATTCACAGCGCACCAAAAAAGGGTAAATTTTCTACGCCTGTAACGAACAAAACAAGTCATCCCAAATGGAGCTCAACTTTAAGGCTTGGACACGTGGAGTGAGTAATGTAGTCTTAAGCGTTGCTTAAAAATCTGCTTAGAAGCATTAAGTACAAAACTTGTGAGATTACACGGAGAAGAAGGGCCGTTTTGAAACCTAAGAGAAACAAAAGAGCCCGAGTGCGTTGATATGATGTTGTTTTTTAGTGAAGTTGCTCGAAAGAGCGTTTGAGGCCGGAAAAAGGAAAGCGTGCTAAAAATACAAACAGTTTTCCTTAGGCGATTATCTATTTCTTCCTTCCAACCTTCAAAATCCACCTTAATTGCACTGCAGTGAGTCTTAAAATTGATTTAATCCGGATCTGATTCAGAAAATCATTAAAATTAGAAGATTCAGGCAGAAGGTGTTTCACAGGCTTTAGGGTTAGCCTCCGCTCTAGGTTATATGCAGGTTGAAAGTTGCTTTGGCGCATTTTCATTGGTCAACTACAAGCGAAAAAAGAACGTTACCTTAATCAGAGAAAAAGGACTTACGCTTGCTCTTATCGCAGCAGTCAATTTTTGAACCTGCAATGGCTATTATCTTTCCACGAAAGGTCATTTTAAAAGAAATGGATCCTTGAGCCACGCCTAAAATGAGACGCCACCTGTGGGATGGTCAGATTTCTATCATAATTTATCTTAGTACCTCGAAAAGTTGTTTGATGAGCTTGACCATTCAACACATACATCTTGGAGAATTCTGAATAATGCATAACTTTAGACTCTACGCTTGTTTTGTATGAAACATTTTGAAGCATTGTTGATTTTACACTTTAGTCTGCTAAAGAATACTTTCAAAAATCACAAATGCGTGGGCCAATGTTGAATGAACATATGAAGCGATATCATTGAAGTGAAAAGCAAAATTTCAGAGTCAATGTTCAAAGACCTTAAATTTGCAGATTAAATGTCTTATAGCGGTCCAACATATTAACAAGATTTCACTCGATCAAATGAAAACGTTTCGTTGAGTTTTAATCTTGACCCGCAAATCCTCAGAGAAAAAACACAGATTAAGTGAAAGGCCAATTTTTTGTTTTTCGCCAAAATCCTTAAAAGTACTCATGGCTAAGCGATAAACCTCACAAAATGCGGCTTGATTGGATTACACAAGAGGCCATGCGATCAAACAGAATAGGACAATTATCTTCCTTGGTTTTCTTCACCAAGAACATTCGGGGATTATGCATGGGGTTTCAGGGCAAAGTCGCTTGTTAATGTTGTCTATATTGCGTTGCTTTGATTGCACTAGAAATTTCCGTGGATATGCCCTCATTTATTGCAACTAATTGGTACACCACATCTATCGAGTTACCAAGCAAACAACAGCCTTGTCGAGTGCTATAACGACAAAAAATAAGATCTTTGGCTACGTGCCCGAACTCATAATTGCAAAAAGTTTAAACACAACATTATAAACTCGCAGACTTTCAACATCAAAGGAAAATTAAGCTTTGTCGCCTTTAGAGACAAAGAAAATATTTTTTGCTTCATTTTCAAAAGAAGTGGCTCTAGACATGATCCATGAGAAACCCATATGTGTTTCAGTGACGCTGGTATCAAAGTCGACATTATCTTTAAAGTAAGCTAAAGTAGCATGAAACACAAGCATACAGCACGAACTTTTGCTATGTTTTGCAACAAACATGACTTAGACGATGCTTTTTTTATTGCTAGTTAAAAACACATTAAACCGTCTAAGAACTCCGCAGAAGAAATCATGCAGAGGATCAAGTCAACATATTAGGAAAGCCCTTCCTTTGCTATGAAACTAAATGAACAACATCTTCACATAACAATCTTCAAAGTTGATTCCTAGCCATACCCCCTTAAGCCCAAATCTCGCTAAGCGTCGCTGTCGATCTCAGGCAATAGTTCGAATGAATTCGAAAATTAATTCATAAATTCTTCAAATATTCTTACTGTTGGACAGCAAATTTACTTCAATCTCGGTTTGACATCGAACTAGGTTCTTGAAATTAAACTCCTTTAAAACATTATTTCCCGAACTAAAAGAAGATCGCGTCAACACAAACCGTCACAATGTTTCTTGTCGTGGAGATAACTGTAATAGATTCCGCAAGCCTATCCGCAAACTTTCTGTATTTCATCTATATTTTTATCTGTCATCACTCAAATACGAAATGGGTTAAAATGCAACAAAATTGCAATTCAAGTGTAAAGATTTTTAGACAAACTGTGTCTGGTCACTTTTCATTTCGCTACATTTCGGCGTCAGAACACTGTTTGTAATAATTTCAAAATTCTACTGACCTAATAAGTTGTTTGAACTTGACAAATACTAGCACATGTTTCCCACTAAGATCAACTCCCTATTTGCTCTTTAATTTCTAGTTTTAATTTTATGAAATTGTTACCTGCAACGCGTTTTAACTAAACAAATTTCTGGTTTTCTGTCGTCCTAATGTTATTTGTTGAGCCCCAGGCCTTCTTCCAGCCAACAAACCTAGCGTGAAACCAGGCCAATTAATGAGAGTTACTGTTAACCGGACCGCTGTACGCTGTTGATGTAAACTGTGTACGGTTTCCGGTTACTGTTGACCAGCCTTCTATACACTAATAAACCTACAGTTTGTGGTTACTGTTAACCAGAATATCGCAGAGTTCTCACTTTCGTATAGACAGGAAACCTAGGGTGAAACCAGGCCAATTAATGAGAGTTACTGTTAACCGGCCCGCTGTACGCTGTTGATATAAACTGTGTACGGTTTCCGGTTACTGTTGACCAGCCCTCTATACACTAATAAACCTACAGTTTGTGGTTACTGTAAACCAGAATATCGCAGAGTTCTCACTTTCGTATAGACAGGAAACCTAGGGTGAAACCAGGCCAATTAATGAGAGTTACTGTTAACCGGCCCGCTGTACGCTGTTGATATAAACTGTGTACGGTTTCCGGTTACTGTTGACCAGCCCTCTATACACTAATAAACCTACAGTTTGTGGTTACTGTAAACCAGAATATTGCAGAGTTCTCACTTTCGTATAGACAGGGCGTTTCGCCCTTTGGTATATAAAAAAGAACTGTTTTGAGTTCTCAACCAAAGCAAGTCGCCGCTATTGCTTACAATTGAGCAAAGTCTTGCCATTCTAGGCCAGCTTCGGCAAAATCAGTCAAGCACTTCTCGGGTGGAGTAAATATGAACATTCCAATAAAATACGAGTTTTCATTGGACGATTGATCAGTGAAATTTGGCAGATAGCAATCAGACTGTTAGCTAATATTTGGAGATTCAAAAAACATAAAAACGTGTTTTCATTGACAACTATAAAGCTTACCTCAAAGGTGAAAATTATGACGATAAGGCAGGTAATAAACGCAGAAGAGAATCGAAGCTTTCAGCATGTTCGGCAAATTAAGAATAGTTATCGAAAGTCGGGAGAATCTAATAACAATAAAAACATGAAAAATGTAAGTGTTTGACAAGCGCCGACCGTGGTCTAATCGCGGACTCATTTGCGTTCGACAACTAGATTTGACTTTTAAAACACAAATGCGATCAAAACACATAAACTCAACAGGAGAATTTCATGTTTTCCCAAGAATGGTGGGCAATGTGTCAGTGAATAATCTCCTTTCTTTATCAAAAGAAACTACTACGGGAAGCGGCTAGCTAGTGCTATGTACGAAAGTCACGAAAATTCAAAACACAAACTGATTTTTTTACTTTTTCATTTCATTTTTTCATTTTGAATTTTGCAGGCATGGTAGCTCCTCAGTTAGAGACAGACTGATTTACAGGGGGGTGGTGATGCATTTAAATAGCATATAAGTTGAAATTGATATAATTATCTAGCCATTATCTAGCCATGCCATAAAAATTATCTAGCCATTATCTAGCCAAGTACCATAATGAAATAATTTCAAAGAATTTTTTTAATGTAATACTATCAAGCGAGGTTTCTTATGTCGTTAACTCTATTTATTTCATACCGTCATAGTTGTGCGAAGTTAAGTATTTGTGCAAGAGATGAACAACATGTTCGCTGTAAAATTGTTGCGTTGCATCATAGGCTAATGGCAAAGGCTTCCACACAGGAAAAACATACCTAATAAAAGATGAAGATACGAACATCTGCCAGCATAAACATGTCTCTGTTTACCAAGCACGTGGATGCTGGTACTGAGTGTTATAGAGCGGGTCGATAGAAGGCCGAACAACCGGATCTACAGCAACCGGATCTACATCAACCGGATCTACATCAACCGGATCTACATCAACCGGATCTACATCAACCGGATCTACATCAACCGGATCTACATCAACCGGTATTATCTAAAATCCGTCATTATTCATGATTCGCATTTTCCTGCTAGCCAAAAATATATCATGGTTATCACAAAACCAAAACAGTAACGCAAAATTATTCTTTACTGTGTAAATGGTCATTTTCCATTAACAAGACTCTAAATTGTCCGGATTTTTAGCCAAATTCAAAGATTCCGGATAGTCGATGTTCCATTAGTATGTACTTCAAAACGGTGACAGATATCATTCTTTAATTTTCTACAAACATCTAAAGAAGATCGGGTAAGATAATCTGACGAAACCTCAAACTCTATGATGTCATAAATTAAAAAAAATCCAATAAAATAACACTTGATTTCAATAAAAGGCAATTCATGGTAAAAAAATACTTCATGACTCAAAAGAAACTAAATTTCGGCTTGAAGCTGTGCTACAAATGAAGATCTTCTTTTGAGAATATTCTATACGTCAAAGATTTGCAGAAAACCGATGTTTATTAGTCCAGGCTATCTCTTGAAATCCTTTAATTTTTTATGGGACACTAACCTCAGGATTACCAAAGACAAGAATGTTTTTAAATAAAATTATAATTTAGCTGACAAAAGTAGCCCGGCTATTGGCAAAAGCGTAAATCGTAATGCTTCGATATCTATCACATTATCTTTCTAATTGAGTGGGTAATTATGAAAAATACAAGAAAATAGCATTACTAATTGATAGAATGATTAGCATTCCAACAAAATCCTAAATCGATAAAAACATTACTGTGTTTAGAGGGACTACAGCAAAGATTAGGACCTGGCGATTATAATGGGGTTGTTCAAGTTAAGATATCAAGCGACTTTTGGCTGCGTCAACCGACTCTATCTCAGTTTCCTTTGATGTACAAATGTGACATAATTTTGTCGGCTCGAAATAATATAAATAAAATTCTACATGGAAACGATTCTATTGTTCGAGCACGGTAAATTATAATTATCAATGGTAAAATAATAAAACAAAATAATGACCCGTGGTCGTAATTTCACTAATAGAGGAAATAATAAGTTTGGTGGTATACAGAATTTCGAATATTGGAAATTTCAATAGTTTATACAATTAAGAAATTGTGTATGTGTGCAGGAAGAAAATAGACTGCTTAAATGAACAGCAGGCCAAAAAACATCGCCTTCAAAATAAAGTTACTAAAGCCGCTGATTTGCTAATTGCAAGTACGTAGAAAGTTTAAAGAAAACTTGGCTGCTAAATTTGAACTTTTCTTTTTTAATATGACCAGTAACACTAACCTAAAAACTACAAAGGTTTTTAGTGACAGTTTTCTTGAATATCTTACGCCTAAAAATGGCATATCAATGTGATAGTTATTCAAAGAGAAAAGGAGGTATTGTTTCAGTCGATTTAAATCAGTCAAATTAAAGGACGGTTGTGGTAAAAAGAAAGAGAAACATTTTGAGAGTATCACACTTTGGGAAAGAAGTAAATGAAAAAATATTAAGAAACATAAAGAAATATAGGAAATGATTACATATAGAAATGAAGCAGATAACCAGCACGGCGAAAAAGAGAGACACGTTTAAGAAAAATATAAAATGAAATATATACAAAATTTATAGGTACAATTATGCAGCCCTTTGGTATGTTATGGTATATTTTATTTTGTATATTAATACTTACATAGCGCATATTCTAAAAAGGATGCAACAAAATCTACAACGAACACTTCTTTCCTATCGTATGCCATTGAAGTATATTTTGTTAGACATAGCAAACGTAAGTTATATGCGCCGAAGTTTGATGAAAATTCACAACATGAATCCAAAATATCAAAAGCGTCTTGGCAGATGTTAAAATTCGCAATAAAAGAAACAAAATGCGTGAATCCTAAAAAAAGGAATAAGTGCACAGATAGATACCTCAACATTGTCGCTTGTCTTGCGTTCGACACTGCACAAAAGTCAATTCTCGTCTTCACAACACTTTAAACGGATGTACATTATTAATAAACCTGGTCTGTATTAAATCTTTTTTCTCTCACATCCATTAAGTTTGGATGTTATTTGACAAGACTTGCAATTAACGGCAGGCTTACAAATGGTATACGATTGCACAGAAGATGGTTTGAAATGCCAAGATGCCGGTACGCGTTTGAAGTTCTTTTGAACCGATGACGCTTTCCAGAAACTGTAGACAAATGCTAAGACAGCATCCAGTCGTGGCTGAACCTCAAATATCGAATCAAAGCAAGACTTCCAACAAATTTTGGCATGCTGTTGATTTCAACCCGTCATGACTTTGAGTGGAATGCAACATCTAAGAAGCGCCTTCTGTGAAGATTGTAAACGAAAGCTCGCAGTGTCGAACAGCTCATCTTTGTGTAAATCTTGGCGGACAAAACCACCTGTCATGAATTCGTCAGTAAAACAATAATGCCAAATGATGACTTCGGGTATGGAGTTTCACCTTTGGTTTATAAACCAAAATATATTGCCAATGTTAATTAAGAGCAAAGGCTTACTGCCAAACTGATAGCATTTGGTGTAATCTGAGCACTTCGTAAGATTTCAGTTTAAATCAGACTTCTTTAAGATGCAAGACCTGTGAAATTATGCATGATGATATCAAGAATCCAATCAATATATGCAAAAGGCCAAACGCATTTGATTAACTTTTGCTTTGCATACCTACTGCATGATCTGCAACAAGATAACTGAATTCAAATGTTATCAGTCATATGCCTTGCCTATTCAACAGCATTGGGGTCAAGTATGGTGTTTGAGGAGCAGCACATCCGGTAATGTAAATTTCCGACAAATGGCTGACCATGTTCTGTGATGCACGTGATTTAATAGCCATATTTAGAGAAAGATATATATGTAATTGAAGTGACAGTGCTCATAAGAGGTGGTACCCTGGGTACCATAGCCACATGAATCCGGGGATAAAGCATTGTAGACGTAACAGTAAAGTCTCTATTTCCTTTCCTCGCTCAAAAAATATTTCTATGACTAGTTTCAAATTATATTGGAGACTCCGGCACTCAGGGTAAAGAGGTGGTAAAAGCAAATACAGGCAAAACCATTTCATTAAAGTAAATAATATTCGCTGAACAGGTCGTTTGTGAAAACTGCGAGCTCAAAGCCATCCGAAACAAAACTAACAGTTCAACCATTGATCCACATTTCAAATGTCAAGCAGATCTAACATGCTGATTGTTATCGATGTTGTGATTGTCACGTGATGGCGGCGAAAGGCGCGTAATCTTCAACAATACTAACAGATTGAGCAGATAGGATACAACGTGATCCCAGCAAAACCTAGACCACAATCTTCTTCATTCTTCAACCCGTATCCACTGATAACTTTCAAAATATCTCCCGAAATAATGATTAAAAAAACAGCTGATTCATAAGATCGTTAACACCCAAGATGAAATAAAGAACTAAGGTGGTCTAACTTAAAACCTCTAAACTTTCCTCCGTTATCGTAATCCCTGTTTACGCTACACAAACTAACCCAGGCTCGCCCAGGGTTTATTTAACCAATCTCGAAAAGTGGGTTCGCCCTAAGTCGAACCTGGGTTAGTTTAGATAAGTATAGTGTAAGCGCAAACCTGGGGCGAACCTGGGTTAGTTTCTTCAGGACGCACGCCCAGTGACAGAAATGGCACCGAATGCAAAACAAGGCAAAGCGCGAATGCGAAGTTTTCTCATTGTAGGCCCTGGTTGGGGAATGATTGTTTCTAGAGTCGATTCATTGTACATATTGTGTAAAGTTCATAAACAATATACACGCTGACCGCCGCCATTTTGTTTATCCTCACCTTCAATTTGTGTGTTTTACGCATGCGTCGATAACAAACAAACCCATGTTCGCCCTTGATTCCATTTAAACTACAAAATCAACAGTTTACAGCGTAAACGAATCAGGGTTCGACCCGGATTACTTTTAACCTAGGGCCAACCCATGTTAGTTTGGGTAATGTACACAGGGCTGTAGTCCGTTTCTCAATAGTACAAGCGCTGTTGTTCAGAAGCATTGACATGATCAGGTGATTGATCTGGTTTTAACGCGGCGATTGAGGTTTTTGCAATTTTCTTGTACGGTTTCTCGCTGAATTCCTTTGGCCAATATAAGTCTACTTTCGCGACTTTATAATTCCTTGGGATTTCTATTTTCGTTTTGTTTATTTTGGAAACTACAAAAACGGAGGAAAATAAAAAAAGGGTTAGTTTTCTTAAGTTCCCTCTTTTGGAACTCCGCCCCTTTCCCCTCTTTCAGGGCAACAAAAGTCACTCAGTCAAATATGCTGTTTGGTTGGCTCAGAAAATCTTAAAAAATCCTTAGTAAATCAACTTCTTTGAAAAGTGGTCATTCAAGTTGAACCAGCTTTAACAGCATGTCAACAAAAAACTTTAAAGTAGCCAATTTTCTGAGGGAAACGATTGTTATAAACAAGGTTGCTACAGGCTGCCACTTCCATATGACACCACCAGAATGCCAAGAAACTACTTTAAAGAAATCATCTACATAAAAAAGCAAATTCAATTGTTACTGCTTTGTTGTCTAGTCTTTTTTCATTTACTTGCAGATTCGGCATGATTTGCATTTTACAATTATAAAAAAGCATAATTAGAATCAAGTATTCTTGGAAGAGAAGCTAAAAAGTATAGTTTGAAACGCTGGAAATTTTGAAAAGGCAGGACCTCAGGTCTATAAAGCTCTACATAAATGATATGGTATCTGACAGATGGATCTGGCATAATTTACAAATAATTACAAATTTTGAAAAGGCAGGACGTCAAGTTTATAAAGCTGTACATAAATCATATGGTATCTGACAGATGGATCTGGCGTAATTAACAAATTCAAGGTAGACTCGCCTTTCAACACGTCAAATATTTGCAGAAACAATATCTTCTTAATGGGCCCCTGAGGTGAAAATTTCCAAACTAAATGTTAAAAGCCATTTAGGAATTCTTAAAGAATAGGTTCTTGTATCTCAGGTAACTTGGTCTCAACGAAGACGAAACGCGATTGTGTTTAGAATTCTTTCCAGACAAATTTGCACAGAGTATCCATTAAAGTTGTTTTGATGACTATGGCCTCAAAGTTTGCGACCTGACCAAATGTTATAAAGGATGTCTCTTTAGATAAAAAAATCCTACCAGAAGCATTCAGAACATTGTCGATAAAAGAGTGCAGCAGCACAAGTTCAATTCAAAGTCTCGGTTTAAAAAAATGAAAACTTCTTTGTACATATATAATAAAGGGTCTTGCGCAACAGGCAATTCTTTGGTCCTTTTTTGTGTGGGCAAAGTTTTCTAACGATATTTCATTAAAAAAATGCATAATTATTTTGATCTTGAAAGGGGGTGTGTTGGAGACAAGAAAACAGCTAATGGTAAAAATTTTCACTGTTTTTAGCTTTGCTTAACTTCAACTATGACGAGAACTCTTTTATCTCTGCCTAAGTACGCTTTTAGCCAAAAACGTTTGCTATTGTGCTACATCCAAAACGTAAATCTCCTTTAAAAAACTTTTCCTTTGTAATGAAAAGATTAACACATTGCTAGCAAATCTATCAGTGGCTAGGACAATGAAGTCAGAATTTGGATCCTCCTATTCGTGATGATGGCAGGGCAAGCGAATGAAGAACGACGAATTCTCGATAGGTTTTTAAAGCGAATGGTTGTGGAAAATACAACATTAATCCTCCTTGCAATATATTTTCACGATCAAAATTCATTCCCTTGGACACCATTTCAATCGACGTACCTTTCTCTTATTTTCATTCTAAGAAAACACAGTTCTTTGCAATAAAATAATTGGAAGTCTTTAAAAGATTCTTAAAAGATCCATTCATTTCAATCTAAAGAAATTTCTGTATACCTTGTTTCAGAGCTTCGATACTAATTACTTAGTGATAGAAACAGCATCCATGAGTAAAACGTCATCCAATCCTATAATCAAATTATGAGTAGAGATTGCCTAAAGGTGATTTTCAAATCAAGAAGAAGAAGAAGAAGGGTTTTGATAAAAAATCCATCTAGAATTTGCTTTTAAAGTATTTGCTATGAAATTGTTCTATTTTGAATAGTTTTGCTGTAATTGGAGCTACCAAGATGGCTAGGATGGGTCATAACAATCTGAGAAAAAGTTTTTGAAAGCACGAGAAGCAAGTTGAAATCTGTGATTCTAATATTGATTACAGTGCAGCACAGTGTTTGTATTGTAACCCTTCAATTTTCAAGTCTTAAGGAATCGCCTAGCTCCAATTTTCCCGAGTTGTAACCAAGACAAGATTTCATTGGATAGTGCTGCGAGAATGGCAAAACGTACTCTAGATGTGGTCTAGCATTCGAAGGCTCTAGGCAGAAAGACAATTGTAGTTGTAAGCCTCAACATCCAAAGAATCACGTAGCAATAACCAATAACAGAATGCCTCAATAAATGCATTTGAACAAAAGAAAGATGGAATTAGGGTTCGGGCTTCAAGGTTTTCCATAAATGTCACATTCGAACCATTTCTGCTTAACATATTTTCATATTACATCAGTTACTTTAAAGAAACATTATGCAGGTAACACAACAGCCTAGACAAAGGGGCCAATGCACATTTGTCCACGAGTAGCTTGATGGTCAATGAAAACCACTGGTGTTTGCTATACCTTCATTTTGAGAGCCAAGCACACATTACTTGGCACAAACTTGTGTATACTTGTTAAAATTCAGTCACAAAAAGAGGCGAAAACCACTCTCTTTGCTAGTGTTATTGCTGACACAAAAGGTAAACCATATATACAAATTTATATAGCCAAAAACACACAAATCGCATAATCATCTCATATTGGCAGCCACAAACCCAGCAATCGCGTGGGTCATTATCATATAAAGCTTTCATACATTCAGTATCAACATTTTAACTGGGATTTCTTTTTGGTGAAGAAGGGTTACCAAGAATTAATCCCAACCAAGAAGGGAAATTGAAAAATTATTAGGAACCGAAGCTCTATCTCACTAAAACTTTCAAACGCAGGAAAAACCACTAAATTTTCGCTTTTAACTTTCAGACAGAATTCAAAATGTCAAAGGTATTACACGACTTCAACTTATCAAATCCGATACATTACAACGGGGCTTAAACGTTTCGGAAAACATTTGCAGATATTTTTCATTTGCAAACATTGCAATGCATAGCTACATGCTCTATGCATTAATGATTATTTTCGGGTTGTGGTTTTTCTTCACTGCCAACAAAAAAAATCATTAGGTCATCGTCACTTCTGCTCCTTAACTTCTCCCTAGACTGCACTAATGATTTTTTGACGCCTCCAAAATTTGAATTCCGATGCTTTGAATTTTAAGTCACATTCAGTCAGTATTTCTAGTCCTTTTTTGCGACTGGTGATGGAAAATATTGCGAACTTGGGATTTTTAATTAATTTCCTGCAGATTTTGTAGAACAGTAGGTTCATTTTTTGTAACTTTTTCATTGCATTCAAGATAGCTTTGTGTCTAACATAACAACAAAAAAGTGTTTCGTTTCTATATTCACTTTCCTCCCCACCGAAATTTCTCAATTCACCACGGTATATGACCAAATTATTTTCATACAAAAATAAAAGCACGGAGATAGTTGGCACTGGACTTCTTAGCAATGTATTTGTTAACGAGATCCCGTTTGAAGAAGAAACCAAACATCACGGGAACACAATGCAAAGAAATAAATATTAAAAATGCCTTTGAAAAAGCAACTTTTTAAGACAAACTAAAGCTTTCCATCCGGCACTCGTTCAGTGTATAAATGTCAGAAAAGTGATCGATAACTTCTATTCACAAAAATTAATATTTTCCTCGAAAGACAATTTATTTACGAACAATGAAAAAATAAAACAAAATACTTGCAGGTGAGCCCTGTCGAAAAATCTTAATTTCGACAGATCAATAAGTTTGCTCAATAGGTTTGCTGATAAAAATGTTGATAATGTGTCATAATGTGTCTTTGGTGGACAACTGATGACAATTTCATGGATAAACGCAGACAGTTTCATTTAATCAAACATTCCCCAGGCTTAAGAAGATTATGGCAATAAAAACATCAAAAAAAGAAATACATTCAATCTTTTTCAATTACTCACCAATCAAGTTTATTTCCACTTTTCTAACTAAACTAATACGATTTTCTTGATTGATATAACTGTCACCTTAAGTCATATATGTACAGAATAGGACTTTAAATCCCCTCTGTTTATGGAAGGCATAAAATATCCTTGCTCTTTGCTCTCGATGAATACCAAGAATTCGGTTTTGAAGGACACAAAACATGCAGCCAAATTGAAAGAAAAGAAACAGGCTACCAGGTAATAGACGCTCGCATATTAAACTGATAATAACAACTTCATGTCAACATATCTCTGATATTCCATCCGTCAAATGCCTATTTTTGCATGTTTTGGTTTTCTGGTGATAATGATGGCTTTCTTTTTTGTAAATAAATCAAAACTGTCATGATCTGAAGGATGGGAAAATTAAGTTTGTGAATTTAAAGCCGAGCATCGCTTATCTCATTAGTCTTAAAAATGAATACACTTTTGCGAGGAGAGTGCCTCAACTGGCAGGCATGGATGCCAGACTGATAAATCGCCACGATGCAATTTCAAGTTAAAATACTAACTTGAAGCTTATAAAATTGGCTGAGCTGTAGCCAGCTTCAAGCTCTATTCAAACTCCCTGTTCACAACACAAAACAAAGTTAAGAAATGAATTATTTTCCTTACAGCTATTAGACTGCACTCTTTGATTGCTCCAGATACTGCTACACAAGACTTGCACCATTCTGGAAAACTCTCAACACACCGTCCCATCACTCTAACCATGGCGTTACCTAATTCAGGTGAATACGTTTATAACCTACCTTTGTTTTCTGTCCATTTTTATAATCGGTCAATACAGTCTTCAAAATGTGTTTCTATTAATATTTGTGAAGTTTAAAACCAGCTGAGCAGGCAACCATTTCGCTTAGGTCGCGGAGTTTAAACCACGACGTTGGATCATCGCATAATTTATTCATGAGAGAAATTGCTAAATTTACTGAAGAGTGCTTCAATTTTGGCTCTGAAAAGTGGACATGTGGCGAAAACATCACGAAATTCGGCTACAATTTGCATATCAACTGACGCTTCTAAAACTGGAGGCAAGGTCTGGTAGTCTCTTTCTAAGTAAATGTGTTTCCAGTGATGAAAAATCACTCACATGTCATATAACCACAATGGTAGGAGAACTATCTTCAAAACTGACACAGCACTCTCAAAGTGCTTCTTCGAGCATTTGCTACAAGCTTTGAAAACACCTTGGCATAACAAGAAGGGAGGGGAAGGATGGGAGAAGTTGAGATTCAGTTCCCGTTCACAAAACCAAACTAAATGATCCACTCGCGGCATTTTCATGTCCTTTAACAATGAAGGCCGAATAAAGCATCTAAATTTAACAAAACACCTTAAAGGAGCAAATGAAAAACGGACTAGGGTTTGAGATGGTCATACAAGTAAGAATAATATGTTATGATCTACTACAGGGAATTACTGTTATTGCCCGCATATTAATGCTAAAAAGTACCAAGTCTAGAAGGCCCAAAACAATTATGGTCTTTTATCGTTAAGGCTAGCAAGTAGGAAGTTTTTTACGGCTTCCTTGCTAGAAGAGAGTTTTACAGCATAACCGCTCAAAGGAAATAAAATAATAAAAATTACTTTTTAAAGCAATATCATCAAAAACGCTCTTTTTAAATTTTATTAAAAGTCATAACTTTGACAAATAAATCCTCGTAACTTAATCTAGGCCCTTCAAACGAAAAGATAAACGCAAAGTGGAATTTAAACAAACTTACGCGAATTATTCTAACAGATCTTAACATCCTGATATGTCTTTCCTCTTCTTACGATAGAACCTTGTCTCTTTGGGGTCAAAGCCACGATTGACGTCACCAAAAACGGCCCAGTGTGGGGTTGGCGCGATATAGTCCATGTCACTGAAGGCCTCGCGTCCATTCGTTGCATCGTATTTCGACATCTACGGAAAAAGATACTTCAAGCATGTAAACATCAGCGAAAGCATGTTTTTAAAAAATCAATTTAAGAAAACAATTATCAATTTTACCACAATTGTAAAAAATAAACCATAATCCGTAGAAAACAATAACGTTACAGTTGGTTTAACAAAAAATAAAAGCAAATAAATCGTCCATATTATATTTAAAAATGATTGTTTTTGAAAATCTTTATTCTCCAAGACGCTTCCCACTCTAACTCTCAATTCAATGAAGATTTTTCTCTTTTGTTAATTGTAATAACCTAAAGTGCTTAAAGAAGCTGTATCAAATGACATGATAAAGAATTTATTTCCTAGATCCAGGTTTAAATCTATTCAATCTACGAGCCTGGGAAACCTACTTGTATTGTTGATTTATGATTTCTGATTTGTGATTTACGATTGATGATTTCTAATTGACGATGAGGACAATGATGTATGACGATCGTGAAGATTATCATGATAGCCGATGATGATTGATGACAATGATCGATCATGACAAATAGCTGAAGGCAAGCAAATGCACTCCTTACCAAATCGTGGAATTTTGGGTAGTCAATCCACGTGTGCCATACATCGTTGATTTTGAACTGCAAATCAAAAGAGATTTACCTTCGTAGAATCAAATTTCATTTATAGACAATAAAGATAACCTCGATTCAAGTGCTGTAGATCACTAATTTCAATGATATCGAGATTGGCAGTCTCATTTCAGTGTGGGTTCCTAAGCAACATGTCTCGGACATAGTCTATAGAATGGTGATTCAGAAGCGCCAAAGCTTCAGTGCCTGATCTCCATTAGGCATATTTTTCTGGCCTTTGCGTTGGCAAAAGGATGTCAGCATGCCTATTTGAAATGTTTTGGTTTCCTATGCGGTGCGCAACATTTGCCTTGAAAGCTCAACCTGTTTGTACTTTTTTCTGTCACCATCGAATTTTGATGTATTTTGAATTTTAAGCCAATCGCATTCAGCGCATCTTGCTCCTCACTTGTCTTGGACCATACTAAGGGCATGGAAATAGCAATGATAAAATTTCTGGTCAGAAGCGGAAAAATACACAACAACATTGTTTCCCAGTGCACTTCAATTCATCCTCTAACAGAGCTCCTCACAAATTGTGGATCTATCTCAAGCTTTAGCGTTTGCTGCTGTACCACAACAACAACAACAGCAGCAACGACGCCAGCAGAAAGATACTGACACTGAATAATTGCGTAATTGGGTAGGAGCGGTCTGAACTCGCCTAATAGAGATAGTCTTGAGAATGTGGTCGGTTGTCACACGAGATGGTAGTTACAAGCTACACGTACTGTCTATTCTTCCAAGTTAAAGGCAGTCTGCCCCCTATTGTGCTCAACTTTATTTTCACGGGAGTGAAATTCACGCACCGTTGAGCTTGATCGACAATTAAACGATTTAAACCAACCAGAAACAACTTTGATTCCAGAGCTTTGAATCAAATGCCTGTGTTCATGTTGTAGTGAAGCAGTGACTAGAAAAATATGGCTCCCTGTTTGGTTTCTGCGACAAATATGTCAACAGCGAAAGGAAATGCTTCCATTATCATTCAATTCCAGTAATTAAATCTTCCTTCCATTCCCGATAGCTTTTTGCGCGCAGTTTCAAATGTCGTCCACTACCGCAGCTAGGCCAGCCATTGACTTGCTACAAGTCTCTCTCTATCCATTTAGTAATCTGAAAAGGCCAGCCAAAGCAAGCATCGTAACCCGTTATCCGTTAAGGCAGGAAGACCTATTGTTCATATTAGCCAATCATTGAGGTGACAGACTGCCTTTAAGCTACCGTATAAAACCCCTACAAAATGAAAACAGCATATAATTCAGCTCAACTTCCGAAACATCGTTCGTTTATACAAATAAGCTTCAGTGTCGTCCAATTGACTCCTATCGGATATTTCCGATACACGTTTTTCTATTTGTTTATAAAAAATTCAGTACTAGGATCGTCAAAAATTTGAGAAACTTTAGTACTAGTTTCAAGAAAAATAAGGAATTTTCATAAAAAAGAGTCTAAAAGTTTTTATTTTGCTGACCTTTCTTTGAAAGAAATGGCATACTTCGCTTTTTTATCTACATGGCATATTTTCGTGTCGATCTGCGTTTATAATCTTTCAAAAATTCTCAAATTCAAAGCAATAAGGCAATTGTAGGTCCCGAAAATATGAAACCAACTAAGAAACTTTTAGTACTAAAACACAAAAAGTTTTATGCCACATTTAGAAACTTTTAGCACTTAGTGCTGATCCAAGTTTCTTATAAATAAGAACAACGTGTAGCTGATTCTACCACCAACATTGTTTTGTAGGGGATATAGATCTTTAAACTGGAAACTGCTAATTTTGCCGAAAAATACTTAGCAACAGCGCGATTCCAAGATAATTTGGCAGGATTGAAGCTAAGCTATAATGAGAACCCAATAAAACCTAGCCCGACTGGAGTGAATTGTGATTCATCTGTGTTTATCACTGTAAAGTGGCTGATACGTGTCTTGGAAACGAGTCTAACAGTATCTTGTTAAGGCGTTGCTAGACAGCTTTAGCGTACAAAACACACTGGTAACTAGCCATGCATTTATCTTCGCAGCTTTAAACAGCGACCGGACGAGAATATAAACCCATTGAGGCTACGGAATGATTAATCTTGACGCAGTCGTTTCTCACTGTGTCCACAGTCGACACATTGAAGATCTGCTTTCCTGTGCATTTTCTTAAAAGGTGGCGTTCATAAAGTCGATTTTCTTCAAAACGGATTTCATAACATGTGTGGGAGGACGTCAGATTCGAATGAATTTCAAAATGCATATAGTAATGGAATATCAATTCATTATAGGCACAGCTAAAGGGAGCAACTAAGCACAATAAAACACAAGAATCATCGATGTTAGCTGTTTAGCTCGGTTGTCAAAATTTTAAATCGTTCTCCGACAACTGCATAATTAACAGAAAAGGTGAATAATCCTTCCCATAATATGCATACTAGACGAATACTGGGGACATACTCCCAGTTATGTAACGTAATTGGGCAGGTTGGGGTGGCTGCTCCTTCCAATGTTTACCAAGGTCGGTTTGTGATTGTCTTTAAAATCTGACAAGATGCAAATGGGAGAGGGTTAGGGCTGAGAAGCCAATTTAGAAAGGTTGCTTCCTTCTTCACAAAGCTTGATCATATCAGCAGTTTTTCTGAATACAAAACAGTGGGTTCGTTGCGAATCTCCACAGCTTTTAGCTGCTGAATGTCTGCGCACAGGCAAAATACTACTATTCTTCGCAGAAAACATAATTTCATGAACTAACAGAAAACCTCTGTTTGCACGGAGCCCTTAATCCACACATCCCCCCCCCCACCCTTTCCAAATTTCCACGATGAAAATACCCTAAAATGACGTATGAGAATTCACTTTCATCTATGCTGTATTTGGATGTTGAGGGCGTATTTTTACTTTTAGTGTCTAAACACTTAGAAAACAACTAAACATTTCACTCAACACTTCTACTCCAAAATGAACGATAGTAAATGTTACAGGGATTTCCCGTAGTTGCGTTTTCGAAAAGCCTTGGCATAGAGCTTCGTGCAAGCCAGGCAATTGCGTTGATAGATTTCACAAAATTTCAGAGTTCCGGATTTTTTCAATCGTTTTGCATTTTTCGCTTTGAGTACTGAAATTTATCATCTTGAACAAAACGTAAAGTTGACACTGCAGGTCACAATTGGTCCCCTGTGGCTGCCCTTTGGATATTCAATCCGTGAAATCAAAACAATCATTGTTTATTAATTGCAGGTATTGTTCGTTAAATCCTGATCCTCATTGCAGGCGAGACCTGAGATTATGCTTTAAAACAAATGTCTCACTAATTCCTAAAAAAATTATAATTCAGCTTTATTCATGTTTAAACAAATATTGCAGCTACTATAATACAGGTAAATCCAGCAAAAATCAAGGACTAATTTCAGTCAAAGAAAGTTGTAAGTTCAAATGTAAACATAATCCTTCCAGGTGTGTTTAAAACCAGGGTCCTAGCTACTCCATGTACATACCATACACAACTCCAACAGCAAACAGGTTGTCTGAGTTGAGACGATACTCTGCGAAATTGTCCTTTTCCTCATCGAACAAGCATAAACTGGAGATCTGCAGTCCTTGCTTGGACGATTGGCCGATATAAACGATGCAAATTATCTTGTACCTATCGTAGCAAAGAGACTTAACTTTGTCCTTTATTAAATTTGACAACATTTTTGCAGCAACCTTGCAGTCTTCGCTGTCATACTTAACCCCATTTAAATTCTCCTCCAAAACACTCTTTATAATGAGTCGCACATCTGGTTCATAAAACCGTTGAGATCTGGCACATTTAGCTTTCTCCTCCTTACGGGGCAATGAACAAAGAGGGACAAAACTGGGACAAACTGCTTCCAAATCTGTCACTCTAACTGGTTCATCTTTATGTACAACCAACACCACCCCTTTGTTCTCTCTCCGCCGCTTCTCCGCCACCAAAAAGACAGCTCTCCTTTTCAATTTCGTCGCCAAATTCTGCGCCCGAATCATACCTCCAAGACTTATTTTGTACTGAAGAAATTCGCGCTCCATTTCTACGAAAATCGCTCCAATAAAGCATAAAAAACGCTATCCTTTAACAAGCAAATTATTCCCAATCCTGAACTTGGATATGCAATTACTGGAAACATGTGCCTGCCCTTGGAATCTCGTATAGCCTATTTCTATAACTAGTCTAAAAACTTTTGTTCCATCTGTGTTTTTCAATCGGGTTACAGATACTTAACGTCTGTTAAAATCTTAAATCCTTTAAATGAACCATTTTGCTTATTAAAATTGCTTTCTTATAAGTTGAATTGTAACAACAGGGTGTCGTAATACAAAGACATAACCGTCGTCTATAAAAACAAAGATTTTGTAGAAAAACAAAGAACACTTGTTTACTTTCGCTAAGCCCCTGTCAAATCCTTTTATAGAACTATACTTGAATGGCCATTCTAGGAATTTGTTTTACATGGGATCCTCTTTGTGTTGTAGACACTGATCTGAAAAGATTGTAAAATTTGTTTTCCCTGCCTGGGTAATCGAAAGTATTGGCAGAGTAAAGGGAGAAAATGGGATGAATGCAGCAAAAGCTCAGTTTTGTTCTTAGATATGGCATAAAGTTATTTTCTTTTCACACAGCCCCCGTTGCAGATTCTACGGAGGAGATAGAAGAGAAATCCTCCAAGTAGAATTCCTTTGGACAAGCATGCCCCTAAAATCCTTTCTAGATACGTTCTATTTCATGGAATATCTTTCTGTCAGCAGTTTTGTACATAGTTTATAGTATTACACAACATAAACATAGGTGCATGGAGTTTGTGTCTGAGGCGACACCCTTGAGCGAAGCACAAAGATTCGGAACAAATTCGCAAAATATTGCGAAGATTGGAAGACTTTTTCGATGGAAAACATATCATTAACTGTTTTTCGCCAAATCTGAGTTTAGTGTCGTCTTCAACAAACATTAACAGTCTTAAATCATGCCAGAAACATTAACAGGCGTAAAAAACTAAGAACGGTGAAAATCTTACAGCAATAACTTAATTTCACGATAAAAAGCCTAAATATTGCTGATTGTGAAATCTCTTTCACACTGACTTTGTTGTCAGGAGTTTTTTTCTGTTTGGCAACTAAACTCCCCAGTACATAACTTTGTAGACGAGACAGACTTGTGACTAGAGACAACTTTATAGCTGGATTCAAGGGCAATTTTGTCACGAAAATTTATGTTTCAAAATTAGCTCGACATTTATTTGTGACAGGGTCCTTCTAGCACTAGCTCGTCTCCCGTTGGTACATCACCTGATTCAGAACCTGCCTGAGCCTGACCAATCATTAGTGCTGTAATTGAAAGGGTGCTTTCTTTGAAATCTTCTATTGTCATCAAACCATTAACACATCATTAAAACATACCTTTTTAATAAGAACTTAATGTGAGAGCCATTGATCCTGCAATTTTCATAGGCACCTTTCAAACAGGACCCAAGAACAGCCTGATACTGGAAAAGTGGATCCGGAATTGTTGCCGGAATTTACTGTATAATGACATTGAGGGCTAGCCGCGATTAATTCAGATAATTCTGCGATGGTATCATATTTATCGTGAAAAAATACCATTTTTCCAATTGATCTCCCCTGTTGGGCTACTGCCTTTCTCGTTTCTCATTTTCTAGTCTATAATACAGCTTCTGTTCGCTTCTGTTGTCCATAAAAGAGCCAGAAATAAATAGCTTTCCCAACTGTAAAGAATGCTGTTCTTATCAAGCCCGTTTATCTCTAGGGCGATCTACTGTTCGACATCAAGCCACATATCTGTCGTCTCAGAATTCATATTACTTTCCAGCATGAGGTGATTAATAGGTCCCATCTGTTCTCAATAAAACCACATCCCTGCCTAGTTCATACAAGTTTTAAAGGCAATATAGATAACTTTGTCTACAGCAAATGTGGGCAATTTATGTTTCTTGTATTTTTGTAATCAAATTTTTGTATTTTTTGAGTTTTGACCATTTGAGTTAAAGGAGCAGTATAAAATAATCCTAGATGAAGAGAAACAGTTGGCAATGGCTCCTTCCCTGTCAAAACACTGCAATTCGGTCTTGGTTCTAAAATTTAAATACCAAGCCAAAATCAGAGTCATTTTTTGCAAATTTTGTCTTGGCTTATTAGTCAAGATTTTGCAAATCTATATGCTACTTTTCAAAGACCTGATCAAAAAATATCTAAAATCCGACTTATATGTCGTCATCACCTTGTCGCCATATAAACGTGCATCGAAAGAAACTGGTTCAAAGCTGGTTTTTAAACTGCTCTCTTTATTGAAACATTCAAAGGGCTACCCTTGAGAAGAATTTTCAACAAAATCTAGCGCCCATTTTCAAAATTATCACAAAATTTAACCCATATAATTTACGTCTAGTAGAAAAGACTACAATGAATCGACCTTCAAAATTTTACAAAATTGTCTGACTGTTTGCAGATAAAATACCAAAATCTGAAATGGAAATGTAAACACGCAGAAAACCTGTTCATATTTGCTACAATTTGTCAACGACGCGGGACAAAGAAGCTTGCAATGTTTTCAGTCAATCTCTACTCGCACTCATTTCAAACGTTGACACAGCGGACACACAAAAATGATCTAAGGAATTCGACTTTCGCCAATGTATGCAAAGCACTTTTGGATAAAAAATACGTTGACAAATACATATATTAGCAAATATTTGTAGTTCAAATGAATTGCAAATGTCTTTAGCAAATGAAGAGAAGTTTTTTTAAAAATTCACTTACCCGTTTGTGTGCAAGAAGAACGCAGTTTGAATGCTCGTGTTCTGAAGCTAGTTCATATTCTGGAATTTTCTCGCACAATGCGTTCACAAAATCAACAACCTGATCAAATAAACAGAAAATATTGAAAATACAAAGTGAAAGCTATATGAAAGCTAAAAGAATAACTTTGGTAAAAGTCTCTAAAACTTATATTTGTGCATTCTGCTTCACGTCAGCTTATGTAAAAGATCTTTTAATTTGTCAGTAAATCCTTGATTAACCATCTGGACACTGACAGAAAATCCTTCAAAATCTGTTAGCAAGTTCAGCATAACCAACGATCTCCAGATTTTCTCGCAAATAAATGATTCGAGCTTACGTCTGGTTACATAATATTGTAAAAACGAGCTAGATTTTACAAATAATTTTAAAATGGGCATGTGTCTTAAGAGACCCCGGATATGGTTGGTTTTCCAACTGAAACGAAACACAACTTTTACATCTTTCAACATCATTGCAACTTAAGAAGAGATTTTTTCACAAAACAATTTGCCTGTAAGGGATGTCTTTCGAAAACTCATCTACCTTGCCATTATTTAAATTCGTTCAGATGGCATATCTACTCTGACAAATATTGACTTCGATTGTTCCTTTCTATCTTGAAAATCTCCCCAAAATATTACAAAATCAATTTTGAACCTTGTCCTGTTAATCTTTATCTTAAAGCTTTCCAGATCGTGGAAACAGAGCTTTAAGTATTGGTTTCAAAATTGCAATTAAACTGAGCATTATATTGATCAAAATTCAAGACCAGTTACTGAAGCTAACAAAAAAATTATCTCTCGTGGTTTTGATTCCGGAACGCATCCAGAGCCGGCGTGCAATTGAATCCGACATGCAATGGAATCCGGCACACAATGAAATCCGGCACAAACTTGGAATACGGCAGGCATTCCAAACCCGGTGCTTATTTTAAAAGATACGATAGGAGCAGAACGATGCCAGCAGTTACGCATTTTTAGAATCAGTGCAACACTGAGCAAAAAATGTCAATAAATCTAAAATAATTTTGAATCTTCAAAATGATTATCAGTGTCCTATCTCGTAACTGATCTATTTTTAATGAATATCGTACGTTCAGAATCGTCTAAGTAATGCGACTAGCTGATTCTAAACAAATTTCAAAACTGAATATAGTCATGATCTAATAGCATATTCAGAACAGAGAAAGATCCGCCTTTATGCTATGTAATATAACGACACGAGTGCCGAAAAAAGCGAAATTTTATATCGCTTCAAGGCAAGTGTGAACAAGTCGTGCAAGAGGATTCTCCTCTATGAAAAACAAAATATATTGTATGTACCCGCATATAAGTAACTGCTTTTTTAAACTGAGGCCTCAGAAAGTTTCTTATTATCAGAGACTTTCATCATCAGGGTCTATGTTTCTTATCAACAAATGCAGTCAAGTCAATTCAAGTCAAGCTATATGAACGACAGTACATTTCATGGATGTGTATTCAATATTACTGGTAGTAATGTATTATACATAATCTACAGTATAATTCTTTATATCAATAGAATACACTACACTACAACCATCCTAGAGCATAAACAGAAAATGCTACTGTTTATACTTGAAAGTAAGAAACATTTTAATTTCAGGCCTAAAATTGTTTCTTATAAAATAAGCTCCTTTTGAAGAGAATGAGGCCTTTTTTTATACAAAGTGGTTTCTTATATGCGGGTACTTACTGTACACCATTCAATATAGAAAAAGAGCCTAAAGACTAGGCCAAAACGTTTGTAACCTTAGGGCACATCAAGATGGAGAAATCGGATCTTCTGCAAAAACATATCAACTTTGCTCGAATATTTCTTCTGTAAATTTTTGAATATTTAGGCATGTACCAAAAAAAGTAAATTTGTTACCTCTTGGTGCCAAGGGACATTCTTCATTGTTAGAGTAGATGCCTTTGATTCTCCACAATATGTGACACCCTGGAAATTAAGTAACGGGAAACTTGTTACTTCCAATAGGAAAATATAGAGGAACGATATAGCAGGGGGTAAGGTTGAACAGGGGTGGGCTTGATAGTTGGATTCAAAATCAACTGAAGGTTAGTTTTCACCAATGTGTGATTTCACTGTTCATGGTTGGCGCTGTCAATTTCTTCTTTTCACATTTGCCAAAAATTGGATCATAGAATTTGAATCATGTTGCTGAAATCGAGGGGCAAATCACTCTTAGAAAATCTCGTACACCTTTTGTAAAAATCCTTATGTTTTATCCAAAAATCCCCAAAAATCGTTTTGTTTTAGGAAAAATCTCGTACGCTATTTGCAAGAGTGAATCGCTCCTCGGCTGAAATAAGACTGTGACGAAAATTTGATGTTGTTTGGACAATCAGGCCGCGAATCAGGGGGGGGGAGTGAGGGAGCGATTGATACAATGGTCTTTTGTTCTAAAACAATGGGAAAATGTGAAGTCATCTTTTCAAAACAATAGGCTTGCCCCCCCCCCCAATATTTGTGCCCGTCCGCCCCCCAAGTGTCCGCCCCTGCCGCGAATCGGGCCGTTTTCAAAACTTAGCTTTTCCTGTATATTTCACTGGAATCGGCTGCTGCAGAACCAGTCAAATCTTTAGAAATACCTAAGTAACTCGCAACTTATCTTTCCAAATAACAGGAAATTTTAAATATATACTAACTTCAAGACGATGTTTTCAAATCTCAAGTTCCTTTACCGCCAAATTAACGGTAAAAAACAAAATTTAAACTCTAAATTACTTAATATAAAAAGCCAATAAATTTGTACTTATAATCATTTCAAAACAATATTGAAAAATATTTTGCAAAACAATGGTTATTTGGAGTTTTTAGTAACGAAAATATGGTTGCATTATAACGAGATTTTTGTCTCTTCGATTGGTTTATCAATAAGAGAGCACTTTAAGTAAATCCCTTCATATAATTTTTCACCAATCATTTATATTTTCAGTAACTTTTTAAATTATTCACTGTATGAAGATATTAATTCTTTGTAACATGCCTTGTTTCATTGTTTTTTCTCTTTTATGAAGCTATCTGTTTTCGAATTTGAAACTGAACTCTAATGAGCTACTTTCTTAAAGAATAAGGTGCGATGTAAAAATATTGATATTGCAGCCAGTCACAACGATTACACAAGAAAAATTTTTCCATGCTTTTGTGGCCTACCTTAACTTCGATAAAGCTTGGATTTCCGATTTCAACAAGTTTGGCATAGCCCTCGATTTCATCTGTATTGAATGACTTCACCAATGTCAGACGATAAACGGTTCTCTGTCCCTAAAATAAGACAGAACTTGGCTTATTTTCAGTTTGCAAACAACTTACAAAAAACTTACAAAGTATGATAGTAAACACACTTTCAAATGACACGTGTTCGTCCACGCAATTAGGCTATTTTTCAAGCAAGATCTGCAGTGACTTAGTAAATTAAAACAAATGGCTTTTAAATATTTAGGGAAGAAAACTTTCCTTGGTAGTATAGAGCTTCAAAACTACAGATGATCCAGTTAAATTTAAAAATTACCTTCTCATTCAACGCCTTGAGACTGTCGATAAACCTCTGCCAATAATCTCTAAACAAGGGCCTATCGATTTTCTTGAGGCTGTCCTTGTCACTCGCGTCCACGCTAACATATAGTTGAGTGACTGGTTTCAGAGTTCTGCGAAGAATACATGGGGGAATTGTGAACACTACAAATGAGACTATCAAGGGAATACAACCCAAACAAAGGGAGTCATAACAAAAGTTTCGACAGGTGTCAGGGGAAAAGAACTGCACAACTGGGGAATTAATAACATAAAGAAGGGAATGCATTGACTAGCATGGGAATAGCATAGCAAGCAAATTTGTTTGCTAAAAAGACGGTTGCTTCAACGAGGAGGCATAAGAGGGTGAAGATGCTTTTAATGAGGAAAAAACGAACTTAATAGATTGGAAATTTAAAATAAAAAAGGGTGAAAGTTAAGGAGGCAACAAATACAGTCGCCAGTTTCCTATGCCTACCTTATGGCATCAGGAAACTGCGCATTTGTAACGAGAAACGAAGATATCTTCTTGCTGTGAAGAAGATCGACCATTTCGTTTATCTTCGGGTACATAATTGGTTCACCTAAAAACATAAAAATCTTTCTGAACCTTTTTATTTAAGTCTATCTATATATTTAAGCACGAATCATTGATCATAATAACCAATTGATGACTGATTTTTGCGTGAAACAAATCTGGCAAATGATAATTTAAATGCATGAAAATTCTAGGGTAAAATGTTATTAACCAACGGTTTGATAAAAAGCCTTAATTTACAACTTGATACATTTATCGACCGTCGATTCATTCTCTAAACATGTTTTTAGAACCGTGTTATCAACTAATTATTCTTGACTGCGAACACTGCCCTAAAACAGCCATTTTTGTCTGTTTCAATCCCTTCAAATGCTTCGCTACTTTGCAACCCCCTCAAATTGCTGAAAAAAAATTCGAATACTTTAAGATTTTTAAAAGTCCTACCAACAAGAGACAGAGCACAATGCTGAATTTGCATCCCTTCCTGAAATCTTTCGAGTAAAACGCCAGGTACACCTAGATAACGATTCAAGACAAAAATTGATTCAAAAATAAAAGCCATAAGAAAAACTATTTTGCAATGTAAGATTTTTTTGGAAAGAAAAACTTAAGAAGAAAAGAGGCTTGATAGAAATGGCGGGGGAAAATCTAATAAAACTGTAAATATCAATTTAGAGTAAATTCAAAAAAGGATTTTTGTAATAGAGGAAAGACAGGGGGCACCTACTCTAGTATAATCATGTCATGAACGTTTGGATTTTTCAGAGATGAATCAATAATTACATTTCAGAAAGTTTGTTTCGGCTGCGAAAAGTCGTAGGATTTGATGAAACATTTCAGATTCCATAAAATTCAAAGCCTTACGTTTTACTTTAATTAACGCAACCTTTCGGGAACTTTCAGCAACCACCCCACCTCTCCCAAATTTTATAAGTTCTTTAATCGGAATGGTCTGTCACTTCTACAACACTAAAGCCGCTACGCCCCCGAAAGCGTTTTTAAGAAAATACGAGAAAAAGTACCTCGGAATTGTTTGATCATATTATAATGGTTCTGCATCGCTCCATCGACAATCAAATCTGGATCATCCATTTGCCAGCGCCATTCAGTCCCAACTGGGTTTGTGTGATGCCTGTAATGAATTGCATTGTCAACAAAAAATGGCAGAAAATGTTCTATAGTGGCCACATTACTGGAACAGCCGACCTCCACTTCAGTCCATTTGCTTATTCACGCGCGCGCTGTGAATCTCCTTTTCTCATTGGCTCCTTGCAGCTTGTTCACTTTGGAGTAGCTTCGCAGCCTACTAGCGAGGCGAGCAAAAGTTATTCTCTGCCACGAAAATGATTTCAATATACGTATTCAGAAGCTCGGTCACAGCGCACGCGCGAAAAAGAAGACTGAAGTGGGGGGTCGGCCCTTCGTCACTAATGATTTTTAAGTGACTTTCCACTATAAACAAAATCAACCTAATTCAATTCAATAAATAAATATCACCATAAAATCTACTATACACTATTATAGTTATCTTAATATCTACGATAAGAAGATCAATTGCCAAACACCTACTTACAAAGGAACAAAATATAACAACTAAGTCCTAAAAAGTCAAGCCTTACCTACATCCATTGATTTGCACCTTTACATGCAATCATAATGCACCTTTACTTTACATCACATTAACATAAAATTCACAAACGCACAAATGTATATTAGGACAGTAGGTGTCAACAACAATTGTCTTAACCATTGATCAATAAGCTGTCTGTGCTCCAGAGAATATTTAAAGTTATTTACACTTGAAACCCTTTAAAAACACGTAGCTTATGCAAGCACACTGGAGCCGGGGGACTTGGGGGCCTGGGGGGCTATAGCCTCCTCAAGTTTTTGCTGAAGTATGATATTCGGGTTGTGGCATCAAGGATAATGGTGGGAAACTACCATAAAAATTTGACAATTTGTCTAATGATGTCAATAAGCATGAAACTCATAGTAGCAACATGGAACCGTCCTGTCCTACAATGTTTTGGGCATACACCAAGAAAGTGTACAACTCTGACTTGGAGAGGCGCCTACTGTTACATGACATGCCGGTATACAGTGTATATCAATTTTCATTAGTTCATTTTTATGCAAGCTTCGATTAACAGTTGATTCGCGGTTGTGGATTGTTCATCTTGGCAGACACGGTGTCTCGCAGATGGCGATGTTCAGACGGCTCGAAACTAATTCTGAATCCCAATTTACAACAGATCCGAATATCTTGTATCCGGACATAAAAAATTGTTCATGTCTAGCGGAAAATTTGTAATTTTCACAACATTGTTCTCATAAAACTTTGTGCGACTACCAGACTGAGTTCTCGAAGATTTGTGCGAATCTAATTCACGGAAAACATTAGTGGACAAATCTTCTCCGTGTAGCTAAAAGGATCCTTGCCGACCAAAATTTACGTGGATAAACTTTTTACCGCACAGCATTAAAGCTACCTAGATTTAGATGCAAATTACTGCACATTCTAAGACACTATGTCATGTCAGTCAACCTTTCAAGGTTTAAACTAGGCCCTGTAATTCGTTTACAATCGAGAAATCGTCGATAATATTACCTGTGTTGTCTATTGGAAAACGTAACAATGGACAATTGTATAACGCTACCAAGGGAATTTAGGTGACCACTGGAATACCTTGGAGCATGACAATAATTAAACGACATACCTCCAACAGAAAACACACTTGTTGGCACAGGCAAGGCTTGGGGTTGTTTCCATACATTGATGACTATTGATGCCGTAAAATGTGTGCTTATAACAGCCACCCCGTCCACGGAGCATTGCCTGTAAAGATAGAAATAAATTCATATTTGTAGGCTAGTCAAAATACTACAGTTCTTTCCAAAGTCGAACAAAACACTTTTCTCCGCCCCGGAGATTGACTATGGAGAGCTATAAGAATACAGGAAAATAGCCACAATCTATAATGTTTAAGCATAATTAGCATAATAAGCATAATTAATATACGCATGCTGTCGATGTATTTTGAAGAACTTGATTGAAGAATGGATTAGAATCAAGAACATATTTTCTATGGTCTATATCTATGAGGATTTACAGAACACGATACAATAAATATAAATAATTTCAAAATTCATCGATCGAAATTGTAATTAGCTTGATACAAAAATTCAAACCTTTGTCCAGCGACAAATTTTGACTCCAGAGTGTGAGCCAACAACTTTATAACCTGAGAAGGAAGATTCTTTATTAATTAATGTATTCAGAAGCCACCCATATCGATTTTAAAATGTATCAAGGATCCTTCTATCACACAAGGATTCTTCTACAGAAAGATGTCACAAATACTTGAAGTCCTAAAACAACAAGCACAAAATGCTAAACTATCCATAACTATTGCTATACTTTTTCTAATTAAATACAAAGCCACTGCACGTGAAATATATTGTCATAAGATCAATGGTAACACATGCAGAGGAATAGGCAAAGAGAATCTGTACCTACAACCCATGAGCCTTTGCTTTCAGTGAAGATAACAAGCAACTTAAGAATGGAAGTTTAAGGCCAAAACAAAAGAGAACTCCGATAATTAAGACAAAAATAACGGGATCTGTTGATGGCTAAATTTTTACGACTCAAATGCGTAATTTTATTTTAGATTAATTTTTAAGATTAATTTTTTCGATATATTACCTTGCTTTTCTAGATTTTTACGAATTAGCGGTGTCACCATTTCCTTTGCGTCTGCTGGGACTGTAGATTCTTCTGCTGAATAAAGACACACAGAGTTAATTAAAAACAAAAAAACCATAACTTAAAAATTAGCAATAATTTTTTGGCAAATTTTACATCATAAACGGAATGTTTTGAACATGCTAAAGACTGTTAGGATTAGCCTACGGTACGAACAATGCAATAGAAATTTTGAAATTTGCTTTGCAAATACGTGCTTACTGAATGAAAGATCATTATCGAAAGCTAGCAAAATGCACTCGACAAGAAGATAGTGAGACGAATTTTCATAGATCAATGAATCATTCCATTTGTATTTATATCACCTGCGAAGAAGCTTCGTATGTTGGGGTCAATCTATAGCTCTTTATATCTCCATTTTGCAACGTTAAAAAGCATTTTTTCCCTATCTTAGAAGATATTCTATCTAGGAGAACATTTTTTCTCTGTAAATCTTAACCAGTGTGAAATGATGTTCACAACTTCAAACCAACAAGATCTATAAGTGTGAATCTATGTTAAGAGAGATACCAATACTTAAACGATACAAGCAGACAATTGCGAACAAAAAGGCCAAGAGGAAAGGTACCCTTCTTTTTTCTTTGCTTTGTTTTTCTTGCTCTCACGCCATCAGTATTGATTGTTTTTCCCACCTTGACAAATTCGTTAAGTAAGAGTTAACAAGGAGTACAGAAAAAAACGAGCGTCTAAGAATTTACAAGTCCACAGAAGGCTAAATTCACAAATTTTTAGCCGGCTTTGCTTCGAGACTTGAAGCAAAGGCCAAACAAGGAGAGGGAGGGAGAGGCTGACAAAAGATGGAGGTATGGCCAAGTTGTTGATGTTCGTTTTGAAAGAAGAAAAATAAAAAAATGCTAGGAAGCAAGGAGAGAGCAAACGTTCTAAAGCGTTCCAGGTCTGTTCAAGTTGTTGAACAATGTTCGTGATTCACGGAAACAAATGGTTTTCGGAAGATTAAAAAATCTCCTTTCTTCTTCCTAGTATAGGAGGCACAGTGCTATTTACAAACCTTTGCTTCTTTCAATTTATTCGCCATTTTTCCGAGATCTTCTACATCGACTACTTCTTCATCGTCTCCGTCTTCATCATCGGTTGAAGATTCATAAAGTACCTAAAGCAATAAAGTGTTACAGTCTCAAAGAAGATTTCCTGGTATTTTTTGCTGCCCATAAACCCTTGACAGGTAAAAATTACTACAACCACATTACCGGCAGCCTTATTATTTGAATATTTAAATTCTCAGTGAAATTAAAAGATACTTAGGCATAAAGAAGACCCTTTTAGGCCGGCTAAACAATTGAAGTCTACAAGCCACTTGTCCCTAACAAAAGACTTCCTTCTCATTATTGCCATATAACGTGTTCAAAATGATAAACAACTTTAACCATGATTCAAGCTCATCTTTTTCAATATTCTGCTTATTTAAGAAATCTTACCTCTTCACTGTTACTTTCTTTGCAACATTGGTCTTCTTTGCAACATTTATCTTCTTTGCAACATTGGTCTTCTTTGCAACAATCTCCATCTTCTTTTTTACAATTCTCTGTCTTTCTTTCTGACTGAACCCTTCTAACTGTTAGGAACAGCAGCAACGACTCCATCCACGAGTTGAAATCGCCTTCCAACCCTTCCAACGGAACAAAAGGGCATAAAAACTGAAACACTTTTACAAAAGAATACAAACAAATTTAAAGATAGAGAAAGCAATACATAATCCGCATTTCTTGAAGAAAAGTTAGCATTTCCTTTCTTTCGCTTTCAGTATATAACGAAAATCACATCAAAACAAAGTTCTAATTGAATTCTATCAACTTCAAAGAATAATTTGAAATGGCGGAAATAGTCGGAAAATTTTGCATCTATATTCTAATTCTTTCTTCTTTCTAGAAATCTGAATATGAAAAATATGATGACTAAAAGATAGGAGAGAAATCAGGACAGCACTTTTGTCATGTGAGCAACCTTTGTCAAAATGAATTATAGAAAGATTCTTTATTCATTTCTTGCCTCCAAGTCTATATTGCATAATGTTGCATTATATAAAACATAAAACGTACTGCCAAATCGCATGCTTGCTGTGTCTTAGAAGCACAAAATAATTCATTTACAGCAAACTTCAAAAGTACCTTAACGTCAGCAAATTTTCATTATCAAAATTTTTTAGTCGACTAAGGGTATTTCTTGCGATGGACCAAACAAAGGAATGAAAATTCACAAATATAATTGACAGGGTAAAAAGAAACTTCAAATAGATTAGAATTCTGAGTCTTGGAGAAAAGGAAGCAAAAGAAAACGAAAATAATAATAAGAAACAGAAAAAATACATAGGATGAAAGGAGGAAATGTAGAGAGATATTCACTGTAAAGATAGTGGAATAATGGCGAGAAACAAAACAAGGAGTTAAAGATGAATGGGGAAAGGAAAGAGCAACAGAGGAAGAACATGAAGAATAATAGATAAATGAAAAAGAAGGAAAAAGAAATATGAAATTAATTTATGAAACTTATGCAGATCGCTGAACTTAATGCAAACTTACCACCATTTTTGCTATTTGCAAGATTTTCATCACCAAGACCAGTAGGGAAGATTTTAATCCCAGAGAGTTTGTGCATTGATTTATCCAATGTCTTTGCGGCCTAAAATCAACAAATATTTTATTTATTTTGCTATATGACGTAGGTACTCTCCTCATCAAATAACTATTATTTGGTCATGGTTTCAAATTATATAAACCTAGCAAAAACTCTTTTTTTTCAAAAATTTAAAAAAAATTTACATGTTTCAATAAAAACATAAATACTTACTAGATTGAAATTATTTTCATAAAGGGAATTGCCAAGCCCAAACACTGCATATTTTAATCCACCCAGTAAACCTTTAGGCATTCTGCAGTCGTCACTAGATTCCACAATGTATTTATAAAACCATTTTGCTGACTCAGGGGCTTCTCCATTTGTATATGTTGAAATGACGAAAATGAACAAAATTTCTTTCTCAATCTGTAAAGAGCAAAGTAGACAATATCGTATCAGAATTTGGAAGAAAAAGCATTTGTTTTATGTTTTTATTGTGCAGAAGATTTTGGTATAAATGACAGAGTAAATCCTCTATTAATTGACTAAGAGGTGAACAAAAATCCCTGCTCTCGAAATGAGCGGCATTTATTGCTGGGTAAAGATGGTTTAACACTAGTTTATCGGAGGATAAATTCATTATTGTTTGCTATCACATGGCAAATGCTTCTCATCTTTAGCACCCAGGTCCCTAGACTATACATGGCTCATTCACTTGTTTAGGTTTCGAAGCATATTCCATGTTCACCTTCATGAGCAGCAGTCATGTACAGTAACACTATCTCCAATGTATAGATTTATAAATCATAAATGACTTAACCTCGTCAACAAGTTTATCCTCAGGATCATATTCAGACATATTATAAACTTCTGTTGCATAAGATGCTTCATCAAACTTGAGCCTTAAAGCTTCTGCAAATTCCTATCAAAATAAAAAAAATTCATCTGTGAGATACCAACTGCAAAATTACACAAGGATGAAAATCGTTTTAATTTTCAATTCACAAAGATTTATCATAAAGAATTCTACTCAAAGATAGAATGAGCTAGCTGAACTTTGGATTTTCCCATTTTCATATCTTCAGAAAACATTCATGTCCAAGAAAAAAAGGTGCTTTTTGCTTAATACTGGCCTTCTTATGGCCTTGACATTTGACTTCGGCATTTTTGCAATCATGCCATATAACTCTGACATTGCTTTGGTACTAAGGAATGTGTGTAAAGTTGTAGAACAAACAAATCCAAACTTCATTTTAACTTACCTTTGCAGTCCCAGTTTGTGTACCATAGAATATTTTCACCCTCTTTAATTCATCTACATCACTTTGATTTTTCTTTATCTGCATTTGATGAATGAATTTTTTTCCATAAAATGTATATATACAAGAACATAGAATAAAAAGGTATTTAAAAAAATTATTTTTTCAAAACTTATCTTTTCAAAAGTGTGCTTCTTGAATGGAAACAAAAGATCATCAAACTTGAAGGTTTCAAAACTTGAGGGCTGCTATAACAACAAGGATCAAAGAGAAGCCAGAACAAAAGAACTGCAAAGGGGAGACAAGAAATCCATGAATGGCAATTTTGTTGAAGTATGGTGGAAAAATACTAATAAAAATTAAAATGTTGGATTTGTTCCCTTATAGGTAATTCCCCTTCTTATTCTTTCCCCATCCTCAACCAGGCTTAAATTTTTCAATATTTTTTCTCACTACATGGTTCATTTTTGTCTTTTCTCTATTAGCAAACAAAATGAGAATAAGACCCTTCCAAAAACAATCTTAAAGGTCAATAAAAACTTTGGTAGAAAATTAGGACTCATTTCATTGCTACTTCAAACCCAGCACATATATATAAATAATGTATCTATAACATGTTACCTTTTCAGGATCATCTTTGAGTGAAGTGGTAGATGCTTTTTGACCATTTACATTTTGGTACTTCAAAAGAAAATACCAAGTCATTCCAAAACTTCCCATGACAAAAGTAAAGAGAGGTATTCTTGCATAACTCCACCAATATACAAAGTCATCTGTCCACGAACTGTAGGATGCTTCTCTTGCTAAAATTAGAAAAAAAATTGCTTATAGATAAAGTATAATTTTTAGTCTTGGGTAGAATAAATAAGTTTTTTAGAATAATCCAAAGAACAAACAAAGTCAGTGTTTTTGTGATTCTTGTGCCTCATATCTCAGTCAACATAATATCATTAACCTTTATTGTTCTGCAGTCCCATTAAAGGTTTCCAAACACTTTCTTTCAAAAGGACTTACAAGCTAATTAAAAAAATATATGTTTTCTCATACACTTTTAGGAAGACATATCTTTTATCAAATTCCGATAAAAAATTCAAAGCGATGAAAATGAATTGAAGATGGGTAAAAGTTGACTTGAAGACCCTATCCCTTAAAAACATTCAGAAGTAGCTCCAATATTTGGATCCCTTTACTGGCCTTGATCATCAAATATATAAGCACATATAAGATATAGCAATATAGCAAAAAGCATATGGTCAGTGGGGGGAAAAAATGCGCATGGCGATTTTGGGAGTAAAAAATGCGCACCCATTTCTACAGCGCTGTGGAGGAGTAACCAACAGTTGGAGATAAGGCATGATAAACCAAACCTTTGATGATAGTTTCAATGAATACCAAATCCAAAAATAGTGCACTTTTGTTTTTCATTACGTATTTGAAAAGCGGAAGCTCCAATTTATGATGATATCAAGTTTTCCATGACAACGGTAAACTTTTCGATTTCTCAGCTCATTGACTGCATTCCAAAGGTATTATCACAGCATTACACTACTTCAGTGTTGAGGTCATTGCCCATAACCAGATGTTGTTGCTCCTCCCAAGTGGCATGTCTAGAGGGGCCTGCGCATTTTTTAACCTCAAATTTTCTGTAGTGAGGGGAAAAAATGCGCACCATAAAGTTATATTTTCGTCGGAAAAAGGCTCTGTATCTGTTCTTAAAACATGTGACATATGCAAGAATGAAACCATATTTCACAACCATATGGATTTGGGAAAATTATTTTCTAGAAACCAAGAAGTTTGCATAAAAGGTCAAGTTATAACTTTCTAAAAAGACTTTGGATCCTTTTCATAAGAGCATTTGCCTTTCTAATAATTCTTTTAAAAACGTATCAAAAGACGCTTTGCATGGAATATACCAAGAAGTTATCTTGTGCAGAGGGGCAGAGGGGAATACCTTATCTCGGGGGGATGTCAAAGTTTTGATTCCGTCAGCTGATCTAACTGTCGTCAGATGACTATGATGTAATATTTAAATTTTACCTTGCTGAAACAGCAATAAGTGAATTACAATAGATGCTATTTATGGGCCATTTTATGTCTTGCGTGTCTCTTGATGGCTATAAAAGCTTTTCCACTGAAGACAAGATCAGTTTATTTTAGAAGACTACAAATTAAGTCGCATTGCATAGATTGAAAGCAAAATGCCGAGGACGTATGTAAAAAAAGCAAAATCTTGGCAAGAGAGCGATATGGAGAACGCTTTGCTAGAAGTTTCAAGGGGCGATTTAAGCATCAGGAAAGCTGCAAAGACATATGGTTTGTCAGAATCGGTAAGTTACTTATTCAACTGATTCAACAGGCAGATATTTTGTGAACAATTTATTTTCGAAAGTTTATCAATCTTCAAAACCAGAGTAATTTTTACATGGCCGAATTAATTTCGATAAGATTGTAGTAGCTAAATCAAATTGAACAAAATGGAATAAATCTTTGCTTGATAATTATTTTTGAAAGAAATTAACACCTGATATTTAATCTCATAGAACATCCGCCGTCGAATTGGCAAAGAGAAGATTGGAGTGCCCGTAACACACCAAGGGCGAAATCCGATGCTGGACAAAGAGACGGAAAAAAATTTGGCTGAATGCATCAATGTTATGTGTAACCTTGGTTTTAGCCCCTGCACAAGTGAAATATTGGAGCTGGTCACTGAATATGTAGCCAAGAATAACATCGTGGTACCTCTGTTTAAAGATGGCAAACCAGGAAGATTTTGGCTGGCTGCTTTTATGAAAAGGAACAACCTTTCTCTGAAGAAGGCAGAAATGATCAGTGTGGCCAGAAAATCAGCAACAGGAAACCCTTTCGTAATATATGACTTTTATGAAAAAATTGATGAACTGGTCAAGGAAAAAGCATTTAAGCCTCATCAGATATGGAATTGCGACGAATCTGGTTTCCCGAATGACCCCCAGCGATGCAGAGTGATTGGGAAAAAAGGCCAACGCACATTCAGAATTACATGTGGTCCCGGAAGGGAAAACACAACAACACTTGCAGTTTGCAATGCTGCTGGCCGTGCTCTCGACCCACTGGTGGTTTTTTCCGGGAAAAATCTACAGTCAACATGGCGAGGAGAACGAGCACTGAAGGACACCTGGTATGGAGTTTCAGAGAACGGATGGATGACAAGTGAGCTCTTTGCATCTTGGTTTGACTTATTTGCCAAAAAGGTCACAGAGCGTCCACTGCTGCTTGTTTATGATGGTCATCTCACTCATGTGACTCTGCCAGTTATAGAGAGGGCAAGATCCGAAGACATTACTATTGTCAAATTGCCTCCCCATACTACAGATCTCCTTCAACCACTAGATGTTGCCTGTTTCGGACCACTAAAAAGGCTATGGGGACAGAAACTGAATGATTGGGTCAGCCAATGGGGTGCACGAGAACCAGTAAGAAAAGCGCAGTTTGTCAACCTGTTGTCGGAAATTTGGCATCTTGGTTTATCTTCTCAAAATATAAAAGCAGGGTTTGAAGCCACTGGGATTTTTCCTGTCGATAGCTCAAAATACCCAATTTCAAGGCTGGATGCCAACATGCTTAAAAAGTACAAGACCTGGGTTGAATCTGGTAAACCAGAAAATGCTCTTGACAACCTGTTGCACGAAGCAAGGACCAGTCCAAAAAAAGCAGCATCGCCAAAGAAAATGTCAACCCCCAAGAAGACATCAACACCAAAGAAGTTTTCTCCAAAAAAAACAGCATCCTTTAAAGAACAAGCTTCACCAGATTGCCCTGCCTGTAAGGAACTTGGTCCTATGCCATCAAATGCACCAGAAGGAAAGCAGTGGATAAGATCCTGGATTTTAGTCAACGACCCTGTGGTTGTCGCTACAGACTCTTCACCCTCAACTTCAGCAAGTTTTGAAGAACTTATTTTGCACAAAATGAAGGACTCGTCAAAAAAGGAAACCAAGAAGCGAAGAAAGATTGACCTGAAGACAAGAGTTGTGACCGATGATGATTTTTACAAAGCAATTAAGGAAAAGGAAGAGAATGAACCAAAGAAAGGAGGTATCAGAAAAAGAGGAAGACCAAGTAAGAACGCTGTTCAAGGAGGCGCAGAATGTAACATCTCAGCCGGGAAGCGACGGCGAACCGAATCAAATATCGCAAATGACGAAGCTATCTCAGACGATTCAACGGAAAGTAATGATTCCCAGAGTGACTGGAAAGAAACAAATAATGGAAAAGAAGTCGGAGAAATACAGAAAGAGCAAAAAGGCCAGGAATCTGCGGCAAAAAACAGAGGGAACACTGAAGAAAGTTTGGCTATGGAGATCAGCCTGATAACGGAACAAATGGATGATGACAAGAAAGGTCTTTTCTATTGCGTTTATTACGGGGACCAGTTTTATTGGGGGAAAGTACAAAAAACGTTTGCACAGGATCCTGAAGACAATGCTGACACAGTAGAGATGAACTTCCTCCGTTATCGAGGTGATGGATTTTGGGATTTCCCTAAACTCCAAGATGTTGAAATCGTTGATGTGAAGTACCTGTTTCTTGGCCCATGTCAACCATCGCAAATCGTCAGTGGCAAAGGATACAAATTCGAAGAAGATTCAGCTGCACACTCACGATTCAGTATAATAAGAAAACATGACTTCTACGGATGTTGAAACTATTTTTATTAGCTGTATTTTTAGTCTATTGACATATGTATTTTTTGTATTAAATGGAAATCTTGATTTAAAAAAATTATTTACAGCAAATATCAACAAATTTATTGAATCAAATCAACATTCTTTCATAATTGAGAGGTGCACAGTTTTTTGCCACATGTGCGCATTTTTTCTCCTTTTTGTGGTTAAAAAATGCGCACCAGTTTTTCATTCTTAAAAAATAATCTCTTAAAGAATGGGTAGCAATTTTTTGTTGCTAAAGAAACTTATCAGGGCTACTTTGTAACTATACATAATTTTTTCCAATATGTGTGAACAATCGGGGGGAAACCGAAAATTTCTCAAAAATGCGCATTTTTTCCCCCCACTGACCATATATAAGATATAAATAAAATCTGTCTTTTCCAGTTATAAATACTTATTTCTCCAAAATGCAATATTTGGTCCATTATTGACCATTCTTTCGGATTTAGATGGGTTTCAACAAACAGTTTCAGATGTGCAGGAGTTGGTGTGCAATGGAACTTTAAGTCAAAATGTCAGTGATTTTTTAAATTTAGAAAATGTTCATTTTGTACTCTTATTCTTGTAATTACTTGAAGGAGCAAATGTATGATAATGTATGATAACATATTTAAAAACAAACATCTATAGTCCCACACATAGTCCCAAGTGTTCAACCTCATTTTTAAAAAAAAAATTGGGTAAAGGCTAATCGTTTGACCTTTTGTCAAGTAAAGAGTATTTGAGGTAAACAGAGGACAATAGAACTGCATCATCTTCATAATAGGCCTTCGCAGCATTGATACTGTCTTGCTGTTATGTACTTTACTGGGTAGATTGGGCGATAACTCTTTTCCACAACCAAACATAATTTTTCAAATGCTGCCTTAATTGATATTCCCCTTTCTGATCTCTGTCTGTATGTAATTTGCGCAACCTAACTTCATGTCCCTTTTTTAAAAGCTTAATCCCCCCTAATGTTAAAGGCATTTGACATGCATAAGTACAGCAAATCCAAAAATAGCTTAGGCCAAATTGATCAGAGCACACGCACAAGAAAGGAATTAGAAACAGCTCACGTGAAACCACTGCGTGCTGCTCTAGAATTTCACAGATTTGCAGAAAGGTGGAAACTGTTCATGTTTTTTTCTATGTGCAATTGGATTGGTAAACTGCTCGTGGTTGAGTGGCTGTAAGCCACCTTTACCTCTGTCAAATGTCTTTAATATAACTGAATTCCTTTTTTTATCATATACAAAAATTGAAAAGACAGCTCTGAGATAACACCTTTGTCGTAAGAATCTTGTGTGTGCTGAAATTTTATTGAAATCAGTGGAGATTGGAATGAAGAGAATTTGTACGAACAGATCAACGAACGCTACAATTCAAGCGTCATTGGAAATTTGACTTAACTGGACATTTGACTTACTCTTACTGTTTTATAGTATCCAAACAAAATTGCTGCCAATTTCCATCTTTCATTAACAGACCTGTCAATCTAGCGTTTTCACAACCTTAAAATTTAAGATTTCATCTTTTAAGAAAAACAGGGAAATTTGGTCCGTATAACATTTTCCTGCTGGGCATACAGTTAACAGCAAAACTTAAAATGACACATTTTATTCTTAATGAATTTTATTGTTTTTGTTCACTCTTAGGCAAGCACTAGCGAAAAATTTTGCCATGAAGAAACTCATTTGCTAAAATTCTTTATTACAAGAATAACTCTGCCAAACCAAAAGAAGCAACGGGGAAAAAAATTTTAAAAAAAACTGGAGACCGGGAGGAATCAAGCAAAACTTGGATTCTCCAGGCGAAACCGGGAGAGTTGACTGGTCTGTGCGTTAAAGAAATCACGATACTAGGTCACATGGCTTTGAAATCGATAGTAACTTGTAATTCAGTCAACAAGTGAAATTGTACAGTTTTAAATGAAACTTGATGCAGAAAAAGAAAGTCTTATGCCCTTATACAATATAATAATTATTTATACCTCTCTCTGATGTTTCTCCCGAAGCAGCAGCTGAGAAAAAGACCAAAAAACAACTTAAAAGCACAGCCAAACAAATTTTGTGTCCAGCCATCTTTTTTCTTACTCGTGCTTGGCTGAATGGAAAGGAGACTGAACAAGATGTACTTCAAATAACAAAGTCACGAATTCTTTTATCCATCAACAACTTTGACAGCGTGAAATGTAGGAGTGCCATCCTAAAAATTGGAAGGGGGCTGTGCTGTAGACAAATTCTGGAAGCCACATCCAATGTACTTGCATTTGTGTTTAAGATTCTTTTTATGTATATGAAATCATTCAAACCATTCAGCGACTCAAAAATACTGCTACTTAGATAATTGCTCATTTATGGAAAATCTTAAGGAAAAAAGGGTTACCAACACAGAATTCGTCCAACCAAAAATGTTTGTTAAAGGGGGGCCAAATCCCCGAAATTTCTCGAAACCCAAACGAGGGGCTGAGCCCCTAAAGCCCTCCCTCCGCGGAACCCATGTGAAATGATGATTATCATTTATTCTATATGTTTTCTTAATTGTATTTCTTACGAACAATACAAAAAGTAGGTAGTTGATATTGCACTCTCTCATATCCCACAGTCAAATATGATCCTTGCTTTGGTGAATAGGCCAATATCAAGGGATAAATGAGGTTGACATTATAAAAACAAACCACCGAGCGACAGGGCTAACCTGTTGTAGGGGGGAAATTTATCTAATTTGTTAAAATGCTGAAAAGGAGCTTGCAGAACATCTACGTTTAACATGTCTTCACTGAAGTTTTTGAAAAAAATTTAATTAAGAAGGATGGACGAAGAAAGATAAAGCAAATGTCCTTCTAGGAGGCTAATCCATGCCAAGTGTCCTAGTGGATGGATCTTCGTGCGAAGAATGGTATTTCAAAATTTGAAAATGGCTTTTAAAAAAAGCAAACATTTTGAAAAATACTTAAAGCTTTTCGTCTTACACTCCTCAGAGTACATAGCGTCAGAGTAAGGGTTGTTCTTTTGGACCCCTACTCTGATGTTTTACACCCTGAGGAGGGTCAGACAAAAAGCTTTTAGTATGTTATAAAATGTTTGCTTTTTTCAAAGCAACTTGATTAAATTTGATTTTTTTTCTGTTCAATTATGAGTGTATGTACCATATGAGACATTACCTAATAATTCCTCTTCAATCTCAGAAATAAGACGTGGAATTTAGTAAATTATTTTCGACAAATATCTTGTGCTTTTACTCTTGTGCAAATATCTAAGAGTAACAAGAAACCTATAGCTTTAATCAGTACAGAAATTTATTCACGTAGAAGTAATTGCAATGAATATTAAAGCAGTGTTCTGTACGCAAATAATTTTGATTATGATAGTATGCAGATGTTTTATAAAAATTCAACTTTATTATCGTGTGGTGCAATAAGAATAAATTAAATCTAAATTATCTAACACATATTCAACAACGGATGGATTTAAAATCGCTTGAAATAAAAGATAGAAAAATTGTATATATAAAGTAAGAGAAAAATAGAGAAAAATTGCTAGCAATGCATAAATAGAGTTAGCTTATGAATTTTGTAGGATTGTTGCATAATTGTTTTATTAAAAGGGATTGAAAATTCACCATTAGTTAATAGAAACATATTTTGAAGCATCCACTAAATTATGTTACTACCTTCAACAAAATATGTCAAATCTATGAAAAATAAAAAAAGTATATTTATAGTTGATGCAAACATGATAGTGCTTATCTGATTTGCGAAATGTAACTTTCTTGCAAATTTGTTGGCAGACCTTTAGAGTCAAAAAGGTATGGAAGAAATTGCAATTGGTGACTTTTACGACGCAAAGTTTTGCTGAAGCAAAGACGAGAAAAATCTTACACAACATCTATTAACTAATTGCTTGAAATAAGAACATTCTTCCTTAGATGCAAACTATAAATTCTAAATAAACAAATAACTACATGTAGATCACGTGAAAATGTCTTAAAATTTAAACAGGATCAAATTATGCACTGCGTGAAAAATTCATTCAAAGCCATTTAAATTATTTGGCACTTCTAAAAATGTTAAACAGAATCACGTACAATTTAGCTTAACACCTCAAATCTAAATATCTAATGATTTATTTTTAATTCTAAAACATAATTCTATCTTCTTCGATTCTAAGCGTTACAGCGGTGACGATGATGTAAATATCACAGATGATAACTCAGAGGAAAATATGCCGATGGATCAAGAAGTCTAAGCAATTTGGGCATTATGGCAAGGACCAGTGAAAACCTGGCAGCTATAGCAAACACAGGTAGAAAACACATTTGTAGGACGTCATATTAGCAAAGGAGGCAACAGACCCTAGGCAATAACAGACGATTCACAAATTGTCTCCAGGCAACAACTCCAGTCACCAAGCTCTTTGACATATATGACACATAACTGATTGAAATATCTATCCAGTTTTGCCATGGCTGCCGGAAAAGACCTGCGAAGAACCTTAACTAATCACTATAAAATGATTCCAACGTTGTCCTTTCGCAATTTGCTATTAAGCCTGCGATCCAATACACATGAACCATCATATGGCGTAGGTGCTCCCTGTATCGGCTTATAATTTCCTCGAGGTTGGTAGTATGTCTCTTGGTGATTCGTGCGTTTTCCATAAACTGCAGTCTTGTAATCCCTAAAATTTCATAAATAGATTCGTGAAAAGGGGGTCTAGCGACGACAAAATCTTGTGGCTACGCGTCAGTTGATATGCTAGGCGCTAATTGCAGAATAATATTAGATTAAACCGGGTTCAACTTAATTTTCAACAAACAGAAACAAACAGAAACAAACAGAGACAAAAGTGAATCCAGAATTGTCACACGTTTTGGATAATTTGCTATTTGACAATGAATTTTGAAATTTCATAAAAAATCGGCTTTATAAAAGACCAGATTTAAATGCCAACATTTTGAAAAAAAATGCAGAAATTTTAATTTATAGAAGGGAAAATTCCACCCAACAGTAGAATAATCTCATGATAGTGCGTTAAATGGACATTTGTGTCTTATGGCGTAGAGGGGCTGTGTAGCAGCGACAACTGAAACCTGCAAAACCTGCGATTAATTTCTTGTTTCAGCATTTTTGGATAGAAAAAGACAAAATATCTTGCAAATAATGTATTTACAGAAAATTAAAGTCTAGATAAGGGTTAATTTATCAATGTGTAAAATAAAGAAATTGGATTTATCAAGAATGTGACCACATATACCCTTTCAAAGAATCTGGTGGTACCAGCACATAGATACGGAAAGAAGAATAATATGCAAAATGCAAGAAAGAAACCCACCTGAACGTAGCTTCAGCCATTGTCTTTGAGTTAGAAAATTGCGCGTGCAAAGTTGCCATTGCATTGCCAAATATGTAATCCCTTTGGGATATGAACATGCAGTTTCCTGGAAATAAAAAACAAAAATGACTAAGTACACATACAAAGTGATTTGATATTGTTGGAATGGAAATGGCTTGGCTTAAAAATACATTGCGGGATAAAAATGATGCAAACAGGGAAAGAAAAGCGATATGCGATGAAAAAGAATAAAAAAATAAACGTTGCGATGTGGATCGAGGCGTAAGTTTTTTACATATGTAAACTATTGTTGGTCTTATGAAGGGTATCTATTGTTGACTCTTTGGAGGTACTAAATAATGGATATCAAAGACTAAAACGGTTTTCATGTTTGGAAAACCAGATGGTCTCTAAATGCTGCTAAAAATGTCTCTATAAATACGTAACGACGGCTACTGTAAAATGTACATAAGTTTTCGATGACTCAAAGGAAAAGATAGGACTATATAAAAAAGTTTTGGTAACTTTATATTTTCAAGGGATGTCATCGAAGGGAAGATAAGCGGCAAAAAGAGCAGAGGAAGGAAGAGAATGACATTGTTCGATCATTGGCGTAAGAAAGAAAATGGCAGAACTGAAACATATGGAGAAATCAAGCGTAGAGCTGAAGATCGTGATGGTTGGAGCGTGTGGCGCTAAACCTGCCTCGCTGCAGACAACCACGAAGAAGAAGAATACTTTCAAGCTTTCAAATAAGGCATAAATAGGGAATTTTAGCATAGGATTTGAGCTAAACAGTGGATGAAAAGGTGTTATGGATCAATTTCAAGTTCTTGCATGTGATAAATCTGCTGCAGGATCTGATTGGGCGAAATCGCAGGTCTTCATTTGATTTGCTGTTTGCAGATTGACAGACTGAGTCTGACCAATCACATTCGCTCTTATAGCAGACACGTGCCATGACAGTAGATCTTTCGTGTGCTTTGAGGAGCGTGGTTGAATCGAGAGACTTACCTGCTTGCGTCTTTTGTTCACTGTTATAGGTTAAGTAGACGAATTCATCGCTGTATTTCTAGAAGTAAAAAAATGCTGGTCACTAGGGTTAACAAATGGAAGCTTATTGGAAAATGCAAGACAGTTTAGGAATCAACAGGATTGAAGAATTGACAAGTACTAACGAACTGAGTACTTCACAAAATTACAAGAATGCAGGTCGAGATTTGCACAAAAAGGTAGCCTGCAAGTAACTGCTCAGAGAAAAACGCCCAGAAGCGACAAAAATTAATATCCAAATATTGGCAAAAAATGACTTGAAATAATGAAATAAGCTTCTGATTGGTTTCTTTGTTTGACTTATCGGAGAGCATCAGCCCTCAAAAAGTAAAAAAGATGCAAATGAAACGAGGTCTTTGAATTATCACGAACATTTTGCCTCCTTTTCTAGACACATATGCTGTTACAAAATGATGCAGCAACTGGAAAATCATACAAATCTAACTAAATCCTAACCTGAAAATAAAAACATATGCCATGTTCACATCAAAATTCAACTCAGCACCGATTTCAATGCAATTAAACGTGCAAATAAACTTACATTTGCTTCTGTGTTTTCAAGCAAGTGTTGGACGCCAAGTTCCAAGTCTCCCAACTGCGCAACAACGATTTCGTACTAAAAATATAGAGACAAAAAGAATTCTGAAAAATCCGTTCTAAAATGTTTGTAAATATTCAATTGATTTATGTGTGTTTGTTGCTGTATTATGACTTAATGCACTTTTCCAGAAAAAAATTAGTTATTGAACTTAAACATTGCTCCACAAACAGCTTAATACCTTCTTTCACAAAACTCATAATTGTCGTTATTTTTTTCTGGTCCTGCTATTTTTTCATCTTACAAGAAAACGAATTTTATAAGAAACTATCAGGCCATTTTTCAAAATTTATTCTTTTCATAAGAAACTTTACAGTCTAATCGAAGAAATGAGCTTCCCATGTGCGTGGTCTTACAGTCTTGCACAGGAATTTTTTTCAACGATTTAGGATGTTTATGTGATCTTTGCAACAAAAATACATAAGATACAAAATATATCCGTTACCATGGGCGTAGGGCCTAAGACATCTTAAAATCATTGAAGAATCATTTGAAGAAGTTAAATATCAATGTTCATACTATAGAGCGTAGCATCTTCTGGTCATAGTCTGACTGAGGTTCAAGAAACACTATAAGGACGGTGTTTGAATTTGATTGGACATAAAGATGCAACGTCATCAAATCGTCTTTATCCTGCAAAAGATTAAAAGAGGAGTAACCACTGGTTTACTGCAAAATTTCTCGATTAAATCGAAAAATCCAGCTGTGTTAGGAAACAATGACACAAAATTACAGCATACAAAAAGGGAATTTTAATGGAGTATTTAAAGTTTAATATTCACCACAGCATTTCAGTATTTGTTACATTATCTTAACATAGATATACAGGGTTACAATTCAGAAATTAATATCTGCTTTACAAATGGCCTTGTGAAAAAAACCAGTGCACAGTATGAATTCATTTAGACTAAATGAATAATTATATAAAAATTCATCTAATTCATAAAAAAAGTAAAGAAACGAAAATAAGGCCGACTTTTTTTTGAGAACCCTGTAAATTTTCAACTTAGCTTTAAAACAGGGGATATGGGGTGCCAGCTTTGTTTCTGAGTCTAGATCATTCCAAATCTAGATTGACAAAGTCAGCTTTAGGGCACGGAGAAGCTAAGCTTATCGAGCAGTGTCCTGGTCCTGTTTCACTATATGACCATACCTAGTGGTTTCTACACCCAGTAATACAGAGAACATGCACCTCTTGTCACTCTCAGAGAACTGGCCTGTCATATTAAAGTTTGGTCCTGAGCAATCTAGCAGCTTTTCACAGGAAGCATCCCATATAATGATGAAGGGGCTGCTGGTTAAAGGAACAAAGGAATTCGGTGGGTTTTGTCATATTTCAAGATGAATGACAAAGCATACTTTTCATGAATACTTGTTCATCTTGTACAATTTCAGCTTTCATTAACATACTGGTTATCCCTGGGGGAGAAGGCTGACTTCCCAAGAGAAAACACAGCTGTTCCTTGGTGTCCCAGTTGGCCGTTGAAAAAGGGGCGCAAATTTTAGAGTGCTAAAAACACCGTTTTAAGTTTTTGCCGTGTTTTAAATGGAGAAATATTATCAATTTATTTCTTTTTCTGAAGAAACACTAAGTTGAAAAGAGCTGCAAGGGGTTGCTTGGCTACCTGAAAACCCCCTGGGGGCGGCAGCCATATACATGGAGATCTATAATCAAAGAAAAAGCATTTAAACTTCCATATTGCCTCTGAAGAAAAAAATAAACATACCTCAAGCAAGGTTTCTTTAGTCCAGCCAGAATTTGATTCATCCCTAGATTGCGACACTTCTTTTTCTGTGGCCTCGTTTCGCTGTCTGTCTAGATCCTTATCCATACTTGAATATCCATCGTCTCCTGATAAATGAATCTCGTTTTCACGGAGCTTTTCTGATTTGAGTTTTTGTACAACAGCATCAGCAAATGCACTGTTTTTACGTTGTTCCCGCGTTTGTGATGAATAAACGGTATTTCCTGTAGGTTTAATTCTATCATACTCTTTACAAGCAAGCTCGTTTATCTTTGTGTCTATGTGGTGTAAGACTGGTTTTGGTCGATTATTGTCTTCGAAACTTGACGCTATATCAGATGATAGGTTTCGGCTTAAAGACGATTCGTTTACAATTCCTGAACATGAACTCTGTAGGTTACTATTATCAGTCGACGCTAAGGACGCTGAATCAGAATCAATGTCGTTTGATTTGCAGTCACTACTTTTTGATAAAACTTTCTTAATATCTCCATCCAAATCATTTTGTTCATTAACAAAGTTTTCAGAGGTATCTCGATCTTGATGTTCAAAATCTGCCAAAACTAAAAATCTAGATGAATCATCAGACATTTTATCTTTGTCGCGGCTATTCAAGCCCGTATTGACGTCAGTAAGACGATTTGATTCATTCTCGTTGACTTCGGTGTCATCGACTGACAAAGTACCAAGTTCAGTAGGTGTACCGTTTTGATCTGTCCGTATAGTTGTATCCTCGTGAATTATACTATCTGAAGCATTATCTACTTTCTTACTAAAAATACAGTCCATTTTCTGACTATTTAGATCAACTTTGACGTCATCAGCTTGATAGTTCTTTGTTTTTTCGCTACATTTTTCAATATATTCACAAGTTCTCTTAAATGCATTGATTGTCGTGTCGTCACCTACAGGCGTGACGTCATCATTACTAGTCCATTCCGCTTGCGACGACCAAGTTTGGCTAGGCCTAGACTGTCTGTTATCCGTTCCATCATCGTTTTCTTTATAACAAAGGTTAAACTTCCGGACACTTTCCTTGAGATCTTCTAGATTCCCTCCAAATTTCTTTTCTAAAATAGCGTCAATTTCGGATCCATCGAAGGAATTCGACCTTGCTTTTTCGCTATGCCAATCCAACGAATCACTTTCTAGGTTAGAATAGGTAGAAAAATCGATGTTGGCAGACGAATTTGTGCTTTTTCGAGACCTGAGCTCTGTCTGGTCACTGATTGAGCTTGATTCTGAAATATTCAAATCCCTAGATAAAACCCCACTATCTTTGTCTTCATTGAAACCAAACGTTGTTGACATTGCCAACGTTTTATCATCAGGTGATCTTCCCACAAGGCTCCTTCCTAGAGACATTGATTTTGAAATATTACTTAAAAATTCATCTACGCGGTCTGACCGTCTCTCAAGAGATCTTGCTTCCATGTCATTCTCAGATGAATTTCTCCGGTTCCTTTTATTCTTCATAAGCGAATATGGCGTGCGATTTGAAGTTTCAAAGATTTCTTCGTACACTTTTCTTCGGACATATACTGGATATATTCGGACACCTTGTGGAAGGTCTCCATCTAAAAATAAATAAATGATAAAATGAAAATATTGCTTCATTAATACATGACTACCCCTGGCAATATCGGATTCACGTCAAGCTATCATAAAAATACTTCTTCATAAAACTTTGGCGATTTACCAACAGTTATTAGCAAATGATGAGAATGTACCAAACAATTTAAAAAAGTAGATAAAATAAAGAGATTGACAATACAGCTGGCACCGAGGCAATCATAGAAGATAAAACAGTTAATATCAAGTAACAGTACATACCAATGTTTAAATGAGAAATGGGAAGCTGGAAAATAAGATGGGTTTTACGATAATACAATCATGTGAATACTGGAATGCTGTTAATGTCTTAAATATAGAAAAGTCTTTAGTTTTGGTACTACGAAAACAAACATACTAAATCACATTTCATCAGACGTTCCTCAGAGTATAAGCGTTGAATAAAGCCTAAAGGTAACCTGAAGTTTATATCCAGATGCGGATCAAAGGTCACGTGACAGAAAGAATGGCGCGTTGATTGGTTCTTGTTTTGACCAATCAGCGACCGCTTATCCCCATATAGTTGAAGATTCCAAGAAAAAAGCGAATTTATCTTTTTTGCTACGAATTTAGCTATACACTTACGACCTCATATTTGACTTTATTTATAAATCATTTGAGTTACTCTGAGGGAAACCAGCTGATTGGCCCACACCGTTTATTTGTGCATATCCAGCAATGATGTTTCTTTATCATTGCATTTGTCACTACCAAACTTCCGAAGATAATTTTTAGGACACTGAGGAACTATGCTTATAAGTGTCCTGGTCCTTTCTTTTGTTGTATCCACACCTCGCGATTCCTACGCCTGGAATTACAGAGAGCTAGCGACTCTCATTACTCATGCCAGAGACGCTTGGAACTGTAGTCTACGACCTGACCCTTCCTCAAATTGAGGCTAGACAACGAGACATCATCTCTTTTGGAGATTTTTGCAGGTAGTGCCGCCTTCAAATCCAAAGTTTGGTCAGAGCGATTGATTTTCCCGGCCATTTAAGAGGTCTTACAGCTGGCATTCCGAAATTTTACTAATTCATGAATGAAAAATATGCTAACAAAGCAACTCACGTGATCTTGAGAAGGCCTTAGGAAAGCAAGAAACCGAAGAATATCAGGCTGGACTTGAGATGCTACAACCCTTGAAACAAATGAGGATAACAAATGAAAAACGAATAAAAATAGCTTGAATAAAAAATATAAAGTAAAACATCAGAAATGAAGAGTTCCAATTCTATGGCTCGTACACTTTTTGATGTAAAATCATTTGAATCTCGAGGTGTATATGATCTGTAAAAGTTACCACACCTATATTGAAGATGTTTGGCAAAAGATTGAAGAAAAGTTTTGACTCACTCAGGGCAGATGTCAGGGAAACGAGAAGGTCAACCCTCACAAAAACCCTTTAAAGTCAGATTTGCACAAAATAACTCCTATTTCTGCTCCCTTGCTTCGTTGGTGGCTCAATCTGACTCATTATCCCAAAGGGCTTCAAAAACGTTTTGGTGGCGCATCCTATGTAGTATCTACTCTAAACTTTTGAAGTCAGAGGAATATTGTCTTTAAAAATAGATGCCCCAGTCACATGAACAGCTAATAATGAGACATTACTGAATAACAGAGCGTTTAAGGGCCAATTTTAAGCACATCTGCAGTAACTGGAGTGTCCTTACAAAGGCTTGGAATTTAGGACCTTAAAATAATTCAATTCAAATTATTGTTAAATCTCTGTCTGCTTTAAGCACCGATTAATTAATTAACCACCTAATTGCAAAGAATAGAAAGCATTGGTAAGAATAGCATAAAAAAGCAGTTACTTTTCTTTTGATATAATGCAGCCACAAAGTGCTTGTGTGCGTCGCTGGCAGGCTTCCAGTATTTGCATTGCCTTTAAATATGTAAATAATCCATACTAAAAGGAAATGAACCAATTGTATTATATTGAATGATCCTTTTTAAAATAGTATCATAAAATAGATCAGCATAGAAGGTAAATATGCAAGCGGTCATGTGTGTCAGTTCATAATGGAATGATTAAACAGATCAACTTTCATTATAATGAAATGTAGAATGTCTCAGCAAAGAGTGCTTAGAGATTCGGCTTTGTAAGGTGGATTTGAAGACACCAAATAGGTGGGATTTAAATAATATCCTTTCAGCAGCTATGAATATGGAGGTGGCTCAATTTTTGCAGTGTTTAAAATAAGGATAGGGAAGAAAAGGATACAGGAAAAGCATTGGGAAATGCACTGAAAACGGGGAGAGAAAACAGACAAGCGAAATTAGTAAAACCTTGGTCTAGAAGAAAGGACATTCACAAGATTGAATGGGAGCTTTCCTTGTTGTCAAGAAAAAGCTTTACTTCTAAAGGGGTGTTGGATGATGTGTACATCAGAGAGAATGATTCCTGCCCCACCCCCCTAGGAATTACATTTTTTGATTAATTAAGTTTTTTCTATATACAGTCCTGTTCTATACAACAAAGTGTGTACAGATTTGCCTTTATGACAAAGAACGCTTTATGACAGACAGGTAAAACAGTAATCTTTTTTAAAACATTTTGAACATCTAAGCCTAGCTTGAAAATGCTTAAGAACTTTAAGAACTAGATTTTGAAAAACAATAGAGAAGCAAGAAAGATGAGAGAAACCACCATTTTTGCTATAGTACTTTCGGCCAGACAGTTTGACTGTGGACAGCAAGATACATTTCTACATTCAGAAACAAAATATAGGTTTAATTTACTAATAACTCAAAATTTTTCTACAATGACATTGGTGGAATTATCTACCCAAGACATTGTACACAAATTATTCCGACGTCATAAGAAACAACTGCAAAGAAAGGTTAATGGTCATTAATAACAGAGCAACTATTTACCTTTCCAAAATCCAAATACTGCACTGTATCCAAAAATGCAAGAGTGTCTTGGCGGTAGTGTCTGACAAAAGGCACATAGCAATGCCAAATTTCAATCATCCTTCTTTTGACTTCATCTATTGGCTTATCTTCCTGAAAGACATTTTAATATGATATTTTTAAATAAATTTACATAGAAGCATAGAATATATGAAGGAACTAAGATATAAATGCAACGTTTTAAACAAATCTTTCGCAAATGATGCATAGTTTAAGTGCATATTGATGCAAAAAAGGTTCCAATCTTTTTGGTGCTGGCCATTTTCCTAAAAGGATTAAATGTAATCCTTTGATCAGCACCTAACATTTACAGTTTAAACCTGTTTAGTTGGACCTTCAACAGGGTAAGGAACTGGCCTTACTTAGCAAATGTCTTAACTTATCTGGGGTATGTTTTTTGACTTCATAAGAGTGGCAAAAGAGAATGAAAAGTCAGTTCGACTAATTTCAAATCCAAAGTTAAAAGGAGAACGTTTTGATTGGATTTAACTGTAGTTCTCTTGGAAAAGTTGGGCGAAATCATTTTTATAAACTTATGATTTCACTTGATTATACAACCTGGCGAATTCGCAGTATGAAAATTTATCTGAAAATGAAGCAAATTATAATAAATCCTGTGATAATTTCAGTTTTGATACAGAAAATTCTAATATTTCATTCAGCTTTTCAAGTCGTTAATTGAACTGCAGAGAATTCGGTCAGGAAGCAAAGTCCAATAGACTCAACCCAAGCACTCAATAGTTGAGTCATTGAAGACAAATGCCTTACGAGACATAGGGGCAAGAAAGGCTGCAGCCCCCTATTCAGTCAATATTTAATCCATTTCAGGCTGCATTCAGGTAGATCTAACTCATTTAAGCAATGACATCGCTGCAAGATCCAAACTCAGCCTCCTTAGCATTTTGCAACTGCTACACTCACAACTGGAGTTGTGGCTAAATTGTTTCCTCCATCAAAGGGATGGGCTCAAGAGCTTTTATGACAATATTGACCACCACACAGTAAACAAGAAAAACAGATAAGATAAACATACATTTACATGGTTATCATAAACAAATTTCTCTCAAATTAAAGAGGAAAAAGTATTTGGTCAATTTTACTCCTTTCTACAAACTTTTTCATCATGACAAATCCAAATTACAACAATTTAAAAAAACATTTTTGAACATTACAAATGACTTACCTGCAAAACTGAATCAAAGGATTTGTGAAAAAACTGGAATACACTGTACAAATCTGACAATAGCTTAGAAAGCAGATTATCAGCATCTGATAGTTTGCCACCCAGAGCCTAGAAAAAAGTATGAGGAAAAATGTCAGGCACTTGAATAATAACAAAAAGCTTATAAATTCTATTGACAACATCGTAAATATGAATTTGAAAAAATTAGATACAGCAATAAATCTTAAAGATATGTTAAAACAACGATGAATGAAAATTTGATGCTATTTAACCAACAAAATATTACTTGCTGAAAAATTTCACTTTATAAAGATGATAAATATGTTTGACATGATAATATAATTGATAAAAACTATAACAGATAAAAATTGATCACTTAATATTAAAATACATACTAACTAAATAGACAATATATCAACATATTGCAAACATACTAATATATCAGATTTCTTATCACATTCTTATTAAGGTGCTGCCAATGTAATGTTGGACTATAATTCTGATGAAGACTTGGCTGCAAGCTTTCTTCCAAAAATATTTCCCAAACATCTTAATGCTTTTAATGATCATAAGTTTGAAGCAATCTTCACACAAACACAAAACAACAGTGAGATATTGCCTCAAAATACAAAATCTTTTGACACAGCTTTCAATCAGTATTGAGTAATAAATGCACAAAATTTAAAAAAAAATGAGAAGAAAAACAATTTATACTTATGTAAAAGGAAAAATAGCTTACAAAAACAAAGAAATTTGCTAAAAATCAAACATACCATGACAAAATTGTCTACACATTTTATTGCAAATTTTCCATTTTTGAGTTTGAATATCCTTGGTGGGACAACAAGAAGCCCTTCAAAAAAGGACACCATCCCCACAAGTTGTCCACATAGAGAGCATTGATCTTTAATTGGCACCTTAAAAAGATAATTCCAAAATCTAGAGACATTGTTGGGAAAGCACTGCTTTGTAATGAATTTCAAAACCAGGAGAACGATCATAAACATATTTGATAGTTCTTTGATGCCTTTTATGAATGCCTGGGGGATGTGCCCACCAGGAATCTGGGGACACTGAAGGCAATCTGACTCTTAAAAAAGTCAGAAAATTCAAAACCAATCAAAACAAAGAACCAACCATACATGCTATTCTCTTTCTCATGTTAAATTTGGTCCGAATCTGGATGCATTTTTAGTAGTATAGCTTTTCTGTTGATATTTTTATGTTTATGTGTTCTTGCTAAATGTGTTCCTAAAAATTTGCAAAACCTTAACCGCCTATTATCATGATCATGTCAAATACAAACTGTTTATGCTATGGAGCCAAATTCTAGCATCTCCATTAGATATTTTGCAGGAGTTTCCAGTCACAAACCTTCAATTTTTTCCTTCGGCTTACCATGGTGCTGGGCTTGATTAAACTCCTGAGCAATCTTGACATTTTGGCATTATGATAAAAGAAAGCTTACAAAAATGTTATACTTTCAAATTTTGTCTTGCCCCTAGCCATGGTGGCACCCTTCACAAAATTTCTTTTGCTTGGAAATAAAGGATTTTTGTGACTTTTAGAGTGGCACGACAACTTTAATAACTACCTGCTTCTTTATATGAAATTTAGATCCAAAAAATGTGTTTCATACAAGAGGTACGTTTGAATTTATTATTAATAATTCTGAATGTTATATTCTAAAAGAGATTCAAAAATAAAAACTGTTCAGCTATCTTGAGGTAAACGAGCCAGAGGTCAAAGATTTCGAAGACCGTAGGACCAACCCCAAAACAAAAGCTACATTGCTATATCATCTATTCTTATTATATCAAAATTAATATCTTTATTCTATGAGGTTGCATATGAGATAAAGTTCAAGTAGCCTTTCGTAGTGAATCTCGAGTAAAAATATATTTTGTGATCACTGGTAAGCGAAAAAAAATTGTTACGATATTGCCTAGGCCCTAGCTTTCACTTTCATATAACACCAGTCACTTACGGCATTAGGCAAGAAAAACAGTATGGCAGTTTCTGGATCATCCCATTCGCTCTTCAAAGCAGTTCTGTCGTAAATGAAAAAGACATGGTCTTCTGGCCTCGACGAGCCAGCACGAACGCTTGCCCGCATTTCCTTTACCTGCATCTTGTAACATCAACAAGCAGGCGGTTTCTCAATATGTTTTTGTTAAGTCACATGGACATGTCATATGACCAGCTATGTTCCGCTACCAGGAATTGTGCCGTGCGTCTTCTGGCGGTTCTGGTTTTTCAGTCTTTTTTGGTTATGGCCCCGCCCGGCACAGTCAAATAGATGAGCTGACGGGCTGACTCTTGTTCCTCAGAAATCCATTGGACATGAAAATGACATTATGGTCACGGGTTTAGAAAAAAACGAGAAGGCGTTATTGAAAACAGGAAGAAAATTGAAGCAGAAAAGGAAGTAAAGGCAATAAATGCAATAGAGTGAGATGAAGGACAAGGAAGGGACTTTAACATGTGCGTAGCGGACAGAGGTGTGCCCAAGGGGGGAATAGGGGGTCCGCACCCCCCACTTTTCTATAATATGTTCCTTGAGATTTGTCCAAAACGAGGTAAACTAACATGAATCAAATAATGGGGAAACATTTGCAAAAAGGGGGTGTCTCCCGCATTTGCAAGTGCTTGGGCTTGGTCAAAAAATTTTTCCCCGGACCCACTGCTGCAACCCTGGGTACGCCAATGGTAGCGGATGCTTATTGCCCGAATGGAACCAAAAATGTGATAAGTAGGGGGTTGCGGCCCCCTAGATCCCATGTCTCCTAGGCCTATTATCTAAAGCCTGGCAACAGAAATTCTCTAGAAGGGATTCTTGATTTTGGGCAAAAAATTTTCTGACAAATACTTCGAGAAAACTGGGTGTTCAGGAACAGGCACTTACGGGAGCAAGACCCTTCTTGGTAATGCTGAAAGGCAGCCTTTCTTTCTTCTTGCTAATGCTAAAAGAAATCCTTTCCTAGGGTCCCTTCCTTTTTTATCACAAAATCCTTGCTTATTGAAAATCTGTTTTAACGAAATTCGTTGAAAAAAACCAATGTACTTTTGCAAATCGCTGCATTTATGAATATAATATTAACAACAACATCACAACTATTCGAAAAGAGAGAAATATGTTTACAGTGTATTTCAGGCAAAAAAGACTTTCAGTGACATTTTGCGAAGTTTTAATAGGTTTAGGCCTACACGCAATTCTGCGAAGACATCGGCATAGACTATTTGGTTATAAGATGAAAATACCATGGCAGGGGTGTAAAGCAAGGGGGCACAACCTTCACGAGCCTCAAAGCTCTACACCCGCCAGTCTTCTTGTTAATGACAAAAAGATGACATTAATGACAATAAATTTGTCACGAGGTCCCTCTTTGATCTTTTGAAAGCACGAAGCCCCGGGATGAGTATTTGTTCTCTCCTTTTCAATTTCTCATAAGAGTCTGCACGTAGGCTATTTAGCCCCCAGACCCCATTACTTTTAGCCAGTGGTCTGGAACCCAGATCAAGGTGAAGTCTAACTATATGGCCTCTCTTTGGTTGATTTGCAACAGTAATTTTGATGAGAATAATCTTACAAAATAAAGGATATATGTCAAAATGGACCCGTAATTAATTAGCTTAATTAGAAAGCTTATTTAATCTTTTGGTGGTACAAAGTTAAAAATGGCTTTGAAAAAAGCAAACATTTGAGTATACTGAAGCTTTTCGTCTGACACTCTTCAGGGTATAAAAATATTATTTACATTCACCGAAACACCCATGTTACTTAGTGTTTCTGATAAAGTTATTTTTTGTTCACTTTTAGAACGCAAACAACTATGTTATGTTAAAATTTTTCTCGATCTAAGAAGATTCCGGAAAAAATATAATTTTGTTTAGAAGAGTTGCGTGCTTAGAAGATTAAATCACAAAAACAGTTAAACTCAATTTCATTAATGCAAAACCAATTCGGTAGCCAGTTAAACATTTTTAATCTTATATTAAACTCCTGCCTCTACTACACCCTGTGTCAAATTCCTCAAAGACTTAATTAACAATTATTAGAAGAATAGAGTACCGAAGTGTCGACGCCATAAAAATATATTTTTAGAATCTATTATTGAAATTGCAGATATTGGATATTAGCTCTATATATTACATAGTTTACAAGTTTAAAAGTGGCAAAAAAGTTTTACAGGATTTTTTATTTCGTATTCAGAAAATTCCTGAAACATTGCAAAGCAGATGCATTAATAATTACCGAGGCATTTGTGAAGACAAATTTTTTAAGTTTGAATATGAAAAATAAATTCTGAAACTGGCTAGAAGGACGCCATCGAAGGGAACTGTTTTAGATTTGCTTAAAATGGTCAAAGTTGGACCGCTTTACACCAAAATATCACTTTGGGGTACACGTCTCAGGGACATGAACAGCGTCTCAGAGTCTAGAAGAAGCAGACAAAGCACTGACTATTTCTATGAAAATCTTATGTATACTTAATAGTCAAAATCAAAGATAACAGTTATACTGAAACTTGATCCTAATTCCAATATTCACTATTACGTATAAACTTTAATAGCAGTTACTAAAAATAATACTTCTGATTTTATACTATAAACTTAATGAATGAATATATCTATTTATCAATAACTGACAAGTTCATCCGTTTCAGTTCGAGCGGAAGCCGCGCTCTCGCTCTCAATCTCGTTTCCATTAAGAGGCTGGATCCCAACGGTAAACGTGTCACCCTTCTCTTCATTAGATTCCTCTGTGAGACCCGCTTCGTCTTTCGATTCGGTTTCTGGCGATGAAATACTTATAAACGTTGCATGGGTATCTTGGTGCTTCTTCAATGTGTTCTTGCTTTGAAACATCTGCTTGCAGATCGGGCATTCGAATTTCTTTGGCCTAAGATGCGTCTTGCGGTGTCTTTCCAGGCCAACGGTGCGGCCAAATCCTTTCCCGCAAACATCGCACACGTGCGGCTTATCATCACTATGAACATGCATGTGGGTGTTTAGGTTGCACTGCGCGCGGAAATTTTTCCCACATAATTTACATTCGTATGGCTTCTCCCCCGAATGTGTGCGCATATGCGTGATAAGGTTACACTGAACACTAAACTGTTTTTGGCAAACATCGCATGAATACGGTTTCTCTCCACTGTGAGTTCGTTTATGAATTAACATATTATGATAAACAGTGAAACTTTTGTCGCACAAATCGCAGCGGTAGGGCTTTTCACCGCTGTGTATCCGCGCGTGAGTGGTTAGGTTGCACTGAACACTGAAACTCTTTCCGCAAATCTTACATACGAACGGCTTTTCGCCGCTGTGCGTCCGCTTGTGTGTCACAAGGTTACACATGGCGTTGAACGCTTTATCGCATACGTCACACTTGAACGGCTTCTCGCCGCTATGTATCCGTTGGTGTTTTACTAGGGCAGAGCTCTACGAGAAACGAAAATAAAAACATTCAAGAACTAGAATGATAGCCAATGACAACCAGCTAGCTCAGGTTACCTACTGCGTTAATATTGCGTCACAACTTGGCACAGGTGCCTATCTTGGTGAGCTAGACACTTAACTAGAATCTGTTTACAGGATACTGCTTTGCACCATATCGGATTGGTTTCATACATTAGACGCAAAATATTTCCAAGGAAAAAGTTTCGGATGCCACAGTTCTGTCCGAAGATATTGATGTCCAAAACTTTTCCCGTGGGAAACATTTTGCGGTCTGACCTCTTTGCGCCAGAAAGTTTCTACACTAAAGAAAAATCATTGAAAAGACTTTCTATATCTAAAAATGGAATTTATTGCTCACAAACATTTTACATTTAAAGCAAACGTGTTGTAAGGGCAAGCTACAGCAGTGTCATAACTTGTATATAAGCTCTCTCAGACTACATCAGCGGAACGAAGATGACTCTCAACAGGGGCAATGTATACTTGAAAAAACATTGATTGTGAGGAGATGCCTTTAAGGTTTTTTCATTGCCCCAGCGACATTTTTTCTTAACTGATTCATACTGTTATTACCAACCTAAGGTATTGTCAACTCTTACCCCAAGATAGTTTGTTTTGTCAACTTGTTTAATTTTTTCTCGGTTTATTGATAGTTGAATGTTGATTCTTATATTTTTTCTTCTTAAAGAATGATCTACTCTGTTTTGGTAGGGTTGAGCCTGAGTTTTAAAATCAATTCTGCGATGTTTCGTAGCTCAGCGTGTGCTGTCTCCATTAGCTCTTTTCGGCCATTGGCCTCTTCCCTCTTAAGAATGCAACAATATGCTTACCTCGTGTTCGTATTATCAAATAACATTGCCTGAAAGCGGGATGAAACTCATTCGACTGTAACAACAATATAAGAAAAGCCTGGTGTTCACAGCTGGGTGTTGCAAAGAGATAAAAGACCAGGAAGCAAAACATTGCTCGGTTAAAACTGGTCAATTCTTTCCACTCTTTTTCTTTCATAAGAATATTGTTGATGAGAATATTCAGGCTCAGGATTATCCAATTTTTAAGAATACTATAAGAATATTGCTCAGCCTCAGCTCCAATATTTGTGTCTCGTTTTTCAGCAGTTGCCAGTTTTGGAATGTTCATAACAGGGAATCGTAGAGCTGACATAACTGTATTCTCAAAACGCGTGGTTTTTTTGAATAGTAGGCGATGTCCCCCTAAAGCCATTCCAGATTTGAAAAAAAGAATACTTCAAGAATATACTCGGGCCCAAAACAAAAATTTATAAAATATATCGAGGGTGGAAAAATTTTACAGTGTTCTTATCAAAAAATTGCCTGTTGGAATCTCAATTGCTTCAATCACAAAAAAGGAGCTTACATCGCAACTCCAGCGTGCACAATTTACATTACCATCCCTATTGTCGGTCTAGTACCTGTAACAATCACAAAAACCAAAATATTTTATTGAAAAAAAACTTTTAAAAAGAAGAATACATACATGCGAGAAGGTTTTGTCACAAATTTGGCACTTGGTATTTTTAACATTGGCCTCTGGTGCACCTGGATGGACTAACATGTGAGAAGTCAGTTCCTTCTTTTTAGTAAACTCTTCTAAGCATATAGTACATTTAAACATTCTTTTCTTCCTTGGTGTTTTGAGCATACTTCGATGAGGCAACCCTTGATTCTGGGCTTTGCCCGGCAGCTCGTATGTAATCAATTCGATTTCAAAGGTTGAATAGTTTTCTCCTTGCCCATCGCTAGCCCTTCCGCTATCAATGGCTGACCCAGATCGGCTATCGTCGCTCTGGGTACCAACGCCTTCCATATTTGCTTTGTCGTCATTATCCGCGTCTTTGGTATCACCTTTGAGAGCAAAGCGAAAAACCTGTAACTTTCCTTGTTATGTTAACCTTTGTCAAAATAATTTATCAAACAACGCATGAAACTAAATAGAAGATTCAATTAAAAGAATTGGTTTAAATTTGTATAACACCACAAGAAACAAACTATGAGCCTAAACAATAAACTTAACAAGTCGTCTATTTATTATTTACCTTGATACCTCTATAATTGCTGCAAAATTTGTATAAAAGCTTCTACCACAAGACCGACTTGAACACTTAAGCAAAGCCTTATTTCGGTACCAGAGTCTTGACAACAATAAGGATACCTGAACATGTTATAGGGCGGCTCCAAGCTGCAACTCCAAGTTTCACACTTAAAACAAACACAGGGCCCATACAATCGGGAGGGGGGGGGGGTGGTATGGCCATGCCCTCCCTCCACCACTTTTTGCGAAGCAAGTAGTTTCAAAGCTGCAGTAAAAGTGGAAATAATCCTTGCCCCCTATTTCGCTAGCCTTGGCCCCCACTCTCAAATTCGTGGTGTGGGCCCTGAAGCATCAGGCAACTGCTAAACTAGTTACATTAAGCGTGAAACTGAGAGTTGCCACTAATAGCTGTACAGTAGCGAATCTAGTTTTCAAAATGTAGGGAGGGGCGGCTAGGGGGGGACCAGTTTGCAATTAAAGGGCATCTTCCCTATGTAGGGCTTTCAACAGGATGCAAAGAAGCTCAGTTTGGGCTTACCCTGCGCACCCTATAGCTATGGAAAAAATACAAAATTATCAACTGTAACATTTGTACAAAACTGACTGTTGGGGGCCAAGCAAGGGGCCAAGAAATATTCTGGAGGGGCCACGGCCCCCTGACCCACCCTCCCCCCCAAGAAACGCCACTGGCTCTATAAACCAAATCATATACAGCTTTGTCTTGACGACATGAAACACTTTATGCTAAACCCCTTAAAATAAATATTCATCACATTAATATTCAGAACAGATTATAGTAAGTTGATCGTTTCTTTTTACTAAAGGCCAAGTAATTGATAAAAGATCCGAGAAATCTTTTACTTATTTTTTTCCTTTGTTGCACATAGGAAGTTTTTTTCAAAAACGTGTTTGCATCTACTGATTTATGAATGACTTTTATTCCTTGAAATATATTTTTCTACTCAGACTCTATTTCACTACTCGTTATACTAATAGGGAACTAGATGTTAACTACCTTAAATTTTCTTTTTAGCCCCCTCTCAATTAAACCCTCCTTATAAGCCCCCTTCTTCAGAAGGGAAAGTTTAATTAGCCCCCCCTCCTCAATTCAGGCCCCCCAAAATTTTCACTGATGGTGAAATAAGTAAACGTGACAAAAACAGAAATGTTCATCTTATTTTCATCATTCACACCATGTCTTTTCCAATCACGACAGATCCAAAGACAAAGATTTAATGTGCATTAGGCACAGGCCATGTGAGGACCTTTTACCAAAATTACAGGCCACTGGTACTTTGAGGGATGAAGTTGACCTTTTCGAATGCTCAATCTCAGAATGCGACATGGCCCAAGAAGATATTTTAGAATTAATAATTGATGACGATGACGATGACAATGTTATTGATATAGAAGGCTGATTTGATGTTTTTGATTTTGCAAATATGACAAAAAATTAGTTTACCCCTGTAAATGGTTTTTTATTACAAAATATTTATTAAGCCCCCTCTCTCAATTTAGCTCCCCTCTCTTATAAGCCCCACCTTGAATTGATGAAAAACGATAAGCTCCGGGGGGAGGAGCCATAACTTTTTTAATTGGCTTCTTGCATTATTCTTTGAAAACCCAGTTTTTTGTCATTTCAATTTGTGCACGAAATTTTCAAACTCTTATTGAAAAATTAACATTTTCATTAAAATTATGTAATTATTGCAATATAAGTAAAAATGAAAGACAAAAGAACAATTCAATCTTGATTGAATTGACTATTTCAATCATTTTATTAAATAATCCCCTAAAATTTCAATATATTTGAAAATAAATCTTTTTGAAAAATGACTTTACCCATTATTGAAAATTAATTAGTTTTTTCCAAAACCAATTGCTTAAAAAATGCTTCTTAAGATTGCTTCTGGAAAATAATTTGTTAAAAAAGATTTTTTTGCCAAACTTTTTTAAAATTTTTCAAAATAATTATTTGTTAACTTCTTTGTTTTAATAAGATATTTTTCATCTATATCCTTATTCAAAAAAGTCAAGTTTTCCTAATTTAAGAGCATTTAGAAGTTAGCCAAGGATTCTGTGAATAAAAAATCATCACACGATGCTTGAGGCACCCTACCTTTGTCAGAACTTTTCCAAAATTTTTAAAGCTTTCCATCAGGCCTTGCTCTTAGTAAAATGAAGGTGCTCCATAAAAAGAGCCCCTTAGAAACTCTAGGCGCTCTATTTCGCACCTCTAAGTAAATTTCCTTGAGAGCATCCTTCGAGAGCTTTAGGAGATCGAGAGCTTCAAATCGAAAGCTTCGGAAGAATGTTAAATATGAAATTCAACGGTGATACCACAAAGCACCATAATATGAAATAACAAAACATGCAACAAACACTATGTTAATATAAATATAGAAATATAATAAAACAAAGTCGCAAAATTGTTCAGATTTTTCTAGATATGTAAGTTGCCATCATTCGATGAGCTTTTATCAGTGTCAGTATCACTACTGTTATGTTCAGCTTCACATATTGCTTCATCAATACGCATGGCTTTAAATCGAACATTTAACTTTGTTCTTTTTTCATGTTATCCATTCTATAAGAAACGCTAGAACATCTACTACTCGCAAAAGCAAATGAAAAGCAATGCGATAATTTGGACGGAAACGTGATCGCTGATTTGCACAGGCGCTTTTAAGTTATTAAAAAAACTGAAAATAATATATACCTCAATAGAAGATTAACGCTTGCTCAAAAATCAAATGAATTTGACGGAGAATACGCTTGATGGCCTGTGTCATTGATGGTTATTAGAGGGTTATTAGAAAAAAATGATATTGAAAACCCAACGTTGAAATTGCTGAATTTTTTCTCAAAGGGTAATCTTACGCAAATCATAATATTGCGGTCTGTTGGGAAGATTGTTTATGCTTGATCAAGTTGATTCAACAAATTCCAAAAATTTATTTTGCTCCGTGTTAATATTGTTTTTACGTTTTGAGGGGCTCTATAAATCGCTCTCCAAGGCTTTTTTTGGGTGCGCTCTAGGCGCACGCGCTCGATCGAGCGCCTTTCCGGGCAAGGCCTGTTTCCTCCCTCCAAAATCAGTTATATTTCACATTTATGCTGTGTTTAAGAACTTAAAGGCATTGAGTCATGATGAAATGGACTGGGTATACCCAAAGTGCCAAAATCCGCTGAGTCTCGATTTTCATGACTGCAATGCTATTGGTTGACCTTAAACTGGTCATATGAACTCACATCGTACTGGTTAACAAAGCAGTTTCCATCAATAGCAAGTCGTGAAAAACGGATGCCAATATCACATGAAACGGCAATGATCATGCCAAAACCAATTGACCCCCTATAGAGAAGGCCTATTTACTATGACTCAATGCCTTCAAGAATGAAGCATTGAGGAATGAAGAACAGAGTGCACTTGTAATCCGGAGTTGTCACTTGCAATACGGACATAGACATAATCTGTCTGAAGATTTCATGGACAGAACCTCAGAGACAGAATATGGAGTATTAGCCAATCAGATAGTAGTTTTCTATTTGAAGAAATAGCGCATGGCAGGGTTCCAAAATATGTGTTAACACCTTGTTCAGGTGTCATCAAGTATTTGCTCATAGATAACTGCTTGCATAAAAGCTCCATGTGGTCTGAAGGAATGCACAACTAAGTAGGAAAGACAATAGAGATGTACTTCCGTGCACTGCAACATTCTTAAACCTGCCTCTGCCTTATCAACATGCAACAAGAAGCGACATCAGTAAAATAGAATTTGTTTCATGCCCTTGTCTTTCCTACTACTAAAGTACCATGAGCCCCCTAGAAAAAATCCAAAACAATTTGATGCATTAAGCGACGATTAATTATGATTTTAACTGCGATTTTAAATTTGCCCTCTCTCATTAAGACATTCCAAAGACAAATTACACCTATCCTGGACTGAATCTGTCAACTTCGACTTTTTCATACCATGGGCTCTCCTCACATTATTGCAGAGGGTTTTAAAGTTATAGCTAGCTGTATCAAATTATTTTAAAATTCCCGCGCTTCATAGACAGAATCAGTCTACTCTGGACAGAATCTGTCTGTTTCACTGCTTCATACCGTGATGCCCTCCTCGCATTACAAGGTATCAAATTATTTTAAAATTCCCGCGCTCCATAGACAGAATCAGTCCACTCTGGACAGAATCTGTCTACTCTGGACAGAATCTGTCTGCTTTCACTGCTTCATACCGTTATGCCCTCTTCGCATTACAAGGCTAGCTGTATCAAATTATTTTAAAATTCCCGCGCTTCATAGACAGAATCAGTCCCCTCTGGACAGAATCTGTCTACTCTGGACAGAATCTGTCTGCTTTCACTGCTTCATACCGTGATGCCCTCCTCGCATTACAAGGCTAGCTGTATCAAATTATTCTAAAATCCCCGCGCTTCATAGACAGAATCAGTCCACTCTGGACAGAATCTGTCTACTCTGGACAGAATCTGTCTGCTTTCACTGCTTCATACCGTGATGCCCTCCTCGCATTACAAGGCTAGCTGTATCAAATTATTCTAAAATTCCCGCGCTTCATAGACAGAATCAGTCCACTCTGGACAGAATCTGTCTACTCTGGACAGAATCTGTCTGCTTTCACTGCTTCATACCGTGATGCCCTCCTCGCATTACAAGGCTAGCTGTATCAAATTATTTTAAAATTCCCGCGCTTCATAGACAGAATCAGTCCACTCTGGACAGAATCTGTCTACTCTGGACAGAATCTGTCTGTTTTCACTGCTTCATACCGTGATGCCCTCCTCGCATTACAAGGCTAGCTGTATCAAATTATTTTACTAGAAATAGCTCTTGCTAGTACTGCCCGCAAACAATTAGTTCCTTGATAATGATTGTTTTGAAAATGTAGGTCAGGATATTCGAAGAAGACACCATCTTGGGTTTTCACAATTCTATAAAAACAGCTGCTCTAGTTGATGCTAAACTATTCTTTTTATCAAGAATTTTTGGTGTTCAGTTTGCCTTTGATTTAAGTCCAACGCCCTTTTGAAAATCATGAAGTTTTTCGAGGGTTTGACATTTATTTTTCGATAATCACAATAATCATAACTTTTGCTCGTACGGTCCCGAGTTTTTGGGAGAAAAGTGTGGCATTCGACTGGTTTTGATTCCCAAAACTTCGAATCAAAACTTCCATCCATTGCAGAGAACAGAGCTGTGATGCAGCACCGTTTTCGTGCCAAAAAAACCGAAGGCCTTTAACAGAGTCTTGGCAGAGCAACGCTCCGAAGATAATTCCCTTCAGCACAAAGAGGTGGCGGTTAACGACCTCCTCGACAAAGCCGATTGATTGACAATGAAATTGATTGACAGTTGTCATGGCAGCAGAAAAGTGACAAAATCTGCTGAAAAAGTGCTGACAACATGAACTGAAGCTTCCATATGCTACTTATACGCGGGGCAGACTATAAGCCCTTCACTCGCGCGCTATCGCGCGCGAGTTGCGGGCAAAATCCCGCGCTCATAGGACAGAATAGTCCACTCTGGACAGAATCTGTCTCTCTGGACAGAATTCTGTCTGCTTTCACTGTTAATTTTTTCCTTCATACTGATGCCCTCTCGCATTACAAGGCTACTGTATCAATTATTTTAAATTCCCGCGTTCATAGACAGAATCAGTCCACTCTGGACAGAATCTGTCTACTCTGGACAGAATCTGTCTGCTTTCACTGCTTCATACCATGATGCCCTCTTCGCATTCAAGGCTAGCTGTATCAAATTATTTTAAAATTCCCGCGCTTCATAGACAGAATCAGTCCACTCTGGACAGAATCTGTCTACTCTGGACAGAATCTGTCTGCTTTCACTGCTTCATACCGTGATGCCCTCTTAGCATTACAAGACTAGCTCGCTGTATCAAATTATTTTAAAATTCCCGCGCTTCATAGACAGAATCAGTCCACTCTGGGCAGAATCTGTCTACTCTGGACAGAATCTGTCTGCTTTCACTGCTTCATACCGTGATGCCCTCCTCGCATTACAAGGCTAGCTGTATCAAATTATTTTAAAATTCCCGCGCTTCATAGACAGAATCAGTCCACTCTGGACAGAATCTGTCTACTCTGGACAGAATCTGTCTGCTTTCACTGCTTCATACCGTGATGCCCTTTTCGCATTACAAGGCTAGCTGTATCAAATTATTTTAAAATTCCCGCGCTTCATAGACAGAATCAGTCCACTCTGGACAGAATCTGTCTACTCTGGACAGAATCTGTCTGCTTTCACTGCTTCATACCGTGATGCCCTCTTAGCATTACAAGACTAGCTCGCTGTATCTGATTATTTTCAAATTCCCTCGCTTTAAGAAGAGAATCGGTCTGGTCTGGATTGCGTAATACTTTCCTCGCATTCAGCCAGGGGCTCCGACGCAGGTTGAAAAGTGGGGGGGGGGGGCAAGAAAGATTTTTATCAATAATAAAAAATTTTTAAAAATGCTCTATTGCTTTGTAAAAAGGTGAGGGGCATGGCCCCTTTGGCCGGAGGCCCTGATCTCGAAGGGGGGGGGGGGTCGTTCCCCTTAATATTTTTGTGTCATTTGGTAAATTTTGCTTCTGTTCGGTTTTTGCTTTATTTACCTTTTTATATCCTTTACCATAAAATTAAAAACCGAACTTGGAAACAAGGGTTTCCATGATTTTCCATGAACTTGAAGGGTATGGCACTAAAATCCACTTAGTGTTTAACACTCTTCAAAACATTGTTGTTTAAATTCGTCCTTTCTGAAAATTCGATGCTGGATTTTCGTAATCTAGCGTGCTGTAATTTGGGAGGGGGTAGTGTCCAGGCCTCATATGCCAACAAAGGGGTGATACATACTCTATTTGCTAACAAGCTTGTAAATTCACCGAAAAAGCACCCCTTGATGGCAAAAACTTCCACTAAAATTTTAAAGTAGCTCAGCTTCAGCTTGTTCTCGATTTGTTTTAAACATTTGACCAATTTTAAGGCTAGTGTCCTTACAATTTTTTTTTCATAAACAGAGCTTATGCAACATTCTTTTTATTAGATGAAAAAAGGGAACAGACCAGGGCCGCATTTACGTTTGTTGGGGCCCTGGGCCCAAAGTTATTTGGAGCCCCTTAAAATACATATAAAAAAATAGTGTCGCGTGCATAGTACTTGGCTAAACATAATCATAACAAACCAGGTTAATATTCACCGAATAGTTTGATAGATAAGAATGATAAGACACGAATAAACTTGTATCCATTTTGCATTTTAGTACATAACAAATAAAACTACCCCTGCTACCCTGGGTACCAGGGCCCTTCGCTTGTCTGCTTGGCCTTCTGTTTACGTGCTGGAAGTTTTGTGGCTCTGGTACCCAGGGTATACCCTTCAAATGAGAGGGGATAGGGTAGTCAATTTCAGGGACGTTATAGAAAATTTTCAAATAGAGAATGTTATTCTTTGCAATACCTAACAGTATTTTCAGTATCGTTGCAGCAGCATCAAACTGCAAAATAGTGATAACCATGGACCTCACTATTTAGAGAAGTTGAGGGTAGGGAGGGGGCACTAAGATCGTTCAAGAGTTTAGTGAAAGTCGTCACCATGGTTGGCGGCAATAATTTGCATAGAAGACCTTCTAGAGATTATAGGAAAATGCATCCAAATATTTACAACATCGCTCTAGACTCATGGGAGGATCTGGACAATACCTATAAGATTTCGTAACTTCCAACCCTTTAGAGCTACATATCGGAACAATCCCAGGGTATAACTATCTTTCAGGGGCAGCACCATGGTTGCCGCCGAAGAAAAAGAAAACTTTCAAATTTGTTTGAATCTAATTGGCTGGGAAATGCACCTTTTGGAGCAATTTTCAAAAACGCAAGCTTTCTCTGAAATAAATTTTCTACTGACTGAAAGTTATTTACGAGTAAAATTCAGAAACAAAGCAAAACGGCGACGAGAATCCAATCTTAGAGATAAAAGTCAAAATAAGTTAAATTAAATGAATACTGATATTTCGCCCCCCCCTCCCTCTGCAAGCACGCCACTGATTTTACTACTTTTATGCATAATAAGATGGGTCATTTTGATCGTTGATTCCCGTGGTTGACGGATATTTTGACTAATTAGCTGAGCAGAAAGGGATCTTTCTGTCCGTAGGTAGACTGAAAAGTTCCCAATACCCAATCAAAAGTTGTGGTCAAAAAGGTTCTACCAATGAGAGCTCTTTATTGCAGCTCATCCACTAGAAAACAAATAAGGAGAACGAATATGTCTATGTGAACCAGTTAAATTGAAAGCTGTAGGATTTGGCGCGAAATATGCCTCATATTTGGCGGGTACACTGTAAAGGCCTTCATTTATGTTTTGTTGCTCTTGTAAACTGCATCTCAAGATATACAGGAAAGTTACGGCAGAAAGAGTTTATTTGGTAAGTCTTTACAAGATCTTTATACGAGTTTTTTATTTCCATTGCCACGGGTAAGGGACTTTCAGTTTTATCGATAGAAAGTTCGTTTGGAAGGGTTTTTTTCAATTAGGTCAAATTATCAGATTTTTGAAATATAATTTCCATGTCGAGTCGGATAGGTTGGACGTACACTTTCAGTTGTTTCCAAGCCCCATAATTTCGGGAAAACGTACAATTTCTTTTATCTTACACGGTTCAAGTCAGTTGTGATTTCTACGGCATTGGGATTTTCAAACGAAGATGTCGATGCCCAGCTTGAATGAGTGAAGGCAAATTTGAAATCGCAGTTAAAATCATAATTAATCGTCGCTTAGTGCATCAGATTGTTTTGGATTTTTTCTAGGGGGCTCATGGTACAAGGGCATGAAACAAATTCTATTTTACTGATGTCGCTTCTTGTTGCATGTTGATAAGGCATAGGCAGGTTTAAGAATGTTGCAATGCACGGAAGTACATCTCTATTGTCTTTCCTACTTAGTTGTGCATTCCTTCAGACCACATGGAGCTTTTATGCAAACAGTTATCTATGAGCAAATACTTGATGACACCTGAACAAGGTGTTAACACATATTTTGGAACCCTGCCATGCGCTATTTCTTCAAATAGAAAACTACTATCTGATTGGCTAATACTCCATATTCTGTCTATGAGGTTCTGTCCATGAAATCTTCAGACAGATTATGTCTATGTCGGTATTGCAAGTGACAACTCCGGATTACAAGTGCACTCTGTTGAAGCTTTTTTTGTGTCCTAATAAATGTGGTATTTCTCTGGATGAAAATCTAGCAAGGTGCTTTTTTCTTACCAACAAGGCATGTTTATTGACTAAGAATCTGAAGACTAAACCAACCGTCCATACCTTCTGAACTTGTTTTATTGCAGGTCTGTGATTGGCTTGTATGACCAGATAGATTATGTTGGGTGAGTTCTGCCTCATTGAGAAACCCTTTGCCACAGGTTTGGCAGACAAATATCATGCTTATTTCTCTGTCAGTAAATCTCTCCATCCTGTCAACTGCTGGTGACACCCTTTCTAGGGAATAAAGGATTTTTCAAATTAACAATTGAATACTCACATATCAGAGGGGGTTCTATGTTTCTGCCAATTTGCATCAGATTGTTAAAAGTATCACTTATTGGAAAAATATGCCATGTCATGAAAAAAATGGCTGAATTGGTAAACAACATCGAAAACAACAGCCTGCTCAAGGGTTTCTATAGCCCATTTAGTGCAGTCTACAGATTGCTTGAATCGTCAGGCAAAGCAAAAATATTATCTGCAGAATCAAATAACATTAAAAGTATATTTTTAGAAATTTCTTTCATTTTTTTCAAAAAAGAATGGTCCTAAGTTGCAACTTTTGAGTTTCTTGCTCAATGCAAACATCAGACAAGCATCTAGCAATTCATATTTGAAAACATTTGCAAATGCTTTCTCAGAATCCCAACAAAGCATCAACATCACCCTGAACCCCAATGGAAGCATCCCATTAAATCTAGGATTTTTTGCCTGTGCTTGAGAAAGGAGGTTCTGCAAGCTTGGTGTTTTTTACCTCACAACTTTTTGTTCAGTCCTACATAGAGTTAGCAGATATATTCCAAAGTAATATGCTACTCCAAAACTCTTCAATTATCCATAATTTGGTAACTTATCTTTTAAAAAAAATATTGTATTAATCGAGGGATACTAAACAATTGTCTAATTATTCAGATTTTATTTCTAGTTAAGAATATCATTTCCTTTTGAATTTTCATATTTATAATAATAAACATGATCACAAGGGTTTTCTTATTTCAGCTTGACTTTTCAACTGACTTTTGGCTAATTGTTGAAAACAAGCATGCATTGAGAAAAAAGGCCAAATTTTTCTTACAAGCCTGAAAATGATGTAAGTGTATAATTTGTGTATAAAATGTAGGTGTATGAAAGGTATAAAATGAGGTAAGTGTATAAAATGTAGGTGTATAATTTTTAGAAACTTCTAAAAACAAGTGGCAAATGGTCAAATTCTCTTTTTTGGGACTGCTTTGGTGTTGGGTTTAACAATAATTACATGAAGGATGCCTAAATACTATTCAGTCTTTCAAAGAAGTCACATTTTAGATCAGATGTTGGAACATTTTTTTTCATCCTTTATTCAAAGTTGGTATAATTTCTAGCTATGCATAACCAAATGCTAAATGTAATGTAAATCAAATGTAACCAATGTTGCATACATATTTCTTGCAAAGATTACAAGTATAATTAAATGAGGTAAATTCTGAGATTTTTTTCTTGAATATTTGTAAAGTAGGGTAGTACTTTATCTCTTTTGGAACTGAGTTACATATTTGGCTGCATCTGTATGATACAGGCCTGGTCGTTTGAGAAGAGCCATAGCTCTTTCTCCTCTCCAGGCTCTCCTCAAACGCTGAAGGGGGGCTAGAGATTGCTCTCCTAAATTGTTCTAAAAAGCAAATTTGCTCTCCTTGAAATCAATTTTTCCTTTGTTTCTATTCTATTAGCTCACCTGAATGCTACTAGGAGAGCTGTTTACTGTTTCCCTGTTAAAAGTCTTACGGCTAGGCCTGGTGATACAGTATTAAATCCATAAATCATAAATTATCTATAGTTACAACAACATAGAAGTTTTTCACTTTCAAAAAAATGCCAGCTATGCTTATGTTTGGTATAAAAAATGCCAGATTTTTGAAACTCTTTATCCAGATTCATTTGAGTCTTACTGGATTAAAGATTTAAAGGTTTTTTCAGGGGTAATGAGATTCTAAAGAAAAGAGCACGTGGTTAATATACTGAACTTCCAAAACCAAACAAACAAGTGTGCAAAATTTCTAACCAATGGAATAAGATTGCGGCAAAATAACCAGACAGAAATAGAACAAATGTCACGATGAAGAGGAGAACAGTTAAGCAAAATAGGTCAGGAAGAATTCGCACAAATAAATCTCAAATCAAAGAAAAACAAGCTTGGGATTTTCGGTGCGAAGGCGAATGAACTTAAAACTGGACAAAACAAAACAAAAAATACAATACTGACTCTACCGAAGTGACCGATTTGAAATTTAGAAATAACATTTTGACTTATTATATGAAACAAATTTGTTTCTAAAGAATAAATCTAATCAAACATTGCTTAAAGAAAAATCATTTTCTGTGCTTTTCAAGAAGATAATAACTGTCTTTCAGTCCACTTTTTAATTATTCTAATTAACTCAAAAGGCGCATGAACTAGGCTAGGCCACTGACGCGTTAGGCCAACAAGTTTGCAGCCATTGTGGTATAAATAAGACTAAAATACGGCAATAGATAAATAAAGAAACATTTTTAGCACTAGTACATACCATAATTGGCTTTCTGGGACATTTTATTTACCAGAACGGAAAGATTTCTTCTTCGAAGCTGCAGGAAATATGGCAGATGGCATTATCATCATTATTATATCAATTAATTCTCCTCCGCAACTTCACTGACAGGGTGGGGCAATCTTCATTGATTTTGAAACGAAATGAAACTCCGCGATTGCCCCAACAGAAATAGCAAAGTCTGAAGCAATGAAACTGCTAGCGAGTGGCTAAACTTTTCTTTTTAAACTTGTATCTTCTCTAATTTCTACTACATATCGATTTCCGAAATTTTTATCAAAATTAAGTACTGAAAGATGCTGCCCTCAAAATACAACGTGGTACACATACACCGCAGTCTATTAAAAGCTCTTCCCGACCTTTGGAAGCATGTTATGGTATATGATTAGCTTCGCAAAAAGTTATTAGCCTTAGATAATTTCCAGTTGCATCCCTCTTGTTCCCGGGGGGGAGGTACTCATATGCAGTAGGTTTGCTCATGCTGGGTGGAGGGGTACAAACCATCAACCAAAAAAAATAGTTTCTAGCATAGACATTGACTCAAAAAATAATTTTTCTCGCCCGGGACAAGAAGGTTTAAGTTTTTACCTATTAACTTTTCTCATATTCAAGTCCCCAAAAAAATTCAGAATTTCTTGAACCCAAAGAAATCAATTTTACATTAGACTGATCGAAAAAAATTCTTCTGAAACTCTAGAAACAGACAAGTAGCCTGAGCATCCTTATCTTAAATATATACGAGTATCCCCCAGGACTCTAAACACTCTATACTGCATGTTATTTATACAGCACAAGTATGAGCTTTGGCTCGAATTCTTGAGCAAAATTACATTTTCTGTTCAATATTACACTACACATATTACAGGAAATAAAATATTAAGCGAATTTTTCCAATGATGGAAAACTTTGGACAAAAGTTTGTCATTCATGCTTGAACCATGATCCGTAATAAAAAGGAATACAGTAAATCCCCGCATATAAGAACCTACAAAAAAAAGAACTTAGAGGCTGTTTTTCCTAATTTATGTACCTTTTAATTAAGAACCTGTTTCAGTGTGATACAATATGATAGGTTCTTATTCCAAGAGCAAAAAATAGCGTTTTCAATGGTCCTTATTTACTCCCAGATTTTTTTAGATGACATAAAATCACAACCTGTATAAAAATTTTAAGTTGTGCATTTTAAGCATTTTATACACTTTAACGAAAGAGAACTTTAAAATTACTTTGACTTTTTAACATAATTATATGTAGCAAAATCCAAAATGTTGAAAATAAAAAAAAGCATTAGAATTCATAATTTTCAATTTCTGAGGACGTTTGAGATCATCTCCAGATCCATCCACTGTCATAGGCAGCCAGTGCGCTCAAATGTCTTCCTGTAAATATCTTTGTAATGTTGCATTAATAACATTGCCAAAGGGGAAAAAAGGGTTGAATGCATCTCTTGATAATGAATCCTAAAATTTTGAATAAGGGATCCTTCCAATAAGAACCTTCATACCCTGAAATTCATCCAAGTACCTTCCCAATAAGAACCTACTTCAGCCTGAACCTCAAAAAAGTAGGTTCTTATATGCGGGGATTTACTGTACGCCAGGTAAAGAATTTTGAAATAAACGCCGTTTATTCGGGTAAATACGGTACCCGTTAAAATGTCAAGGATTTCCAGAATTCTTTCTTGTGAAAATTGTTTGGAAAACCGTCAACTGAAAAACTTTGTGACATAAGGACAAGATGAGGGTAATGGCGCCAACCAGAGGTGAAAAGCTTTTCCAACCACCACCACTGTCTATTATTCGAACTTTTCATAATTCGACCAATTTTGTCGCTGCTGTTTATTTTCCCGGCCCTCACTCCCTCTTTTCATCTCTTGATGCCTTCAATAAAATTACTCGTACCTTTAGGCATTCCTTTATGCTGTTAGCATTTATTTGGATGCTATTAGGTAGAACTGGTGCATCGGCTATTAGTGGGGAAAATAATTTTTTCTTGTCCATTGCCTCTCCTTTATCAATTAAATTTGGGGGTTATTATGGAAAATTCCAAAGTAACCGCTTCCTGTTTAAATCAGGGGTAGGTTTAGCGATTTACGCCGATGCACCAACGGCCCAACTCGCTCTCGATGATGTGGGAACGTAGCCTCATGACTGATTTTCTGATGTCTAGGGCATGATTTCTGAGGGAGCTTTCTGCCCTTCATTTTGTTGGTATTGTCATTGCCTTCAGTATTTGTTAGGAAATCTTTAAATAAGAATTTCAATTGACAATACAGTTTGGCCTCTACTACCCTGGGTAACAGTGCCACATAAATCCGAGGGTGAAAATGGAAGATAGGAGCGGAGAAGCGGACAAACGGAGAAACGGAGAAGCGGAGAAGCGTCTACCTGAGAAGAAGGAAAAGTGCCACTCGAAATTACGCGCTCGAAATTCTGTGGCTCTGCTTCCCAGAGTGAGCTATTACCCCATACTCCAATGAGCCATTACCCTCATTTAATTGTCTGTTTCAACCATTTATGATCTCTAAATTCTAAATTACTTTTTTACTTAAAGTCATTTTTTAACGACATCTCATCTTCGTCAAAATTGCTTCTATTTTCATCGGCTTGTTTCGATCTTGAAAAAAGCGTTTTTCGTACTTTTGCCCCTATGCCCTCTTGAACACTGGTGAAAGCAGTTTTTATCTTGGCAAGAGAAGTATCTTTTGCGATTTCCAAAACTTCATTGAATTTTGATTCGTCATAATTTCTTAATTGTGAAACCTACGGAAAAAAATATACAATTTTAGAATGACAAATTAAAAATAACAAACAAATTAAAGAAAATAAAAAACAAGCATGCAGCGTGTAGGATACCTCTAATTTTTCCTGATTTGTAAGATGTCATATTCATAAGATTAAAGATCGGGATGACTAGATACTTTGCCCACGTTTAAGTAGGTGAAAGTCTAACTTATGCCTGCTCAATAATTATGAAAGTTTTAACTTCAATTTATCTCAATAATGCTAGAACGACTGTAAAAGTTGGTATGGAATGAGAAATGAAATGATTTGGAATGCAGCAAATTATAGAGTTTTCACCTTGTGGTATGACGTTATATCCAAACCCATAATGTACTACATAAGTTTTAACCTCTTTTCAATTCAACAGCTTTGAAACTTTCATAAAACAGACAAGCTGTCAGAAAACAGGGCCACCGAGAGAGGGCAGCAAATTATCCCAGGGCACCGCGGTCTAGGGGACCTCTATCAACGGTATGCTATGAAAATAGTTAAACACTTGAAACGATTGCCAGGAGATGACTGTAAGAAATATTCTGAAATGGATTTCAAGCTCTTCTAATGGGCACGGTCGCAAAAATGTTCTGCGCAGCTTCTTTTGCGTGCAGTGGCGGTTTTGAGGGTGGTCCAGGGAGTCCATGGCCCCAGGTCCCGCGTTTATGGTAGCCAAAAGGAGCCTCCACACCTTGAAAAAAGATAGAAATTGTAAAGAACAAAGGCCCCACAATGATTTTGGCCCCGGACTCCCTAGTCCCTAAAACCACTGATGGGCCTCATAAACCTCTCGACAACCCTGTCAAGGAAAATCTTTTTGCCAATGATCGGGACTTTCTAACACTGTAAGGTAACGTTTGCCAGAGCTTTTGACCCACACATTGCGCAGTTGTTATACCATACTAGTGTGTCCTGGCATTTGGCATGCAAAAGATCTTTGATTTATTTAGACATATTATTGATATCTTGCCTCAGAAATCTCACTCACAAAATTTTGATTTAGATTATTTTTGGTTTTGTTATAATATCATCATCAAGAAGTGAATACGGCAGCCGAAGTGATGATATCACCAAAATCTATTTTTCAAATCCTTAAATTTTCTAGAAACAGGTTTTAAGAAACGGTAGGCTCAATTTTTCGAAATTTAAGAAACAACCCAATTTGAAAAAAGCTAAGAAACTTTTATAATTTGTTTATAAAACACTTTTTTAATTTATCTCTGAATGTGAGTGAGCTACTTACTTTACCTCGGAAGCACGTTTAAAAAATTTAAGAAGCATGTAAGGAACATTTGATAGCAAAATGGCCATACAATTTAAGAAACTGCCTACCAGCACCGGACCTTAGTTTCTTATAAAAAATACGTGTAACCCAAAAACATTACAAAATACCTCTACATGTGCAAAATCAGCTGAATGTTTTAAAAATTGGCTGCGATATGGTCACATTCATAAGCACAGGCTTTTGCTCTATCGAGCATCTGTAATTTGGTCTTGGTTCATAACTTTATGGCCAGAATAACATCAAGCCGTTAACAGACTTGAAATCTTTCATTGGCCATATTTCGCCAAATTTTGATCACAAATAACTCATTTTGCATATTGAGAGGTATTTTATGCCGTTCTTCAGAAAATGTGGTCAAAAAGAGAAATTCTAAAACAGATTTTTTTGACGTCACACTTCGGTACTCTATTATCAGTTATTTTAGCAAGGCCTGTCAATCAATAATTGACCAATCAATTAGCGTGATGCAACTCACATGCTTATTGATTGGTTTATAACGATTGGCGTATGTGACTTAAGCCACTTTGGTATTTGTGGACTGCCTTTATTGAATCCATCCGCCTGCATTTTTTCAGGAAAATATTTTGATAAATCATGTGCATCAGTTTCTAACTATTCTGTAACTCTATCTACGTGTCAGAAAATTGCAAAGGAATCATCAGCAAAGTTACGTAAAGCAGTATATGAAAATGGCTTTGAAAAAAGCAAACATTTCACAACATAACACTTAAAGCTGCAACATACAACTTTTGCCCAATCCCTCCAAGATTCTGCTGTCCTTTCTTATCGTGACAACGGATAGTATAAAAAATATTTTGACAATGCCAAGGTTATAAAGAACATAATATCATTTTGAGTCGGAATATTCCATTCAATATTTCCGATCCCTCGGAAATATATCCTTGCCAACCAAAAATATTATAATGTGATTTTATCATCTCGCGGGCCACGAAAATTCTCTTCCTGGGCCGTAGGTTGGCCGTCCCTGGTTTATGCAGTCAAACAATAATGCAACGTGGGCAACAAATTATTTGGCTTTGTTTTGATTTTCAATTAGAACCGAAAATTTATTAACGTTTTAGCTTAGCTGCTACACATTACACTTTATTTCAGTATAGGGGCATAGATAGGAAAGTTCAAAGGGGGTGGGGGCAGAAAGGTAGATTTTCCGACATAAGTTTAATAAAAGTTAACATTTATTTCATTATTTCGATAGTAATGTCAGGCCAAAAGAAATGAACTTAATCAAATAAAAAACTCTTTTCATTTATACAAAGTCAGGTTTCATTAATCATACTGCAAAAATATCTTTCTAGACTTCTTCTTAAAAAAAGGTACTTTGTTTGGCCATTAATGGAGGTTTCATTTTAAATTAACTTTGGTAACAGTGTCTCTGCTTACAGAGATTGATGCAGATTTTTAAAAGCGATGCTCGCTCAAACAATGCATTTTTTAAATATATCCTCTTGACTCTGAAAACGGTGACTCTTGAAAGATATTCCAGGTAGTGCTGGAAAAATACGTCACATATTATTTTTAAAAACTGTCAGTTGAAAGGCAGCTACTTGCTTATTTAAATTAAAGGATGCTAAACTCTTTCTTTAAAATAGAAATAAATTGAATTACAGGCTGGCTGGTCTTAAATGTTCGGCTTGATTGTTCTTAGCTTGTTCTTCGATTTGTAGTTTGGAAACAGTGCAATCCCCTTTTATAAGATGAAAGTTTAAGGGGTTTTCTCAACTTAATGCAAAGTTACATTTTACTATACTATAATTTATTCTCAATTTGTTCTTAATTTTTAACCAATTTTGAGGCCCTTGTTCTTATTAAATTATAAAACTGTTCTTATCAAAAGGGAATGAATGCCATAACACTTAATTGAAAACGATCATCCCACCTCCCTAATTTAATCAGGAAAATGGAAGACATTGTTATATCAATTTCTTTCAAATGTAACACTTTGATACAAGAAACAGAGAACTATCGTTATTTTCTCCGAGGAGATTAGAAATTTCCCGAAAAATAGCATTTTCGGCCCCTGACCCCCTCTATCTACGCCACTGTTGCAGTACTTTTCAGAGAGGCAGTCGCAGAAGGAAGCGCTTTTTTAATTACCTCTTTCCTGAGTGCTTGAACCTCATCTTGTAAAAATTTGTTGTCCTCAACCGTCTGCTTGAATTTATTGTTCATTCCGTCGACTTTGTGCATCAGCGCAAGAATCAGTTCTTTCTCGTTGTATTCATTTGACGGTTCAGAAGATTCTTGAACAATCTGTTAAATAAAAATTTTCTCGAGCACCTTAGACTGGAATTTTAAACGTAACTAAGTTGGCAAAAACAGAAAAGATAATCAAAACTCCCTTATGACGTTCTAATAGTAAGATTGGATATTTTAAGCAGCAGTAACGACGAGAGGGGGGCTTAGGGAACTGGGAGGCGTGTTCCCCCCTACTTCTTGAAAGGAACGATATTAAAGGGAATATTCACATAATAGTAAGAACATAACAGTCGTATAGAATATTATACGTCTTTGGATTATAATATTTTATCAAACATCAAGACTGGTTTGTCTTGAAATGTTATCCTTATCTAAAGCCCCCCCCCCCATCCCCCTGCTCCGCGGTGCCTGCTAGAGGATGCAGCTGCTCGTTACGACACTAATAAAACTATTTGGCATAATGATAATAGCCTTGATAGAGCTGTACCAAGGACGTACTTATCTAGGGGGCGCTAAAAATCGGTGCCTTGTAGATAATTTTGAGCCAACACGCCACTGCTTTACAGCTTACTAGTTCGCAAAGTAATAGCTAGCGTTGGCCCTTATAACTGAAAGTTTGGCCCCCGGGGCCCCCCTAAATTCTTAAGGCTTTTTGCCATCACAACTACCTTTTTATGCATTATTGGATTGCGGATTGCGGCTGATTTTTGCACGGTTTTGCAGCGTTTGGGCACCCTATAGAAGGTCCTCAGAAAACTAGCCCTTAGATCCCGTTTACACTATCCCGTTAAAAAACGGTCGCGGTTCACCCTTCCGTTTACACTCACTGTGGAACCGAGATGACTTTACTCTGCTATCCGGAACTGTTTTGCCCTGCTATAAAAGCAAACGAATTTTGTACAGTCACAGTTCTGTTTTTCAACAGGACAGTGTGAACACCTATCCAAGATGATTTTTTTCTCACGGATTCACAAAGAGGTCTTTTGTATGGCTGTTTCAGGTAGTCGAGGTTTTGATTTTGGCGCAATCTTTTAGACGAGGGAATGGTCAAGATGGCTGTTGAAAATCCAAACTACGTTGTCAAATTTCTTATCGTCTTGTTAAATTCAGTGGAAGCTATCGCTGGGCTGAATATCTATCTAGCAGCCATTTACGATTGTTAACACCGTCTTCGCCAACGCCATTAACAATCTATTCTCGACGGTAGTACATCAAAACTTCTAAGGATAAAGAAAATTCTGAAGAGAAGACGACAACAGAAAAGGCTTGCATTGTTACCCAGTCCAAGCCTTGATTGGATTTGGCAATTTTATAGTCTAAAATAACACTGAGAATCAAAGCCACCTCGTGCCTTCTTATCCATTTTCACTTTCAATAAAATTTCGATTGTTGATTTTGGCGGCAAAATAACGCCTCGGTTGACGAAATACAGCCTCCTCCAAACAATGTTCTGCCATTGAATTAAGGTCGTACGAGCACAGTGTAAACGGAACGGCTGAACGGAATAATTTGGGACCGTGACAGTGTAACACTAGCGAACCGCAACGGTACAAAACTGTCACGGGACTTGAGGGTCATCCGAAGGTTTAACCAACCCAACAACGTGTAGCTTATACGGTGGACAACGCGAATCAGGATAGCAGACCCGATTTGCTACATGCCATATTTACAAACATGTTCAAACAGAGCATCGATCTCCTTGGCAGGTGTGACAGTTACAACCCTCGCAAAAGTCTCGGAAAATAACGGCAGTTTTCAAAGGCAAGTTAAGCTATCCCCGTCTCTCCTAGGAATATTGCTTTTTAAACAATGTATTATACTCTTTTAAATTTCAACACTGTTCTGGGGGGGGGGGGTGGAAATAGAATTATTCGGGAAAAGGAATTAAAACTGGAAAACACAACTCAATTCACTGAGTGTTCCAAGTAATTTGGGAAGGCATTGTAGTTAATTGTTTCACTTGTCTGGATCCTTGAAGTCCATTCCCATTTCTTTCACCCTGAAAGAAGAATTAAACGTAAAGCAAAATTACCAATGGAGAACATTCCGTTAAGAGGACGTTGTGCATTTTATCCAGTTTCGAGTCTTCAAGTTCCGATTCGGCAGTGAGAAGTTGAGATGCTTGCGACATGTAGGCATTTGCCGTTGCCTCGCTCCAGACTCTTGAAAAGGTCTCTGACATCAGTGCTATATATAGATTTAGACACACAACCCCAGCAATGGCTAGATATGACCCGACAAGAATCTCCGCCAGCAGTTTATCCTGCGTTGTCAATTGCGAATACTCATAGTCAGCCACTAGCGTCATCATGAACACTTGGTAAGCCAAGTCGTTGAAATGATAAAACTCTGTTTCCGCTTTCTCGCCGAATATAATCCAAAATGCACAGCAATAAGGGACAAAGACTTCTATAAACAGAAAGAGAAATTTGAAGGTAGCGTCAATAACATGGCCTAACATGGTGATGAAGGGGCCCAGCGCCTGGAAGGCACGGCAGTATTTCATCAGGCGCACCCAGATGAATATGAGCGCGAAAGCGGCCAGGCGTTGGTGAATGCGATGGGATGAATGACTTTTGCTGATTATATTCACTGCCCTTGAAATCATGACAGAGAGGACACCAAAATACGTTATCCACTCGAAAATTATCCATGGGTCGATCAAACCTGAAGTGGAGGACGTTGTAGCGAGGCTTTTCTCGGAAACCAAAAATCGTCTCTCCTCTGGCCACTGGGGATGGCAGAATTGGAGATCACGCTCAATCTCTCGTAATTGCCATTCGCGGTACAATTTAACACTTGACTTGTATCGTCGATAATCGATAAATTGCTGAAAAAAACAAAAGCTTTTTTAAATCCAAGCACATCGACTGCCGATGGTGATGATGGCGTAACGAGGATTGATGGTAGAAGTTCGTGGTGATGGTGATGATGACGTAACGAGGATTGATGGTAGGAGTTTGTGGTGATGATGATGATGACGTAACGAGGATTGATGGTAGAAGTTTGTGATGATGGTGATTATGATGGCAATAATTTTTATTATGATTTCACAGACCAAAATTATACAAAATCGATTGCCTAACTAGGGCTTTAAAGAAAATATCTCCTCATACTCATGATTCTTTTATCTTTATCATTAAAATATTTTTGAAATGACGTCAATGTCCTCATACCTTTATTACGAAACCAAATGTCATAAAAATCCCAATAGCTTCAATAACCATTCGCCACCATTGCTTGCTAACTGGGGTATATAGGCCATGTGTGTGGAGTCTTGGAATGGTGACGCCAATTGCAGTCCAGATAAATGTGTAAAAGATATTGATAAACAAGTTGAGGAGTGCATTTTTCTTCCCGAACAGCTTCCATTTCAGATTAATTAGACGCAGTATCACTGGGTGTACTACCAAGGTGAGCTCGTTGTAGAGAACGATGGCCTAAAACATGACGGAGATATTATAAGATATCAAGAAAAAGATGCCCACCAAGCCAAGGATTGTACTAATTCAGAAGGGTAGGAAAAACCCAATGTACACTTGTCGAAAAACCCCGAACGTGTCGAAGGGTCTCAATTAGGCAAAGTTGTTCTATGAAATTTGAGAAGAAAGGTCATGGGACATAGAAATTTTATCCCATATAGAGAAATCTCCACTATTGAGGAATTCCCCGAAATTGCCACGGGGTACCATTGAGTGTAGAATGTACCACCAAAAAGTGCAAAAACACAATGAATAAAAGTGGACAAAGAGCATGTCCTTGTGGAACAGACCACAAATCCAGATACCTCTTCTTTCTCCAAATTGGTATAGCACAAAAGCTAATCAACGGATATAAAAGGCAAATTTATTCAAATGAAAAGCCTAGCATTTGTTTTTAAAGTAAGAACTACAGCCTGGAAGCTTTCATTTTAATTAGAAATATTCAGTCAAAATAAAGGATCCCCCAAAATGCAAAATGCAGGCTAAATGAACCAATATATTTTTCATTTGAATGCAGGTTATGTGTCTCCATTTGAAATTTATCTTAATTTTAATTGCGGTTGAAACTTGCTTTTAAAAATCCAATTTGCATCAAGGCCTGTTTACATTGGGAGGGGGATTTTGGAACCCTGTTTACATTGGGAGGGGGATTTTGGAACCCTTTTTTGTAAAGTTACACAGCTTTTGCAGTACTCAGTTGTTATCAACATGTTTAAAGCTTCCCCCCTCCCCAAAGTTTGAAATATATGCTAGAGGCTGTAACGTTCACATAATTAGTACCCCGTGTGTATATTAAGTCTCGTATGAAATCCGCCCATGTTATCTCGTACACACGTGTTTTGTTATTCAGTTCTTGTGTATGGAATTCAGATACAGTTGGTATTTTAGTAGTTATATAATCATGGAAATTTCTCTATGATAAGCTCCTAAAAACATTATAGAGGCCCTATCATTCGAATAAGTTTAAGAATCAGCGTTTATGTATATGTTGTATTTTACTATGTATGTATTATTATAATCTAGTTTATATATATGTAGTATTATTAGTTAAATTCATATACATGTCATATCCCAGGGGGCAGTCATGTTATATTGCTCCTCCTGGGTTCTGTCCTTGTAATGTAGTTTAGTAGTTTGTACGTACTGTTTTAGGTAATTTGTTGTGTAAGTTTTTATACCGAATATATATATATAAAAAAAAATCACCTTTAATGGAGAACGTGCAAAGGATTGTCTCAGGGGCTTTCCTTTGTCAGTGCGGTTTTTTCTCCAAGTTTCAACTTCCAGGTAATTCAAGTAGTAGTATTTGCGTCTGATTGCGTTGTCGATTTGTTGGAATTGCTCCAATGCCAATTTTGCAACATCGGGCATCTTTTCAACCATTATTGAAAGAGCCGAGATTCCTACATCGTTGTAAATACCAACTGGAGCCCCTTTCTCCATCAGGAGGCGACAGGCCTCACTCCGTCCTGCAAGTTGAAATGATATGCTCTTTAGCAATGCAAGCCTTGTGTTTGCAGGGATAAAAAGTAGTAAAAAAGGCAAAAGCACAGTTGGACCCAGATTTTGTTATCATAGCACATATACGTCTCTGTCTACAAATTTAAGAAAATATGCTCTTGAATAGGAGCAAACCAGATTGATATAAATTTTCTGCTACTTGATCAGGTTACCAAAATAAGGACTGCTAGCGCATTGCACTGTGGCATCTGTTGGTCAATGTTTTACAGAGTCACATTTTTCTTGTGAACTCTGTGTTTAAGACGTAATGTGTACGGTATTCGTGATAATCCACTGCATTAGTAAGAATATACCAATCACCTTCTTTGATTCTTTCCATAAATTCTAATAGATAAGTTATAAGCACTTAGTTTGAGTTATTTTTTGTAATTTTCGATATATATTTTTACATTTTTGATCTAGAGAAACTGCTTGTATTCACGCAGTGGCAGGTCTAGAGGGTGGTATAGGAGTTCCAGCACACCTTGTCTGAGCTTTAGTCTTTTGTTGAGTAACCAATTAGTGAACGGTTTGGTCAGCAAGGTCTACCTGGGCTTCTCTAGCTCATGCTGCTCACGTTTGATGTTCTGTTATTGACTCATTTGGTAATTGCAGAGTGATCTCCTACACCTCTAAGGTTTTTGATTTTGTCTGGCAGAAAACTTTGTCATCTGAAACACCATATGGATGGTTTACAACGTACTAATATTAGGTGGATTGGCAGCATTATCTCTGATAGGTCTAATACCATGATTTCTTGGTGTATTGCTCTCATACCTGGGTTGGCGCTTCTAAATCCAGTATATCTGATCTTTTATCCCTGATTCTCCAAGACATCTTACTCGTCTTTGCTTCCTAGAGCTTGTAAACTTTGAAACGCTTTGGAACGCCCTTCTTGCACCCCAGATTCTTATAACCTTTCTTCTTTTAATACCAAAATCAATAAATTTTAGCATCTTTCCTTTTTCATTGGCCTTTGGTCATTGGTAAAAGGAGGGGGCACCAAGATAAGTGAGTGCTTTGGGCACCAATGAACCTCGATCCGCTCCTGAACGCAAAGTTTTTATCGGCTAGCACTAATGACCTGCTTGAAAAATTAACTTTAACAAGAAAAAAGACTTCCATGTCGGTCATGCAGTAGGCTTCCCTCGACCAGCAAATGATTTAACTGTATCAGAAACGGATGGTGCATACCGAAACATGGAATACAGTATCTCGCGATGCCTGAAAGAATATGTTGGACTGGTTGTTGGATATGTTGGATCTCCTTTTATATTTTTCCCAGTAGCCAACTCTACCCAAAGCTTTTCGATATGCAAGCATGGAAATTTAGCAATTACGATAATAAAAAAGTCTACCAAAAATTGGCTTGTAGCTAACTCCTCGTGATTGCAAAGATTCGAATCATTACAAACTAAGTGGCCTATTTGTAAGTGTTCTGTCCAACTGAGTACTGAAGACTATCCTTCCCAGCGCGAAATCATTTGTGATCAAAGCTAATTTGATTGGGATGTTTGTTGTGCTTTCAGATAAGTATTTTATGCAAGATTAATAGCATTTAGTTGGTTTTTAGCGACATTGCAGAGAAGAACTCTTTAGAGATCTGAGAACTATTACACATTCTAAAAACAGCATTCGGGTAGCATTTTGAAGATGGAAGTCAATTTAAATCCTTTACGTGTGCCAACCCAAATCATTCTAAATTTCTTGTTTGTTATGATTAGTAATCTTGCTAACCTTCATGTCACTGATTTCATTTTGAACAAAGTTAAAGAGATAATCAATTTAGGAGTCTGGGAACAATTAAGCATTCTAATAATAGCATTTGGGGCATTTTTAAGATGGGATGTCGATTAAAATCCATTTAGTGTGCTATAATTATTATCTAAATCAAGTTGCTTGGTATTGATTTTATTATTAGCGGGCTGTAGAGATAAGCGTGTTAGAGGCCTGGGAACGAGTACAAGGTCTAAAAAAGCATTTGAGGCTATTTTTAGACCTTGTACTCTAAATAAATATCATTTTGACGATGGGTCTGAATCCAAATCACATTACCGTGTTATGATTAGTATCTATACCAATTTTAATGTCATTTATTTTATTTTCAACAAAGTTAAAGGGATCATCATTTCAAAGGTCTAGCAACATTGAATCATTCTAAAAATAGCTCTTAAGGGCATTTCTCAGGCTGTGTCCCGATCACGTGTTTTTTACAAATTTTCATGCTTTTATCACGATTTGCGCATTTATTCTGCTTATCTCCTACACTAAACAATAAAAAAGAGCGTTTCCCTCTCTTTCAAGAATCCATAGACCGTGACTGCGCATATGTATTTGAACAAGTGGCCTATCCAAACCCCCCCCCCCCCTTGAGCCCAGACCCTCCATCTTAGATACGGCCATGGCCTGATACCCTCTCCATCAACTGGATTATTCTTACCTGCCTCTGCTGCCACAAATAAAGGCATCCGTTCCTTAAAATCTTGTTCCAATAAGTTTGCACCAGCATTCAGCAATGTTTCCATGGCTTGCAAGGCATCATTCTTGGCTGCATAGTGGATGGGAGCCTGAAGTTCTCCCTTTGTTTTGCGATGCAGATCAGCTGAAGGAAAAAATGTACGTTATGTCATAGCCATTGCATTAGCCTGGTGTACAGGGGCGTAGCGTGCGCGGGTGGGGGGGGGAGTGGTTGGGGTGTCACTTTCAGAGAACTCGTTTGTAGAATTACATTCTATTACAGTAGAATAACAAAATAATTTTATGCCAAATGTAGCAAAAGAAATTCCGTCGGTAAAATATGGTTTTGCATCTCCTACACCTCCCCTCCCCCATCGAGAAAGTTCACGCTACGCCACTGCTGGTGTATCTTCAGGATCCAGAATAAAGAAAATTATTGTAACGTGCATATATTAGATTTTAAATAGGTTGATTAATTTTTTTATACTATAACAGTTTCTGTACGTTTTTTAATGTAGGGTCTCTTGTAATAACATACACAAACGTCAAAATAACACAACATACGTTAGCACACCTAATTAGCTCCGAGGAGTTTTTCTTTCTATTTATTGATATCAATTGAACAGTAAATAGGTGCCTTATCGTAGATAAAATCATGTCCATTTGATCTTGGATAGATTAACTTCCAATCATTTTCTAAGGTTGAGGATGACCTTGCTCAGTTTTTGTCATCTTACGGCTCGTTTTATTATAGACGATCTCTTATACAAACATTTGTATACATTCTTTATCTTCTAAGAACCAGATAATTTTTTCCCCGAGGCTCGATCTTTTTATTCCTTTATATTTTCAGATGTTCTTGTCTTATTTCAACATTAATTCTTCAACATTTACATGCTATATATTTTTCCAAGACAAGTAATTTTAAGTTTTGCATGCCTTTTTAAGTACCCGGTTATTTTCCTGATAAAATCCACTCTGATTTGTTTACATAAGAGAAATTTCAAAACTGTTTTGGAAACTATCTACATAAGCACGAAAAAACCGCTACTGTGTAGACAAAAGGAGTTCGTTTTCACCTTAGGACTCCATTGGTAACATTCTCAATAGGCAAGCGGCACTGATTGGTCAACTTCAACAGTCATGTGCTCGTGTTTCTGATTGGCCTATTTCGATATTTCCTAGCGTAGAGTTTTCGGTCTATGTTCTGACGTTTTAAACTCTGAAGAGTGTTAGACGAAAAGCTTTAGTTTACTAAATGTTTGCTTTGTTCAAAGCCATTTTCAAGTTTTGTACCACCAAAAGATTGTTTGAATGTATTTACTGAATGTTTGAATGAATGTTTGAACTCTTGCAACCCCAGAGTTCAATACTAAACCAAACACCCCTTACAGCCAGGGCCGCAGTAACAATTTTAGGACCCCTGGGCCCAAGCATAGACAAGGCCTCCCTTTTAACAAGTGTGAAAACTCGATTATTTTTTTTGAAACTAAGATAAAAGAAATTTCATGATTTATGGAAAAAATAATTGAAAGCTATAAAAACTGTCTCTGTAGCTTAAAAAAACTCAATTGATGAGCCGAACAAATATATTTATTACTATTATGTATATGTAAATTAGAATTTTGCTCAAATTTTATTGGTAAGTATGCGTCCTTAATCATTAAAAGACATTTTGATGTATTTACTACCCGAGTTGATACCATGATTGCCGTAGAAGGATCAGAGAATTTTCAAATATGAGTGTGTGAAGATGTAAGTAATGAGGGACTGGAACGAGGGTTATTGTTGTTGTGACTAGTGAGCGAGAGAGAAAAGACGGAAGTTGAAGTGGAGAAATAGGTTGGATAGGTAGCAGAAGATGTTGTAAAGTTAAGTTAGAGAATATTGAAGAAGAAGAGAAACTGAAATATTGTTTATATTTGCTTTGCTTCTTGCATGCTTCGTTACAAGTGATTCAGGTTCGGTGGAAAATGCACTCTTCGAAGCCTTTTCACACGTAATATTGAAAAAATTCGTGTAAGAGAAACATACGAAACCATATGAACCTTCCGAAAATTTCTTTGGGCTCCGATTTTTTGGTGGCCCCCGGCGGGCCTTGGCTCACTGGGAAGTGGGGCCCTGCTTACAGTACCCCTCCAATAAAAATGTGGCTCGAAAAAAAGTAAAAATAACAAACCCCCATGAGAAATCAGCCAGTCGATCATCTCTGGATAGTTTACAGCGCTGGCGAGATGTAGGGGGGTCCTTCCATAATTATCAGGTTTGTCGATATCAACGAAGCGATGGAAACAAAAGTCGGCCACTTCGACACGCCAATTTCTGACGACTTCATGCATGATAGTCTGCCCGAACTCGTCTGTGACGTTGATATCCCCACCGCCAGCTATCAGTGAATCAACAAACTCGACGTCGATCAGTTCTGTGTCTGGCGCTGTTCCTAATTTCGCAAAGTAACTCAGCAACGCACAGCTACCGGCTCTCGACTCCTCGAAATCTTTCTTGGATGGTACTATGCTCAAGCTACCCGGGTAGCCATTCTCTTTCAAACCTCCATTGTCTTTTTCATCTTCCAATGGCGCTGGGCCTTTCCTATAAATGGTGGCTTCCTTTTTGTGTCGCTTTGCTAGTCGAGCATATTCGGCATTTCTCACCACATCATCTGAATCAAGAGACGCAGTATCGTCGTCATAGCCGCCGTTTGCAGTGCCAACTTCTGTCAGCGCGAAATCCCCAAGCTCCGACATCTTGCTTTGGAAGAAACCTTCCGGTTCGTGTCTCGAGAGTTTTCTGACATTCACAAGAAGGCAACAGTCGAAATACATAAACAGAATAGAATTAAAATTTCGATTCTTTGCATCCACGAACCATGAGACCGCAAGTTGCTTACAAATCTTAACCTCATAACAAAAGTGATATTTTGAAAAGGAACTTTAAAAGTACATCAATCGGAACAAACAATCCGATCGGGGGTAAGGCAATTTTTAACTGAACTTTTTACTCTACATATTCTACATATTTTACTCTACAAAAAGTTTATAATGATACATATTCAAGCTTTCTTTTGTAAAAAAATAAAAGCATTAGTTGGTGCAATTGCAAATTATGCCGTTTATCATAAATATCATGTTTTGGTGTATTTAGGTTAAATAGTTGGTTTTTATTAGCTCACTTTTCTTAAGAGTTCTAAATAAGAAGTTAATTATTATTATTATTATTCTGTATTCTTATTCACAGTATCGTTGTAATTTACTGGTTTACGTCCTACCAACAGGCTACTTCCCGTAGCTTTAGCAGATAGGGTACTACTGTTCAATTAATCTTTTCTTGTTGCTACCTCTTGCTCTTCTATTTCGTGTCCAAAACTTTTCTCAGTATTCTTGATGTTCCCAGAAGGCAGGTCCTTTGCACTACTTCCATCCGAACACCGCACTTTAGTTGCTCTAGGTAACTGTGGAATCTTTTGGTCACTGATCACAGTGTTTAAAGAATTGCGCCAAAATCAAAGCCTCGATTACCTGAAACAGCCATACAAAAGACCTCTTTGTGAATCCGTGACAAAATCGTCTCGGATAGGTGTTTACACCGTCCCCTTCAAAAACGGAACCGTGACGGTACAAAATTCGTTCGCTTTCAAAGCAGGGTCAAAACTGTTCCGGATAGCAGAGCGAAATCGTCACGGTTCCACAGTGCTAGTGTAAACGAGAGGGCGAACCGCGACGATTTTGTCACGGTTCCAAACTTGCACGGGACAGTGTAAACGGGGTCTGAGTCTAACACTCCGATGATAACTGGAATGATGAGAACTTTATTGACTTCACCTTTACAGACTTTGAATATCTCGAACTTCAGATCGCAGTAAGCATCTTTCTTTTCCATTTCTTTTTCTCAATTCTGGTATCGAAGGGACATGCCACGTCTATTATATCACATGTTTTTTACTTTTTTCAATGACAACTATATCTAGGCTGTTATGTTCGATTTTAGACTCAGTTTACATGGAGCAGTCCCGTAGAAGTTTAACTGCTTCATTTTCTAGTACAGCAATGGTGTTATCTAAAAAGTGTTCGTAGTTCTTTGATCCGCAAATAAATCCAAACTTGTGGTACAGATGCCAATGTATCACAGCAGCCACTTTATCATGATGCCATTTCTTGTACTCATTTTGTGCCAGTTATTATTATTATTATTATTATTATTATTACTATTATTGTTATTATTATTATTATTATTCTCCTAACACAAACATTCAAGCTTTATGGAAAAACACCAGTAGTGGGATGAATCTGCAATACGACATTTACCGTAACACCAAAGATGTACTGAAAGCAGTAAAATCAGACAGTAGAGAGCGCTTGGCACAATGGTCAATGGTCTTTGGTCTGTTGTGCAGAGCAACCTACCTACGAACATCTTCAATTCACCATAAAAAACCTGAACAATACTCTCCCTATGCTCAAAAATCTAAGTTTATGGAACCTAAGCCAATCATCTGATTGCGAATTCTGCCTTCTTCCCGAAATTTTACTCCATGTCGTTGCAGGCTGCAAAGTTTATCTCGAACAAGGTCGTTATACCTGGCGTCATAATTCTGCTCTAAATTTTCTTGCAACCTTCTTGAAAGCAAAAGAGGGATCCTCTCTTTTTGCCGATATACCTGGCTTCTCCTCACCATCCATCATAACAGGAGACAATCTGCGCCCAGATCTACTTCTGCATACAAAGGAAAACATTCTATATGTTTTGGAACTAACGATAGGATTTGAAACTAACCTTAACTGCAATGCAGAAAGGAAACGTTTAAAAAATGCTCGCCTTGTCTCAGATCTAAGACCAAGGTTTAAATCTGTCATATTTGTAAATCTCTCCATCAGCTCCCTTGGCATCTTCAGCGACTCATGCAGCTCATTCCTTGAAATGTGTGACTCTCTATTCATCGATGATCAACACAAACGATGTCTCATTTCTAAGCTTTCAATGATATCCATTCGTACCACCTATTACATTTTTTGCGGTAGGAACAAAACATGGACTAACCCAGATCTACTCCCCTTTTAACGTTTTTTTTTCTTTTCTCTTTACTACGATTGTAATAGTCTTATTTTGTAAAAACAGGCTAGCCAGTTACAAATTACCTTGTAATGGTGAGATTTGTAATTGAAGTTTTAACTGGAATTCAAGTTTCCATTATTATTTTTTTTATCCAAAAAGGCTTCACCTCAAAAGTATCAGGTACATTAGAGCACACAGCAATGATGAGCCATTTAATAAATAAAGCTCGCATTAAGCAACGATCTTTAGTGGTATCTTTGCTGGATCTCAAAAACGCCTTTGGCGAAGTTCACCACAAGCTGATACCAGCTATTCTTGCTTATCATCATATACCTTCGGAAATTCAATCATTGGTCTCAAGCTTATATCTAGATTTTAAGACCTGTATCATAACCAATAAATTCCAAACCTCTGCAATTCCCGTTCGCCGCGGCGTATTGCAAGGTGACTACCTCAGCCCCCTTCTTTCCAACCTTTGCTTTAACACGTTCATACAATACATCAAATCAGATAAATATAAGCAGCTTGGTTTCTCCCCCCATGATGGTAATGACCGCATGTTTCAGCCAGTACACTGGTTTCAGTTTGCTGATGATGCTGCTGTTGTTACCAGTGGAGAAAAGGAGAACCAACTCTTATTAAACTGCTTTACCAGATGGTGCCAATGGGCAAACTTCATTGTCAGGGTTGACAAATATGTTACCTTTGGTGTCAAGAAACACTCTACGCGATCCCTCCAATTTCAACCGAAACTTTTTATCTGTAACCAGATAGTACCTGCTGTCAAGAATGGCGATTCTTTCAAGTATCTTGGTCGTTTCTTTGATTTTGAAATGAGTAACCAAAACCATAAATCTAAACTCGTTTCTCTTTTCTCTTATCTTATGAAGGATATTGACGACTTACCTCTCCATACTAAAAACAAACTGCTTTTATACCATCGTTATGTTCTGTCTAAAGTTTCATGGCATTTTACTGTTGCAGATCTACCAAAGACCTGGGTTGTCCAAAACCTAGACAATCTTGTTTCCAATTACGTTCGCCAGTGGCTTGATCTTCCTGTTTCTGCAACAGTGAGTGTAATAATCAGGGACGTAACTATTGGGGGGGTTTGGGGGGGTGTTTCACCCCCCCAATCCTGAAAAACAGCATTTTGCAGGGCAAAGCAGAAGGAATTAGTAGTTTTCGAAGGGCAAAAGAGATTAGAAATCAAGTTTCACAAAATATCTTAATTCATTTTACTTTCTTATCAAATCCAAAACATATGTTAGTTTTTCCGATTTGTTGTGGTATTGTAAAGTGAGTTTCTTATTTCCGTGCCCCTCGCGAAGAAAAAGTGACACTGCTTGGATAAACGGTATCGCATCATGGCATAAAATGAAAAGTGGCAAGCTTGCTCAGCATTTTTCTTCTGAAGCACACCAAGCAGCATTGGCTGATTTTGCTAGGTTTTCAGTCGAACAAGGACATATTGACATTCAAATGAATAGGCATCTGAAGGACATCATCATTCAGGAGAAGGCTGACAAAGAAAAATGCAAATCGATAATGAACATTTTGTTTGATATTGCTAGAACATTGGCAAGGCAAGGAATTGCTTTCAGAGGCTCCGCTGGAGACCAGAACGGCAATTTTGTCCAGTTTGTGAATCTTCTGTCCAGGCACTGTCTACAGATGAAAGAATGGCTTGATAGCAAACGATTGAAGCCTTTCAGTACGAAATACATGATTCTAGTTCACAAAATGAACTTTTAGAGATCTGGGGGGAGAATGTTAGAGAAAGAATAAAATATGAGATTGAGTGTGCTAAAATGTTGTCGGTTTCGGCCGATACAACACCCGATGTTAGCAATACGGATCAAATGGTTGTGGCTGCAAGATATATTGGTGAAAATGGAATTGCGCGCGAGAGAGTCGTGGAAATGAAAGAGTGCAATGACAAACATGGAGATAAGTCAGCAGAATGTATTCTCAAGTGTCTGGAAGCAAATGAAATTAATGTGAATTATCTCTGCTTCCAAACATACGATTTCGTAAATAATATGTCTGGGAGAATTGCAGGGGCACAGAGGGTTCTACAAGATATTCTTGAAAGACCAGTCCCGTACATTCCATGTCAAGGGCATCGATCTAATACTTTCAAAGAGCATTGTGCAAAACAAAGTGCCATAATTACGTCGATATACGATAATCTTCAAGATATATATGTTTTCTTCAGTTCCAGCTTCAAACGAAACAAAATTTACAATAAAGAAGTTCAAGAAGTTGATGAGTACTCCTTGAAACTCTGCAACATGTCTAAAACGATATGGGTCTACTCTTCAGAGTCGATAGAAGCAGTGTGGCGAAGTTTACAAAGCATACTCAAAGCAATTGAAAAAGTTGTCAGTGACGACAGCACAGAAATGAAGGGTAAAAGTGAAGGGTAAAGACATAAAGAAAAAGTGTCTGTCATTTGACTTTCTTTTTGCATTGATGTTCATGAGATTAATTATGAAGAAAACAAAGATTTTGACGATGCAACTCCAAGCAGAAGAGCTTAACATCCTAGATGCGATGAAGTTAATTGAAGCAACAGTAGAAAATCTTAAGAAGATTCGCATTGATAACAAGGCTATGGATGAAGAGTTGGATGCTCTAAACGAGTGCGCTAAACAGCATGGAATAGATTCAGCGGCTGAGTTTAGTGGAAATATCGACTCAGGTTGCAGCCAAGAAAGATTGACAACGGTCCAGAAACATCAGCGGAATTTAAATTTAATTCCTTCTACAGAACAGAAATTTGTGTTGTTCTCGATTCTCTGATAGCAGAGTATGGTGAAAATATCAAGGCATGCTTAAAAAAATTGAGCCATTGGCAATGGCGTTGTAGCCACCACTCAAAACGATAAACCCAGAAACAGTCCACGATCTTTGAATGCTTTTCCCACCAGGCTTTCATATTGAAGCAGGGATTATATTATGTGAGCTAGATGTTTTTAAGTCAATGATTGAACAGCAACAGATCCAGCCAACTTCCGTCAAAGAGGCTGCCAAATTTTCATATGAAAACAGACGACTTTTCCCAACGGTTTACAAATGCTACAGCCTTCTTCTTACAGCACCTGTGTCTGTGGCTAAAAACGAGCGAACCTTTAGCAAACTTAAGATTGTTAAAAATTTGCTGCGATCAAGAATGAAAGATGAACGATTGAATGATCTCATTCTACTTGCTTGTGAGAAAGACCTAACAGACACTATCCCACTTGATAAAGTATTAAAAGTATGGCATGAAAAAAAATGAGAAAAATTTCAATTAAATAAATTAGTGTGAAAGTAGACTAATTATTGAC
>NW_027019317.1:11257329-11360413 GCF_013076305.1 Rhopilema esculentum
TTAAATCTGTCATATTTGTAAATCTCTTCATCAGCTCTCTTGGCATCTTCAGCGACTCATGCAGCTCATTCCTTGACATGTGTGACTCTCTTTTCATCGATGATCAACACAAACGATGTCTCATTTCTAAGATTTCAATGATATCCATTCGTACCACCTATTACATTTTTTGCGGTAGGAACAAAACATGGACTAACCCAGAGCTACTCCCTTTCTAACGTTTTTTTCTTTTCTCTTTACTACGATTGTAATAGTCTGATTTTGTAAAAACAGGCTAGCCAGTTACAAATTACCTTGTAATGGTGAGATTTGTAATTGTAGTTTTAACTGGAATTCAAAATGAAAAGTTTCCATTATTATTTTTTTTATCCAAAAAGGCTTCACCTCAAAAGTATCAGGTACATTAGAGCCCACAGCAATTATGAGCCATTTAATAAATAAAGCTCGCATTAAGCAACGATCTTTAGTGGTATCTTTGCTGGATCTCAAAAACGCCTTTGGCGAAGTTCACCACAAGCTGATACCAGCTATTCTTGCTTATCATCATATACCTTCGGAAATTCAATCATTGATCTCAAGCTTATATTTAGATTTTAAGACCTGTATCATAACCGATAAATTCCAAACCTCTGCAATTCCCGTTCGCCGCGGCGTATTGCAAGGTGACTGCCTCAGCCCCCTTCTTTTCAACCTTTGCTTCAACACGTTCATACAATACATCAAATCAGATAAATATAAGCAGCTTGGTTTCTCCCCCCATGATGGGAATGACCGCATGTTTCAGCCCGTAAACTGGTTTCAGTTTGCTGATGATGCTGCTGTTGTTACCAGTGGAGAAAAGGAGAACCAACTCTTATTAAACTGCTTTACCAGATGGTGCCAATGGGCTAACTTCATTGTCAGGGTTGACAAATGTGTTACCTTTGGTGTCAAGAAACCCTCTACGCGATCCCTCCAATTTCAACCGAAACTTTTCATCTGTAACCAAATAGTACCTGCTGTCAAAAATGGCGATTCCTTTAAATATCTTGGTCGTTTCTTTGATTTTGAAATGAGTAACCAAGATCATAAATCTAAACTCGTTTCTCTTTTCTCTACTCTTATGAAGGATATTGACGACTTACCTCTCCATCCTAAAAACAAACTGCTATTATACCATCGTTATATTCTGTCAAAAGTTTCATGGCATTTTACTGTTGCAGATCTACCAAAGACCTGGGTTGTCAAAAACCTAGACAATCTTGTTTCCAATTACATTCGCCAGTGGCTTGATCTTCCCGTTTCTGCAACATTGAGTGTAATAATCCTCTTAAAAAATCAGTTTGGCCTGAATCTTCAACTGCCTTCTATCAAAATTACGCAATGCCAAACTGTCTGTCGCAATGCCCTAAAATCTTCTCCTAACATTGACATTCAAACCCTATGGAAAGGCACCAACCTACAGTACGACATCTATCGTAATACTAAAGAGGTATTAAAGGCTGTCAAATCAGACAACAAAAAACGTCTCTCTCAAAACTTACCATCTCAGGGAGCTACAAATTACCTTTCTACTGAAACATTCACTTGGAAAGCTGAACGGTATTTGGTCAAGTACACAGAGCAATTTGCCTAGTAACATCTTTAACTTTACCATCAAGTATCTTAACAACACTCTTCCAACTCGTAAAAATCTGCTGAAGTGGAACCTTAGTCAAACATCTGACTGTGAATTCTGTCTTCTTCCAGAAACACTTCTACACGTTGTTGCTGGATGCAAAGTGTACCTTGACCAAGGCCGCTATACTTGGCGTCATAATTCTGCATCAAACTTTCTAGCCACTTCCTTCCAAGCAATAAACGGGTCTTCTCTCTACGCAGATTTACCAGGCTTTCTTTCCCCTTCTATCATAGCTGGAGATCAACTACGCCCTGACTTACTTCTCAAAACTAAGGAAAACTGTCTGTACGTTTTAGAGCTAACCATAGGCTTTGAAACAAATCTCAACTGCAATGCTGTCAGAAAGTCAGAGAAATATGCCACCCTCGTATCTGACTTAAAACGTCAGTTTAAGTCAGTATCGTTTGTCAATCTTTCCATCAGTTCACTTGGTATTTTTGGCAACTCCTGCAGCTCATTCATCGACATGTGTGACACTTTTTGTCCATTGATCATCAACAGAAACGCTATCTCATCTCCAAACTTACAAGCATCTCCATTCTCACCACATACTATATATTCTGCTGTAGAAACAAAACTTGGACTAATCCAGAGCTACTCCCCTTTTAACATTTTTTTTTTCTTTTCTCATTACTACGATGTAATAGTTTTTATTTTGTAAACACAGGCTAGCCAGTTACAAATTACCTTGTAATAGTGAGATTTGTAATTGTAGTTTTAACTGGAATTCAAAATGAAAAGTTTCCATGTTCTGCCAGGAAAAGCCCTTTTACCACAATATTACAATGACCCATGACTAACATTTGGTTACATAAAGGCAATTTCAAAATCATAGAGCCATGTCATAAAAATACTTTTCCAAAATATCACCCCTCCCCTAAAATTTTCTCACCAAAGTTAGACGAAATACAAAATCATTCTTTCCGAGAAGTGGGAAGACGTGTCCCCAGTGGCGGCGCCAAGGGGTGGTATGGGGGGTAATTACCTCCCCACTTTTCTGAAAATATGGTCTATATACTTTTTCTAAAAATGGATTAAAAAGCGCTGGGTAGGGGTGGATCAAATTTTCCAAGGAAAGGGACGAATCACTGGAACGAGGCAAAATAGGCGTGGTCACACTGGCCACGCCCATTACCCTCCCACTCTGTAATAGCTGGCGCCGCCACTGCGTGTCCCCCCAGTCCCTTCCCGTGGCGCCGATATTGGGACCATGCTTTGATAAAAGTGAGGGAGGAGGTAATGAACACCACCCCTTGGCGCTGCCACAACGCCATTGCGACACAAGTTGCAGACCGATTGTCCCGTGTAATATGTCATTATACGGCTGTGCAAGACAGCTTTTTTTACTCTCGCAACGGTTTCCCGAAATAGGATTCTGTTCTACTTTCTGCAACGATTGCCAGCATTTTTATAGCCATTGAACCAGTTAACATCGATTTTCGCAACTTGCAACACAATCGTTCCGTTGGCGCAAGCGCAGTTCCAACATGGGGACAGACCCTGCCTCGTCAAATCACTGTAAATACGTCTCTGCTCGAAACTCGCTGAGCCATGTTAAAAAAAACGGAATCTGCAATAAACGTCCGAATTTCATATTATATTTTGCCAAATTTCGGCCAATTTACAATCTCCCCTAATCTCGCTCGTGTGTTTAAGGCAACGCCAGGAAAAATTCGAATATAACGGACGAAGGTCATTAATGCATATAAATTAAGTAAAAGGGAAATAGGAAGGATATTTCGTCATTTTGGAAGGAATTTCAAGCAAATATGAAGATATTTTACTAACATGGTTTTCTTCAAGGTCGTTGAGCGAGTAACGATCAGCTTTCTAGGCTCTGCAGAAGTAGGCCAAAAGAAGTAGGCAAAAAGAAATAAACCAAAAGAAGTTGGCCTAAAGAAGTACCCAACTTATGCTCGTCCTCGTCTCACATCATTTTAAAAAAGTCATTCACACTGAATATGCAATAATGAGAGTAAAGCTACTTAAAAAGCATCGAAAATATTTTTGTCATGTTTTGATTTTTAATCAATCGAGGCAGCATATAGAAAGTAAACCAGAAAGTGGACTTTACTTGATGTTAACGTCAGATTTTTACGAATATTTACAACGCCTTATTTCGCTGCATGTCATAATATAAGCTTCAAAAGGACGTATCTGAGAGCCATCTCATTCCCAAAACGCTGATTTGGAAGAAGATACAAGCGAACTACAGATTCGCTCACTCGCATTTTAACTTCACAGAAATAAATAGCTGACTTCTTATTCATTGGGCTTGTTCGCGCAAATGTTTAAAGGTTCGATAAATTTTACACCACTCCCGCCAATTCGTACCCTCCAACAACTATAGCCGGATTTTGCAAGTTCTTTCGTGGCTTCATTCTCCATCTCAGGCTGACCTACAAAAGGATTTTGAGATTTCATCAGTAAATGAAGATGATTTAAACAATCTCAAGCTTACAAAATACTACATTGCAATGCAATTTGCTAAAAAAATAGGCATCGTGGTTAATTTCTCGGGTTGGTTTCGTTCGTTTCAATATTCGCGTTTGTTTACAATCAATTATACTTTAATTATGAACAATATAACGAAATATATAGCGTCAATGAAGAGTCTGTAGCACAGATGAGCTACAAGAGAGTGCAGGGGGGGGGGGCGAAATAAGGCACGGCTTTGATGGGGAATGCGACTCTCATCCTGAAAAACCGCGATGACAGTGCAAAAATCTGCCATCGCATTCATTGAAGAGAAAATATATCAACCAACAAAAGGCGTTGATTGCCTTCGTTTTTCTGAAACAAAATGTCGCGAATCTTTTAGTGCAGCTTTCAGCGCGATTTCTACCCAATCATTCCTACGATCCGCGCAAAAAATGGTGGGTGAAATGTTGGATCATTTGACCAGGGCAGGGAAATTTTGTAAGCAATCTAGCAAACAAGGTAACCAAGATTTTCCCTTTTGACAGAAAATTCTGGTGGATCTTTGACTCAAAATCCGTCCGAGGCCATGAAATTAGGGGGCCGGTGGTCACGTGATCAAACATTTCATTGTTCCCGGTCATCGAAAATTGTTTTTCATATAATCTTAGAACCAATTGTATCGTTCGCAAGAACATTCAAAGATGAACACAAAACCATAACAAACCTATGTTGTTAAATAAACCTGTCAAAAGATATGACCTCTTAAAATATTGCAAAAATGACGTCATCAAACGAGAACAAAATCTTTACCATGTCTTTTCTCGCTTACTTCTCATTGTTTTGACAAGTGCTAGATCTCAAAATGGCACAGGATTACTTTGTGGAGACAATCGAACTTTTTCGATAAGAAAAATTCATATTTGTTGCATCTTTTGACTCCACAATCATTTCAATTGAAGAAAATGATTTTTGCTTGGTGCAAAATACGGTTAAACTCACGGTTTGTTCTTTTTGGAAAACTCGGTAATGATGGACGAAGCTAGGATGTTAAATAGACGCATCCACTAGGCTATAGCAACAGAACTGAAACAGCTAACAACTGACTGATGCATCGTGGAGGCCCTTAGAAGGGCACAAATATTGGGCAAGGCCATGTAGCAACCCCCAATCTTTACTAAATTGGGTTGGCTGAAGAAACGTGGTCCATAGAATAAGTTTTATGGATTAAATTCTTGATCCAAAAAGTAATTTTGCAGAAGCTTGTTGGAGAAGGATGACACAATAGTTTTACTTTATCTGAATATCTTTTTGTTCTAGTTGACATCTTGTATGCTGTTTACAAGAGTGAATTGTCTCTAAATCTTTCCAGAAACCATTTTCTCTCGCCTTCAAATACCGCCTAATCAAGTTGGAAGTACTTCATGTGAGAGTTTTCAAAACCTCCCAGACAAGCGAGTTACTCCGTATATTTTGCAATATCCTGTGACTCAGCTCCATATAAAAAGCACCTAAATGGTTCTGCCAATTGTTCTGAAGTTGGAGTGACAAATTCTCACGAAGTTAAGTGGTTATTGAGCGTTATAACCGCAAGGGGGGACATAGTTTGATTAAGGTAGAATCCTCGTTAACAAACATCATTTGATAATAGCTTATTGCTCGCATTGCCAGTTTTAATAAAATTGGTTTTTCGACATTGCAATGCTCTATTCATCTATGCATTTATTAACAGAAACGTAATTTTTAGTCTATGTTGTTGTTACAAATTTTCCTCGTGCCAGAATTTTCCAGAATAGGATTTTTCCACACCAGAAATAGCGAGCACATTTAATTATTAAGAATAAATATTAGCTTCCTGGTAAGCTCACAACTTTAGGGCTTGAATAGCTGAGTTTCTAATATTGCAACTTAAAAGATTTCTCGGTTTTATGCTTGGGGAGGTGTACTTAATGCCAATTGTTCCAAAAAGTAGATTGTAAGTTCCCGGACTCTTTGTCTCCCATAATTTTGCCTCTCCAATATTGCAGTCATGTTTACACCATTGGTTTTATTCAGCAGTTAGTCTCAGAAACGTCCACTTTTCCCATCCAGGATGAACAAAAATTGTCAGAAAAATCTATATATACATCTAATCGATCACTAAAGCTTGGAAACCATGGTCCAGAATCCACTGGCGCAGAACTTTGGAACAAAAGTTTGAGACACCCCCTAATTTGAATCCATAAAATTGCGCCTCTACATCTATAGCAGCAAAACCTTGACATGACGAGAAGCCGTTACGATACACGAAACAAGTAAAAAATTGCGAATAGCATGGAGAATTCCTTTTAACGGCCTTTGAAATTACAGTTTTTGACGAAAGGATGTTAGAAAAGACATGTGTAAATCGTATAAATAAAATTAATTCTTAAAGTATCTAAAAAATTGTCGTTATGTTTGTGTTCGCAGTATTCAGAAGACGCATTCATGAAAAAATATTCTACCGTCCTATTTTGTCAGAAAAATAAACAGTGAAGTGCGCCGGTGATTTTAGCTTCTTCAAGATTTTAATTTGCTAACCTGGTTTGACCAGTGCGAAAACACACCCTCCTCCACCTGCTCCAGTTAGTTTTCCCTTTAGGCCAAAACGGCGCAAAATCATCAGAATTGATTCAATCGAATCATGGCTAACGCCGATAGAACGAAGAATGTTTTGGTTTATGTCGACCATGTCCTGAAAGAAAGCAGAAAATTAAATAACGAAACTTTTGAGTCATAACAATCTGATAACAATAATTAAGAAACCTTTTCATTTTCCGCTGCAAAGATTACAGAAAAGTTTTAGAGGGGTGGGAAAGGGGGTTCGGGGCTTGTGAATGGTACTTGGCCTGGTACTTAGACCACGGTAACAACTTACGTTTCAAAGTATAACTTAAAGGAGGCGGTATCGTCAATACGAGGTTTAAACATAATTAGAAAACAAATGGTTCATTGTATTTTGTAAATGTGCTATCAAACCCAAGATTTACGGAAGACCTTTTCCTCATCTTTTTTCATGATAAACAGATGAAAATATGAGGATGGCTGCAGCAGGACCGCACTCACACCGCAGGCACAACCGCATATATCCCGCATTATTGAAACTGCTATCTCTGAAAAACCCAGGACATCAGGAATAAGCTTTGATGAAATGAAAAAAGCTTCATTTAAAAACCGCTAATAATACATTTGAAAATACCGAAATTCGATCCATTATTTGAATGCATTTCTCGTAGTTCTTTTCGGATTGCATTGCTAGAAGGGAAAGACGAAAATTAACCAATGTAAACATTGTTAGGATTAACAAACGTAAACATTGTTACGATCAGCATTTTGTTAGGATGAAGGAAAAGTGAGTTCAGAAAATGGTTGATTTTGTAGATTTAGTGTTGCTTAAAGCATTGTGAAAAGATACCGTGTCGGATATTCAAAATGGATATGTACAGCGAAGTCATCTGATTGCTCAGTCTTTCGGTTTAGAGTTTCCAATTTCAGACTTCTATCCTTAATTGTAAGTATAGCCATATGCAAAAGAAACGTCGTTGCTTTCTGTTTAGTGGGGGGGGGGGGCATATCTAGCTACATTGCTGACTAAAGGGCGTAGAAATTGTGCTATTGAGGGCGCAAAAAGGCAAGTTTTCGTTAAAATATTTACAACAGGATCATGTTTGACTGAAAAACTGTGATAAATTTTCTTCTCTGACCTTTTGTAGATGAGAGAATTTTGAAAATTAGAATGGAAGAAATTGACGGTTTATCCGACAAAACCCCAAATTTCAGACGGGATGAATTTTGGGGAAGGGGGTCGACCTCCCTCCCCCTCCTACGATATTATTGCATCTCTTCTCATAGTTCATCATCTTTCAGCAATTTGTTTTATGCAATTATATGTAGGTAGGCAATAGTTTTATGAGGCGAGAAACATGCAAAATGCATTCAGTGAATCACTTGTAAGAAATATTTTGAATCATTGCAAGAAAGAACCTACGTTTTCAAGGACTTAATTGTCTTGAACTTCAAACTAATTGGCTGTTACTTTCAGTCTCTTGTTTTTAAAAATAGAGACACAATATGACACAATAAATGTGACTGTTAATACTTAGAGAATTGCTTTCAAAATAGTTCATCATCTGATTTCAGCACTCGAGTCGGCATCCATTTTGATTTTCTGTACAATCTCAGTTTAACAGTCACTGGCTTCTTTCTTGACGAAAAAGTTTATTAGCCTCCATTTCAAGACAGTAATCAATTGTCTCGTTCGAGAAACAGCGGCTAACATCAGATTTTTATCGGAAAGAGTATTATTAAAATTCCCTGTGAAACTTGCTTTAAGCTCAACGCTTAGGCCTGGTTCAAACGTCGCGCTTCTCATGTGCCGAACCTAACTCGAGAATTGAGTACATGAGGGGCGCGACGTTTGAATCAATTTGGTACGGCAGATTTAGTTAGGAGCGGCAGACTAGTTTGGATAGGCAGAGCTTGCCGAGCTGCACGGCTCCAGCACGGCACGGTTTCAAGCGTCGATCTTGTCATGTACCGAACTCAATGCATAACTATATTTGATTTATTTTCCTTCCCGGAGTTCATTTCTTTCTTGGAGGGCGCATGCGTTTCAAACAAATATTTGAGATTGCGCGCCTTAACCAAGATACTTCATGTAACAATCCTAAAACCCATTTGGCTCGACATAATTAAGTTCGAGGTTTGAAACGGGAGTCGCGCTAAACATGCTCAAGTGTCGCTCCAAACAGAGTTAGGTTCGGCACATGAGAAGTGCGACGTTTGGCCTTAGATGCTGAGCTATGTGTCATCAAGACTCGAAATATCGTAATGCATCTCTACTACAACAATTAACGACCAGAAAATCATTTTGGTACTCTCCTATTCGCCCATTCTTTGATATTCCACTATTTAAATTTGGTAAATATATTGCTTTTGCTTATCATAAAATTGCCAGGAGCTAACTAAGTCCCTTTTAAAAAACCCCCTTGAGCCTCCAAGCACCCTCGTAACTACCTATGATTTTGGCTCAACATCTTTTAACTCTTTCTTTAAGCAACAGATATACTGATTTGCCTCACTTACCATCCTCAAGCGCCAACAAATTAGACTTTGATTCTTGAACCAAGCATTCGATGGCATCAAACAAGGCATCGTATACTCGAGGCATCTGTTTGGCAGAAAAATTAACTTTAGAATACTACCAAGCAACCGATCAACAACAGCAACATCATGATGAATTCCTTTCTCTGAAGATGCATCACAGCTATATACAATGTCAGATATTACATTTTACAAAAAGTGTAAAAAGAGGCGAGCATAGAACTCCTGCTATGGATAACTGAAGGAACCAACCCCCCCCCCCCCAAATTGCTAAAATCGACTTGGATTTTCCCATAGATCTTTACATAGATTTATATACAACAATATAAATATTACATCAATATTTAATTTGCCAAGTAATGGTATATCATCCTGATTAGTATATTATTCTATACTTCTCAAGAAATAAATTATATCGGAAGACCTTTCTTGTTTCCTACATCAGCTGAGATAATCTTATAAGATTTTTATTGAAAATCCCCAGTCCAAACCAGTGTCATCTAAAACTTCAGTTTCCAAAGGACTTGTCGAGTAATCCCAGGGGTCATCATTGAAATTTCGTTCAAAGACCTCATCTTGTTTATATTAGCTCAGCTTGTTTAGATCATTTATCGTGGTATTTGATTGTTCTTTGTAATATTTTTCATCGCTCCTTATCATACTTTCATTTACATCATAACGGTCTTATTATTACAATGGATCTTTTACATAACAAAACAATCTCCTAATAGGCCGCGTAGAGCATTAATTAATAAAACAAAAAATTGGCTTTTAGTTTTACCACTTCAGTTAAGATACGTTTTCAAACTTTTTCTCCTTCCTTATAAATAAATACACAAACGTTAAGACCAAAATGCAGTATTTTTTTTATCCTTTTTTTCACTTCTAGTTAACACCAGTTTTCTTAAAAATATTTTGCGAGGCCTACACAGTTCGAGAAGTTCTGACACTGAAGTGTAACATTACAGGAAGATTTCCTTGAATATCAAAAAAGAACATTAGAAATTTTATTCGATATTTACTCCAGTCATACAGTTTCTGTTGAATTACAATAGATCTAAATAGGAATAAAAATTCTAGAATTTCGCCCACTTAAAATAATGCTCCCTGCATAGATGGAATGTCCAAGATGCAAAATGGACATTGAAAGTCATAATGTTGGAGGAGAATCATACTTTTGGTTAATACCTAGAGATTCATACCTTTTCACGACGATCTCTGACACCCTTCACCAAATCCTTCGTACTCCTTGGCACCTTAGAGTAGACTAACAGAATCTCCAAATGCGGTGACCTACAAAAACAAAAAAGTCAAAAAATCGCAAAATATTAAACAGTAGCGACTGTTTAATCAAGCATCACGTTAAATAAACCACGATTGCAAGGCAAACTCGAAAAGATCTTGCACGAAAAGATCTTAACACGTGCAAAAATTGGCCAAAAACTTCATGCCATTGCATCAGTTACAAAATTCACATAACAAAGACAGTTATAAATGCCTTTATATGGTCTCAATTTAACTATTGTCCTTTATTCTGGATGGTTAATTATAGAAAAGTGAGCAACGAAATCAATAAAATCCACGAACGAGCTTAAGGTTACAGCTGCTAGCTATAGAAAATTATAAGACCGAAAAAGATTTGAATCCCAAATTCGTGCCTGAAACTTGGAACACTCTGGAATCGATTGTATATTTCTGAAAATTAACGGTTTCCAGCTTGCTGTTTGGCTAAAATGTTTATAACTTAAATCGTTCGATAAACAACATTGAATGAAGTTTAAAGGCAATCTGTCTCGTTGTGGATTGGTTAACGAGAACAATAGCTGGAACAATAGCCTAAACACGATTCCAGCGCTCCGCCATATTTTTTACAATGCGATAAATTAAAGGGGGACTGGAACAATAAAAATCCCTTTGTTCTTATAACCAATCAATGTCGTGACAGATTGTCTTTAACCTCTGAAACTGTTGCCATTAAACAATGTTCCAAGAGAAAGAGGGGGAAGCTTTGGTAAACATTTCGTTTGGCAAAAGGACATAGAGATGGATTGTGCGTATTTTATCACTGGGCGTGGCTGCCGGTAAAAGTAATGAACGCTCATGACGTGGTTGGCGGCTGCTGACACACACTGTTACGGCTATGTGTGAACACTTTAGTCTGAGGAAGCCTGAGGTAGCCATCTTGGCAGCAGCCACAGGCAGTTACGGCTAAATATAAACACTTTAGTCTGAGAAAGTCTGAGGTAGCCATCCCGGCAGCAGTCGCAGGCAGTTACGGCTATATGTGAACACTCTAGTCTGAGGAATCCTGAGGTAGCCATCCCGGCAGTAGCCGCAGGCAGTTACGGCCATATGTGAACACTCTAGTCTGAGAAAGCCTGAGGTAGCCATCCCGGCAGTAGCCGCAGGCAGTTACGGCTAGATGTGAACACTTTAGTTTGAGGGAGCCTGAGGTAGCCATCCCGGCAGTAGCCGCAGGCAGTTACGGCTATATGTGAACACTTTAGTTTGAGGGAGCCTGAGGTAGCCCATACCCGCGCAAGCAGCCTCGCAGGTCAGTTGTATACGTGCTATATGTGACAGCTACTTTTAAGTTTGAAGGAGCTCCTGAGATTATGCATCGATCGCTCGACAGCAAGTCCGGCGTAGGTCAGTTACCGGAACTATAATGTGAAAAAACGATGTTTAGAATAACTCTAAGTCTGAGGAAGAAAAGCCTGAGGTAGCCATCCCGGCAGCAGCCGCAGGCAGTTACGGCCATATGTGAACACTCTAGTCTGAGAAAGCCTGAGGTAGCCAACCCGGCAGCAGCCGCAGGCAGTTACGGCTATATGTGAACACTTTAGTCTGAGAAAGCCTGAGGTAGCCATCCCGGCAGCAGCCGCAGGCAGTTACGGCCATATGTGAACACTCTAGTCTGAGAAAGCCTGAGGTAGCCAACCCGGCAGCAGCCGCAGGCAGTTACGGCTGCATGTAAACACTCTAGTCTGAGGAAGCCTGAGGTAGCCATCCCGGCAGCAGTCGCAGGCAGTTACGGCTATATGTGAACACTCTAGTCTGAGGAAGCCTGAGGTAGCCATCCCGGCAGCAGCCGCAGGCAGTCACGGATACATGTGAACACTCTAGTCTGAGGAAGCCTGACGTAGCCATCCCGGCAGCAGCCGCAGGCATTTACGGCTATATGTATACCAGGCCTAATAGATCTATTGTTAATCTTTGATTAACCTTGCCTTCGTGATACTTTGAAAATAACTGCCTGCGGCAGCCGCAAGTAGAAGTGTCTGCAGGATGATCTATGAACGCTTGGCCATATGGGGTTGCTTTCTCGGAAAATGCAATCTAATATGGCCTAACGCTCTTAGTTCGTTATGTCAAAATTACATTTGCTCTGTCTGCAGCAGACTGCTTATCGAAGAGCAGAAGGAGCCCCCCTCATTAACTGCTAGACGTATCTTTAATTTTCTGTATCCCATAAAAGCAAAGCCTACCAAATCTAGGTACTTGGAATAGGAAATGACTAACTTGTTAGGGTAAATGCAAAACTAAGCAACTATAAACAGTAAGTGTTTGATAAAAACGGCAATCAAATGTGATATCAACAACGAAAACGAGTAAATGGCTCAAAAGTATATGAGTCTTTTCAAAAGTAATAGAAGAAGGTGGTTTTCTAGGGGTGCTTTTCAGGCAGGCATTCAGACAAGACATTAGACGATATGCGCATGAAAAAAATATCAAAAAAGGTGAAAATCAACATTTCTTTCGATGCAATAGAAAGACATAAGATATTCCAGTAACAGGAGATTGGGCTAGGGGTTGCACCCCATCAAAAATTCGCAAATTTCCATAGATAACTATACTACGATGAAAACATTCTAAAGGGTTGAAATAATTTCCATGCTTTTTAAGCGTCTAAAGTTACAGCCGTAGCATAATTACGTGAACTAAGACTCGATGTTTAGAATCACGTTTTGTTTGTAAGCGGATTCAGTGTTTATGTTCCGTGGTAGCAAAATGGCTTCTTTAATTTGTCAATGTAAAAGGCAATTAATTATAGATTACAATAAGAACCTTCCTTGCAACATTATGAAGATCCAAGGAAATCCGGGAGTGTGGGGAGGGCATAGGCAAATAATTCTTAAAAATTCTTAATAATTCTTAAAATATACCTCAACCAATAGAATTGGTCATCTTGTCCCATCAATACATATTATAACCCCCCCCCCCCCCAGTGATAATCTTCGCTGTTCTTATCTAGGTTCATTCATTTCAAACTTTGATACATCATGAAATGATCAAGTTATGAGGTGATGATCACTTTTAAAGAAGAATTAATATAAAGTCATACATACCACGGTAGATTCGTTATCACGCCTTTCTTAAAGGAAACTAAGCCTCCTGTAAGAAAGGAATGGGTTTATTGTCAATATGTTGGTTATTATCATCGTCGCTATTGGCACAAATCCAATCAGTAATTTCCAGTTAAAACAGGGTTGGCGAAACCGGGGGGAGGGGGCGAGGAGCCATGCAAAGCAAAAAAAAATGTTTAGGCAAAAGTGGAAAGAACTGTAGTGTATCATTTTGTAAGTAACTGTGCCTAGTTTTCCCATAAACATGCTCTTAGTTTTAGCTTGGTTGCTATGTCTTTACCATGGAAGACACATATAAAATTGAATATTGGAATTTGATCGGATAAATCGGTCATCGTCCAAGTTCTAAAACGAGTAACAGCTTGGATTAGGATATAGACCCAGAAACCCGATCCAGAATAATTTGTGACAGCACAAATTGACGGAGTTTCGTTTTTTCTATGGCCTAAGCCTGGCTCACAAGGTCTATTCGAAAAATTTCTCAGAAACATTTTATTTCCGAAAAAATTAAGATCAGATGTTATCAAATAACATCCCAACTGTACAAAAATACCTAATCTTTTCTTTTTGGTGAAAGTTCACTTGATATTTTATTGTTTATGTTTTTAATTAAACCGTGATTCATTTATCTTTCACCTGTGTGTTATTCTGGGTACTTTTAAATCTGAAAAAAGTGTCATTGTGAGCTATATTATGAAAATTGTTCTAAAACATTGCAAAACCTTTCCTATTTCAAGTCAACATTACAAGAGACCACACTATGGGACATATAGATTAAACAAAGCTTGAATATATTGCCTCGGATTTTCCTTAAGTCAAAATCCATTTTGGATACAGTTTCTGACCATCTCTAAAATACAATAATTCTGAAAATTTTCTTGCTGCCAACCGTGATGGCGGCCTTTCCAAAGCCCTTTAAAAACTATTTTGGCCCCTCCACTTTCAAATACGTTTCACCAGCCCTGTAAAAACAAGGAAAAAGGAATTCTTGATGAAATTTAAACCGACCAAATTACACAAGAAATTCAATACAACAAGTTCAGTAAATTGCCAAAAATGATTTGCATACATTTTAAAACATACATAAGCAATACAAATTCAGGGTTTTAAGCAACTTACCAAATGTAACAACAGAATTATCAATCCCAGATGGGGTGCCATGCAGGATTTTTTCACCCTCAAATGCCCATGAATTAACCAGTTGCAAATCACTTTGAGAGATGTCCTTTTGTTGATGACTGTCTGTGGATATGACGCAGCAAAGAGCCAAGAATGCACAAGAGAGTGAAACACAGACACTGGCAGAAGAGCCCAATCCTGCACCAAGGGGTAGTTCTGAGCTTATATTGATCACCAAACCATTTCCACTAAAAATTGATTTGTAATTATATAATAATCAGAGGTTATCATTCAGGCCTGGTCATAAGACTTTAGCAGAGGAGCAGCAAACAGCCCTCCTAGTAATTTTCTGGTCAGCTCTTTGTAGGTAAATACGAATATATCTTAATCTAGATATCTTAAGTCTTAAATACATCTTAGATATAATAGATCTTATATACGAAATGAATTGATAAAACTGTTTTCGAGGAGATCAATTTGCTTTTAAGAGCAATTTTAAGCATTTTAAATTAGGCTTAGGGAAGAATTTTTTGCTCATCTCCAACATAGAGGGGAACAAGAGCTATATCTCCCCCCAAATGACCAGGCCTGGTTACCAAGCAACAAAAAGATATGAGACATTGTTAATATCATACAGTCAATAGGTCATCTAAAGCAAATAAAGCTCTTTGAGTTTAATAGATATATGTGAATATAAAACATTGGTTGATAATAAAGAAGAAAAACGTATTAAACAGAGCAAGCAGAGCAAAATGACATCAGTTTTTCTTCCCGCTTTTACCTTCCTAATTGCCATAATTAGGTATCAGTTATTGCTAGGTGGAAATTCACCAAAGTCCAAATAATTGCTTGCACAAGGGCTGTAACAATTTTGCCAATTTGCCAACTTTTTTAGAGCTTAAAGCATAGCCAAAATTCTTCACATTGAATAAAAAAGGCAAAAATTAAAAAAGTACCTGCCTTTCAGGAACTTTGAGCAAATGGCAAGATAATAAAACATGCACACAAGATACAACTTTGCCTCCACACTTGCATCATCTTCTGCTCCAATCAACTTCTGGAGATCCTTTAACTGCTCTTCATCAAAAGATCTTGGTTTAGATACATCATCTACAAAAGCTGCAACAAGAATGTCATGAAGGTTTCACACCCTTTCAAGATTATTTCTACCTCAGGACATGTAACTAGATTTTGATAATGGCTTTGAAAAAAGCAAACATTTTATAACATATTGGCTAAAAGCTTTTTTGTCTGACACTCCTCAGAACATAAAACGTCAGAATAAGGCACATAGCACTAATTGGACAACTATACCGGTCTTGTTTTTGTGTTTTTCTGATTGGCCACAACGTATATATTTTATATTGTATTCTTTTGGACCCTTATTCTGACCTTTTATGCTCTGAAGAGTGCCAGACAAAAAAGCTTTTAGCCAATACGTTATAAAACGCTTGCTTTTTCAAAGCCATTTTCTTTCTGCCAAAAACTGTACTGCCAAAAACTGTAACTAGATTTTCAAATAAAACAAGCACTTATTGTCAGCTGTAAAAGTTTGGTTGCAGCCAAACAGTCATGTCTTAGACAAAACCTATACAAAATAATGTTACAGATTGCAATTTTATCAAAAATGGGTCAACAATTAAAATCTTATTTTAATAGCCCAAGTGATAAAGACATGATCAATTACTTAAAAACTTTGCAATTCAGTTTGAGAAAGCTTTAAAACCATTAGTCACTGCTTAAAGTGCCTGTGACATGATTTTTTTTATTCTCTTAATTGAAGCATTGCACTGCTCTTATAGTAGATCTGCACTTTTTTTTAAATAAAAGTGTTTTGATATTGAAATTAAGCAAAATAGTGCGGCCTAGCCAAGTCGCTTTATCATCATTCGCCATTCTCTTGTGACGTCATGGGAGGAACTCGTTATTGTAATAATGCAAGCGCTACCTTTAAAAATCTCATCCTCGCTGCCACTACTTTCTCTGGAAATATCGTTCATCTCGGACCTGTTAGTTTTCCCTCATTGACTACGATACAAAAACTCGAAGGAGGAGGCGACCGGGTCCCTCCCGTGATGTCACTGCCTACTCATTCTGAAAACCAAGATGGCGAATTTTGGCGAAGAAGATCACCAATAACTCCTTCATTTCTCACGAAACGTGAAAACTAACCTCAGAAATGAAAATAACAGGCCTTTTTACATAAGAATAGATATATAAACCCAAAAGTACGAAAATCATGTCACAGGCACTTTAACATGCCTAAAAACAAAGGCTACTTTTATGAAGCCTAAAACCTAACCCATCCTTAATAAGGTACAGAACTATATATTAATCCTGGCTGGCCAGAATAAAATGTGCAATCATCCCTGTGGTCAGAAAATTTAGATAGCAATTGATCATGAGAAACAGTTACTACAATAGCAGTTATTGTATATATGGAAATTGAAAAATTTATTCACCTTGCCATTTTAAGAAAGCTGATAGTTCAAAACTCTTTTCATTTGTTTTGTTGTCAGATGTTGCTCTGATTGTGATCAAATTTGAAGAATCCGAAACTTCTAGCAAACATGTAACTCGCTTTTCAATTGAGCATGCAATTGCTTCCTACAAAAAACAAGATAAGAATGTACAAAATTAAGACCAGCTATGTTCAATTGAAAGACATTTTGTAAACTGTATACAATGGTTGTATCTTTGAGGAAGATTGTAAATAGTCCAGTGATCTGTTTCGTGTTTAAGTCAAGATAACAGTAAAAAAGTTGATATTAGAGAACACAATTTAATATTAGCATCAAACATAAAAACTGAACAACATCAAGACAAACAAACCATGTTATAAACACCTGAAAAACATGCAACAGAAGTATACAAAAGGTTCTTTTCTTATAGCTATTTATTGAGCACAATGCAACAATCAAAGGCGATAAGTCTTTTTGTTAGTGAATAAGTGGTACCGCAGCTCTTTGTTAGTCAATAACCGGTACCGCAGCGGTATACACAACAACAACAACAATGTAATGATAGACCATTTCATCTCCACCTGGATGCACATTTCAACTCTCTGCTGTGCACTTTCTTCCTTTGTTTAACTGTTTGTGATAGAGTGGTAGGTGCTGTATAGAAAAAGCACTAATGCCCTTAAGTTTGTAGAAAAATTTACAGATTTGAGCTGCCATGTTTTTCACACTAAAGCTTCATATGGTAGATGGAAGAAAATTGTTCATGAAATTTTAAAGTTCAGTAGAAAAAAGTGAAAGCTGCCCATTTTTGAAAACTCTTGCACAGCAAACATACCTTGAAAATATGAAGGAGCTTAATATCTAAAATCCAGTCTGCAGATCATTACCTTTTTCAAGAAATCTCAAGTAATGCAACCAAACCTTTGAGTTTGCAAGTAGTATTTTTGTCTGCACTTAAGTATGCATACAGTTATGTGAAATTTGGTTTTAGTTTGCTTAAAAACACAAGTCTAGTGCATTGATGATGTCTTTAAATTGATGTAGTTCAGTACAAGTAGCAGCTAATGTTACCATGCACGTTTTTGTAACATTTGCAATGAATGACCACACCCTCACTTAAGTATTCCCAGCAAAACAACAAAAACTATATCGAGGGTGCAACTGCCCAATTCTGCAGACCTGCCTTTTAGATTATTATTCCGAAAAATTTGCCTCTTACCTGTTGCAAGTATATCTAGTAATTTGTTATTTAAACAATCTTTTGGTGGTACAAAACTTGTAAATGGCTTTGAAAAAAGCAAACATTTAATAAACTAAAGCTTTTCGTCTGACACTCTTCAGAGTTTAAAATGTCAGAACATAGATCAAAAACTCTACGCTAGGAAATATATATACCCAGTTGTGGATTGAAATAGGCCAATCAGAAACACGAGCACGACTGTATAGGTTGACCAATCAGTGCCGCTTGCCTATTGATAATGTTACCAATGGAGTCCTAAGGTGAAAACGAACTCCTTTTGTCTACACAGTAGCGGTTTTTTCGTGCTTATGTAGATAGATTCCAAAACTGCTAGGTGGAACAACGATCGGGCCTTTGTGTATAATATTTTTATTTTTTAACCTGGCACTTTGCTTTTCAGGAAAACTTTAAAACGTACATGTTGTAGGATCAGCAAAAATAACCCAGAAAACGTGAAAATGTCTGTATATTGGCAAGGCCTGTCAGGAAGTTAATGAAAGATTCTTTGTTGTTGAAGGAGTAATTGAAAAATTTCATTTGATGTGTACAATGCAGTAAAATTTCTTCATTTCATTTCATATATTTGAGGAGGGTAACCCTTAGCAATGCTGATTTTCCAGGGGCCCTCCACTAAAAAAGCTCACAGAAATTGTTAAAGTTCAAAAAATTAATTATTGCAATTACAATTCAATATATACATGATACAATAAAACCCTACCTGCATAATAAACATCCATGAAAAAAGACAAATTGGTTAACACCTAAGCTGTTCACAATTTTTAAAGTTTCTCATATCCATGGAAGACGTTAAAGTTTTCTCATACACAAAAAGTGGTTCAGGCGACTTGAAAGGATATTTTATTTCAGTTCATCTGTTTATCTTTAATAAAGACATAAAATTTTAATGTCACAATATTTATTCTACTAGAGGATATTTGGAAGTGTGCTTGTTTCTGCCTTTCTTGCAAAAAAGGAATGAAATAGGCCAAAAACTTAGCTTGCAATGCATGCTGATTAAAAAGAGCAATTTTCACCAAACCATATAACTAAAAGTTACTGATGATCGCATGGCTACTCAGCTTAAAAAACTCATCATTAACATCAATACCTTGCCATAAACAACTGCATGTTCTCCGTGAAGGATGACTTTCCCTGGAGCACTAACTCCAACTCTTCGTCTCATTTCTTTCCGCGCCAACCAGCCCCTGCCTGAAATCGAGGCCAGATCACTGTAGTCACTCCCCACTCTCCTCCCATTGAACCACGATTTATGATTGATTTTCATGGTTCCAAGTTGACGTCACCGAATTTGTTTCTCTCTGTCTAAAGTAAAGATTACTATAAAAATCGACTTCAGATTTGAAATCCTCATGCTGAATAAAAAGACTTCATCGTTTGGTTCGAGTAGTTTTACTATGTTTTGAACATTCAGATATTTCTAAAGATTTGATCGCAACTTGCTGCTGCAGTGAATTCCACAGTGAAATATACAGGAAAATATAATTTTGATTTCACGACGTATTTCACGGCCCCAAACAACATGAAATTCTCGGTATAAACCATTTTAACAGGAAGATTCCAGTTCCATGATCCATTATTGGCATTGGCGTAGCGAAGGCTACACGTTGGGGGGGGGGGGGGGCTAAGGGGTTTTTCCCAAATATTGTTGATTCATTAGTGTAGAATTGTGCGAATGTGCGCTATTTATTCGATAGATTTTGCTTGACTAGTGGGGGGGGGGAGGGTTATCCTGGGTACCAGACTCACTTTATATAAATAGGGAGGGCATATAAAAAACATAGGTTTACTAATATCATTTGACTTTTCATTTTTATGCTCCAACAACATTTTTTATCTAGATCTTTTTTCAACAACCTTCCTTACGCCAGTGCCCGCTGGGCCGTGATGTTTCCCTGACTCTGCGGAGATCAACAAAAATAACGAGTCTCATATTCTAAAGAGAAGTCCAGGTTGCATGTTATCAGAAATTGAGAAACTTCTTAGTTTGTTGAAAAATTGTTTTTATCGTTTTTTTTAACTGCGATTCAGGAAACAAAATCCCACTGACATCGTCATCCTGTTATAACACCGGAGCATCTTGAATCATTTTACTCAGGCTGTCCTCTCTTGCTATCAATTTTAAACAGGGGAGGGAGTGTGCAAATCGACCCACAACGCATTTGCGAAAACTCATTTTGTTTTTTTAGAAAATAATCCCTTAAACTCTTTAGAAAAACACTGTAAGAAAAATTAAGTGGGCTGTTTGGGAAAAGTGAAACATCCCTTTAAATGTTAGCAATTGCTACTCCGGATCAATGTTTTTAAAACATACAATATTTGTTTTTCTGTGCTGCTAAAGTTTCGTTAAGGACGTTTGAAACAAAAAAGAACGTTTTCTTATTTTGCTAACCTTAAATCCTTGGAAATTTTTTTAACTCTATTTGCCTGGCCTTCATGCACTGGCCAAGTTCTCTTTTTGTAGGAAAAAGTCACACAAAAGAGAAACAAGTAATTTTGTTTTATTCTGACAATTTGCTAAATATAAGCAGGCAATTTTTTTTAATCATAAAGATGCATATAAATTATTCTTAATTTGAAAAATCACGTTTAAATTACAAATGTTACAATATGATACATTCATTGTCTAAAACGCTAGAAAGCATTAACAAAATAAACAGCCCAAATACTTTAATGTATTATTAAATAGTATCTTGATACATAAACAAATCTGCTTCTAATAAAATAAACAAACCCATTATAAAATACAATTTATCGAAAATGAAGTGTTCATGTGCGAAGTATCCTAACTGGAAAATTTCTCTATAGAGTTTCAGTGTGACGTCATCAAAAATCTATTTTTAGAATTTTTTATTCTCTACACCATAATCTGAAAGAAAGGCAAAAAATACCTCTCAATCGGCAAAATTGAGTGGATATCTTAAAATTGGGTGAGATATGGTTAATGAAAGATTTCATGTTTGTCAATGGATTATTGTTCTTCTGGCTTGGTTCTACCCTGGGCGCCAGCGCCACAAAATTTCGAGCAGGGAAATTAAAAATCATGCGGGGAAGCAGAGGAGAACTTATCTTAGAGGAAGGTAGCTTGGTTCATAAAATTTGAACCAAGGCCAAATCAGAGGTGTTTGATAGAGAAAGAGCTTGTGCTCATGTGGCTATATCTCAGCCCATTTGTAACACATTCAGCTTATTTTTCATATTGGTGATATTTTGTAATGCTCTTTTGGGATATATGGTCAAAATTGAAAAATTCTAAATATCGACTATTGTGACGTCACCATCTCGGTACTCCGTTGGTAACAGTTGATACACTTTCACGTGTAACCAGGTTTGCGAAATTTATCTTTTTGTACATATCAAAAAGCACACTACGACTTCTTTTGAAAACATACTAAAACTTCTCCAACAAAGAATCACGAACTTTGTATAAACTATTATAAAAAAACTCTTTCAGCTGCAGAATGTTTGCCCTGGACCCTTTGAGGCCGCAATGGCCTATCGATCGATCAAGAATGGCAGATTATTGATCATGTCAATATTAACCAACCAATACTACCGACAAATACATCACAGGAAAGCGGGAACAAGTAGGATTGCTATTTTCAGACTGGTAACATCAAAGCGATGATTTTCATAGTTTGGTCCAAAGCTCTGTTATAGAAGCAACAAAGAACGTGTAGAGTAATCTTTCTTACAGCAGATATGAAGTTCTGGATGATTGTAAACAGCGTCAAACGGAATCTGTACTCAGGTTTACAGACTTCACTTTGCACGTCAGGAATCGGAAATAAAAATTTACATAGCTCCCAAAAGAAGACGGCCTAAAATTTTCTCTTCAGGGGATATCAAAAACAAGAATTTTTGGAGAAACTATGATATTTTGGAGAAAAATAAATCCATACACTTTAAACTCCGATCTGAATTTAAGGCTAAACTTCCTATGGAAAATTTATCTGTGATACAGGATAATGTTGAACAAACAAATTGTGACGTCCAAACCTTTTTCAGAAAAATTATTACTAACATCTGGCACAGAACACTTTGCTGAAAAAGCAGGTCTGTTTGGGGTTGGACCGGAGGGGTGTACAAGGAGGTAGTCATTCCCAAGTATACGAGGCTGTGTATAACCCTAACGGTATATCGTCAACGAAAATGACACTCCAACCCCCCTTTCCCATAACCACCCTCCGTTCAGTAGAGCAACTGCTCGGACAAGCCTGAGCTTGCATAAATTTAAATAAACACTTCCTTCTCTGCTCTCTTTGCAGCAAAGTTTTCCGAATTCGGCTTTCGTCCGGATTCCCTCATCTCTTCAGGGCCAATTGTCACTGCGTATCAGTTGCTGAGCATGTAGCTGCATGTTTGCGAGCAGGGAACTTTAACAGCATCGAAAATCGTGTGTTGTAATGACCTGTTCGGAGCGACAACGCATATTCCAACTGCCATAATTCCGGGCAGCCCATTTTTCCACTCGAATTTATTAGAATCACACCAAATATACAGAAATTATTATAGATTATGTTTACCTAAAAGAAAAATTTAAATTTAATTAGCACCATTTTCTAAAATAATGTGCAAAATCGCCAAAATTTATTAGATTTAATAAGTTCAAAGTAAGAAACAACAACATACAGAAAAGGAAAACTGCAAGAACCATATTGAACTTAATATTTACGGTAACAGAAAATCTTTTGAAAATCTTAAACTGTTGTAAAAACTGAAAAAACTCTAAAAAGGCTAAAATACAGTTCACTTTCAATTGATAGTTAAATAAGTAGATATCCCTTCAAATAATATTATATTTATATACATGCATGTACACCAGCAATTTTGGGGAATTTATCAATTTGGGAAATTGCCTAATTTATAATGCTAACTTCGGAAAAGTAGCGTTGGAAAGATGGCAATTTATTATTTTCTTGTTGTAAAGAAAAAGTTGGCAAAATTTGGTGATAATCTGAACTGGCAGTTCTCAAGGTCCATCCTCTACATTAAACTATTCACATCAAAGTTGATTTATAATCTAAATTCACTTTTTGCCTGTCTCTTCCAAACCGTATTTAGGTTAGGCTTTGTCATTTTAAAAATGTAAATCTTCGGGTACATAAATAAGCATATAGAAAGAAACCCAGGATTACTTACACAAGGCATGGTAGGTCTTGTGGCAAGTTCTCTCTGACTTCGATTTCCCTCATGACAACTTCGTTTGGCTTGCAGATTTTAAATAGGCGCTAGGAATTATAATACAAAGAAACGTGAGCTCATTTCAGAGTATCTTCAAACCTCAATCAGGAAAACTACATATCACCTAGTTGGTGCAATACAAGATTTCATGAGACATGCTGCATGCAAGATTTAGAGTTTACCAACAAATGATTTTTTGGTACGTTTTAGGACCAGGGACCATTTACATTGATTTGATGGGGGAAAATTATGTACCCATGGGGCCATGTCTCTGGCAGCTTGTAACTGATCTAGTGGATTTTGCACATCAAAATTTTCTTAGCTGATGAAGTTCAAAGTACAGTTTTGACTTAAGAAACAATTCATTAGTGTCCTATGATTCAATGATTTGATAACATCAATTTTCCTTTGTTTTCGGCAAAAAGAACTTCATTGAATGGAGCTATAACCCTAAAAAACTTGACTCAGAACTTGATCTACTAAAAACTATATCTGTGAATAAGAGCTATCAAGAGGATGTTATTGCTACATATATCCAAAGAAAAAGAGAAAAAATTATGTGATGTCATCCGAAATTGCCACTCTGTGATAATAAACAAAATGATGGTGATGGTATAGAAAGTGACAAAAATGGCAATGAAATTGGACTGAATCAAAGCACACTGACCTCTTGTAATGGTCCTTTGCCACCCAAAAGTGCAGCTATGAATCCAAGGGGTATGCAGATCATTGATGCCACAGCTAAAAACCAGCCAAGAATTTCTGCCCAAGCTGGGTATTTATATGTTGTATTGTATGAAACGCCTTGCCATTTGACAAGACTGAAAACAAAAATTGACCCAATGATGATAGGACAGAAATATTTCCAGCATAATGACCACCAAAGGCCTGGCTTTTTGTTTGTCATAGTGAAGACATTGTGACGTAAACGCTCTGAGCCATAGAACCATCCAATGCAGATTGATTCAAAAAGTGCCAAGAACAGAAGCGAAACACCACCTGACTGCCAGTCAAATAAATTCAATACATAAGCTCCAGCCTGTGGAAAGATTAAAAACTTAGTGTAAACATCAGAGCAAAACTCCAAAACTTAGAAGTTTCTAAACAAACAATTTCCAACTGATAACAGTTGAAAAGATATATACATAAACATACACAAGCAATACTGTTATAAACTAACTTCTCAGTGCCTTGGTATTGAAAATTATCAGAATTTGAAGCTCTGCCACTCTGGATTTGAAGCTCTGCTATAAAATGCCTTGCTTTTTTAATAACTAACTAAATTGTGAACACAATATGGTGGAATTGTATAGAAATTGAAAATCCATGAAATAAGAACAGATTTTGCACAATTTTTCATGTCTCTTACTTTAGCTGAACATATATAAAGAAATGAAAAACCTAAAGGAGCCGAAATAAATTTAGTAAATCAAGAAGTTGTAAAATGAAGGTGCACATACCCTGGTTACATTGGATAGCCCAATTAAGTAGCACACAATGGAAGTTATAAGGATAAAGATCTCTTTGTATTTTCTTAGAAGTCTTGGGTATTCATCTGATATACCAGTGACAACACATTCAATCATAGCAAACTGAAAAAGAATAATTTCGATTACTAAATCTTTATTATCAGGAAGAGTCTCTTGGTTTCCATAAAGAGGAGAAGAAACTATGAAATATGTAATGACAGCATGGGTTGACAATTCTAGTGAAAATGTACTCTCTTGGAGGACGACAAGGAGTTCATTCTCTGGTTTCCTGCATGTGGCCCATGGTCTCCTGAAAGGGTACACTGGTGACAGGGGTGGACAATTCAAGTAAAAATGTGGTCACCAGGCTTTTACCCAGTCTAGTGACAAGGGGTATCTCGCAGTTAGAAATTGGTTGTTCCGGGTGCACGGCAGACTGAATTGTCCACCCTTGGACAAGGTGAAGAAATTAATGGTACTTCAGAAAATCAAAAGGAAACACAGTCATCCCAAAAACGAAAGTGAAGGTGAATAAAACTTACCTCACTATCCAGGCCCAATGTCAGCAACATCAGGAAGAACAATATTGCCCATAATGGGGAGACAGGCATCTGTGCAATGCCTTCTGGGTATGCAACAAATGCCAAACCTGGACCTATAACATTGAAATCAACATTAACTTCAGTGATATATTAATGTTTCTTTGAACAGGGAACTGCACAAAACTGTAGGAATTATACAGATTGATATTTTTTCAAACCAGTTGATGGTGAGTTCTTCAAGCATCAAGCCTTTATTTTGAGATTATAATAGATGGGATCTCTTTTATATAAGGTCCTTTCTAGACCTGGTTTATATCACATAAAATGACAGGATGTCATTTTATGGAATAACAAGCAGGAAAAATCCCCTATTATAGGAAATCCAAGTTGCCTCAAAATTGTTAAAAGTGTCTCAACTCTTGTGCCTTTCAAAAAGGTAAAATATGATAGTAATTCAACATTCTTATTCTTATATTCAAAATGTTTCTGTATGATTGCTAAAAAATTGCTATTGAGTTTTTCTGTAAGTTCAGCTGATCTTCATCTGTTATACTGAAGTTAAACTCATTTCTTAGTTACTATAAAGCTCCTAACCTGATGAAGCAACTTTCTCAATTGGTACTTGCAGCTGATGAGACATAGCTCCAATGACACTGAAAATGACAAAGCCAGCAAACACACTTGTGCCACAATTAATGAGTGAAACGGTGACAGCATCCCTGAAAATGTATATTTTTACCATTGAATGTTTTCATTTTAAAATAAAATTGTTAATTTGATTAAAATACAAAATAAACATAACAACAAAGGCTTACACCATGGAAATATAATCATTTTCAACAGAAAGCTATACAGAGAGCAAAGAAAATAAGGAAAATGCAGGAAATATCTGTTGACAAGCGGGTAGATTAAAACTTGATCTCTGGATTCTATTTCATTTAATTGCCATGAACCAGCCAAGACAATATAAAATCAAACAACATTTAGAAAATTAATCCAATTTTAAATACTTGAATCAATTTTGTTGTTAGATGTCTAGTTCATATATTTCCCTAGATTAATAAGATTCAATATGTGCACAGATTCTTTCTAGTATGTACATCATAGACAGAAAACAATATGCTGCAATGAACCTTGTAAATGTGATGGTGGAATTTGATTAAAAAATGTGGTCATGTTTATATCTTTCTCCCAATTAGCCAATAATATACATGACTGCTTCTCTTAGGAAAATGTTTCCCCAACAAAACAAGGAAATTTTTTTTAAGGCACTATTTCCAGTCAGTCAACCATTCAGAGAGAACAAGCTTTGTTGGATGTTTGTGTGTAAGAAATCCCTAAGAAAAAGTGTTTTGATTAACAGAACAAACACCCTTTGATTAGTCTAACCAATTTGAATTGAAATGTTCATTGCAATTTGTGGAGACATATAGCCTTGGAAATATGGGCCGTAAAGTAGTTTGGAACATACCTGAGACAATTGTTGTTGAACTTGTTATAACTGCCCATGGCAACGAGTGAGCCAAAACCAACCCCCAGCGAATAAAATATCTGTGTAGCTGCTTTAACCCATACCTGGAAAAAGTCAACATTTCAATCAATCAATCAAGTTGTGATGAAATGGTAAGATTCAAATTAGGCTAGTAAATTAAGATTTGCAAAACTAGTATGAATTGCTTTAACTCTTTCTTGTTTGAAGATATCAGTTAAGTGCCACATTGATTGAAGTAGTGCTTAACTTGTAAAGATGGTTACTTAACACTTTGTTAGATTTAGCAAACAAAAATATAAAGTTGTCTGATGATCAGCATGTGCTTAAAAATGTGAGTAACAACATCAAATTTATGTCTTTTTAGCATCATTCTTATGTTTATGCTTTCAGATAAACATCAAATGTAGTTGCATTGACAACTAATGACTTTTGTTGAGATCTTTGAAATGTTAAAAATCTTGGGAATCTTTCTAGGAGGATTTACTAAAGGTGGCAACATGTCATTGACTATCATAAACATATGGACCAAGTTTTCGAGTTAGGCAACATCCCATGCAGACCCTTGAGCAACTAATTTCTATAGAAATCACCTAAAGGGTACTTTTGAATATTCAACTGCTTTCAAACTGAAACTGAACATTTAAGTTTGACACCCTTTGTTTCTTTGTACATACTGTTCATGCAGAACCACATTGCCACATATTTCTATTATGAAAAAACATTTTCCATACAACATTTAACTTGTCTTCCTGGTTCACAAGGTTCATCCTATGCCAAAATAACAAACAAAGAGCCTCTACAGTATAATCCGGTTATAACGTACTTTAAGGGACCAGTGTATTAAGTATGCTATATCCGAAGTACCTTGTAACGAGGGTAAGTAAAAATTGACTAAAACCAAGTGCACCTTTTGCCGGGACCAAGCTAGTTGTGAAGCTTTAGCAATTTGATTAATATGACACACAAGATAAGATCATCATTTTAAGAAAATTAAACAAACAAAACTTTGGTCTCTACAGTTTTTTTTCTCAAAATTTATAAAAATGTTGAAAATAAATAGGTTTTTGCCTTCTCATGAAGAATTAGTAGATTTTATATCTTTTCTGGCAAAAGTCCAGAAACAAAGGTCAGGAGAGAAACAAAATATAATTTGTTTAGTACCTCTGGGTCTTTCAGCTTCTCAAAGTCTGGGTTTAGGTAGAATTTGATTCCATCACCTGCTCCTTCTAGAGTTACACCTCTTATAAAAAGTGCAAACAGGACCACATAGGGAAATGTTGCAGTGAAATAGACAACCTAAAACAGAAAGATAGGAAGAAAGAATTCATTAAAGGATATTTTTAAAAGAAACATGTTGGTCTATTTTCACCTATCCGATTTGAAACCTTAATAATATCTAAAAGTCATTGAGATATGGTGCCTGAAAACTGGAAGTCTCGAAACCTGGAGTTATTATCTGGCATACCTAAAACTGACCTCAGAGCCCCTACATGATCCCTATCCCCTTATCATTAGAAGATTATGACTTTAACTGGAATCATTTTGTCTCTGGAAAAAGCACACAGACCTAATTTCTGTTTTCAGGGAAGCATTCCTAATCTATGTCTGAAATACCTTAAGTTTTAACTGAAAAATAAAACTCTGACTCACCTTTCCTGACGATTTAACACCTTTCCACATGCAAAAGTAGACAATAACCCATGCTGCTAGGAGAGTCAATGCAAGCTCCCATTTTATGCCACCAGTATTTCCAATATCATCAGTTAACTCAAGGACATAACGTCTGTTACGAAAAACAAACACTATCAATAACTGTATATTTTTTCCACAGACGTAGAAAGACAAACTGATCTTGGATTCAAAGTATGATGCTGAGCCATGACATTGAACTGTTTGATTGGCATTTAGATCACATGTTTAAAATGATATTAAGAGCACTATGAGAACCAGATTAGCATTAGGGAGATATACATCACAAATCTAGAAACAGCACTTTTGGATTTCTCTACATTGTGGGTCTCAGCCCCCTTCACTCAACACAACACATATGCAAAGGATAAAATTCGAATTTTTTTGGAAAGATGGCATTGTATAATGATGACTCAGCAAAGTGCCTGATAGTTTCATTCTTATTTTGGATCTTAAAACACACTTTTCTTTTTTAAGGTCAGGTAAATATTTTCTTCACATCTTATGGATTTGGATGCTTTACATCTGGTGCTGAATGTAGAAATCAAGGGTGCTTTTGCACTTAATAGAGATGGATCTATGCATCAAAGATCAGTGCTGAAATAAAGGCAAATACTGACTAAAGTAGAGAGGAAAGATTGCCATTAAATAAGCGTGTTTTTAATAAGGATCAAATATAGTGACTAAAAGGGTAAAGTACTCACTCCCAGTACTCTGAGCTTGGGGAAACCCTGGTTGCTGACTCATAGAGGTATTTGCAACTTGCAAACGAACCATTTGCAAGATACTGAGCCTGGTAGTTGATGTCACAAGTAATGTTACCGGTCATATTTAAGACACCATTTGTTGGATGGGTTTTATATGCCCCTTCAACACATCTTGGGGTGTTCCATTTGTTGTTACAATGTCTCCAAGGGACATCAGAACGAAATGACTCAAACAGGTAGTAGAGACACCATGCAATGATGACATTGTAGTAGATACCAACAAGAAGGGAGACAACCAACATTGCATAACCAATACCTGTGAATTCAAAAGTTTTACAAATGTGTTCAATAAAACAAGTTAGGCATCATGAGACATGTTTTTGCTTTAATATGGTGACTGATAAGGGCTCTGTTCAGAACTGAAATGGTTTAGATTTGTTTATATTTTCAACATGGAATAATCAAAATTAAAGAAATCCAAGAACTAAATATGTTTGTTAATGTCATCCTTGCTCTGAAATTCATAAAGTTTTGCTGCCTTGAAAACAGTGGTGGACACCTGGGGCAAGGGGGAGGGGCTGTTGCCCCCTACTACTTTGGAGGACAAAGTTTTTGCTCTAAAACAATGTGAAAAGATGATGTCACCTTATTGAAACAATAGGCTTGCCCTCCCCACCCGTAATATTCCACCAAGTGTCTGCCCCTGCTTGAAATTGGCTTCACAATTTGCACAAATATATGACTTAATGAGAGGTTACTCCTTTTCAATATCTTAATGAATGAAGAAAACCGAATTATGTATATCATAATATTAAATTAACTTCAAAGATTGGAAATTATAAACTTCAACAATACCTGAAAATGCAGGACAAATGGCTTTCCAGCAACTGATAGGACCAAGTTGCAAGTACTGTCCCACTGAAAGCTCCATGAAGAACAGTGGCATGCCACATAAGAAAAGGAAGAGTATGTATGGAAGAAGGAAGGCACCTGAAAGAATAAGTTTTGTACATTAGAATAAATAGGAAATTTAGTATATATATATATAGTAACAGACATTAACAGTGTTTTTGATAATAGTTGTATAAAGACCCCTCTTGAATAAGCCAACCCTTTTATACCATCAGGTTGAAAAAAATCTGCCTATTTATAACAGCCTCTCTGCATTTTTTGTTTTTGAGCAACTATATGTAGTATGGAATGGACAAAGTTTAACTTTGAGCAGTGCATAAGAGGAGCTGAAGATTGTAACTACTGGAGAGGAGTAACGACGAAACTTCTTAATTTAAACAGTCACTGAATGATGATAATGTAGTATCAAATAGTTTCACATAACACCTTCTTAACTATTATTTATTTTATAGATTATTTCTTGGTGTTAAATAAGCTCACCTTTTTAGAAGATTAGAGTTTTGAATGTACAGTACCCCCAGCCCCTCACTTCTATGAGCATTGGTTTGGGACCATGGTGGTTGCTCTGCCTTCAGGGATTAACATTGAAAGCTTTTGCAAATTTATACTACTCTTCTGAACTTAGAATGTTACCAAGGATGAAATAGTTTTTATCCAGGAAATTCATGACAAGAATATCCAAAGGCCCCTGCAATTTCGAAAATACTATTTGAAAGTTTTATAGCCAGTAAAAACAAGTTTTGTTGCATTTTTGGACCCCATCTTGGGAACAATAACATTCTACCTGCACAAGTCACTCCAGTGGCCTGTTTACAGCTGATTTCCAAAAACAAAGGCAAGAGACATGCAGTATGCAAAAAGAAACTGCTTTCAAATTTTGTTTTTTTTCAAGATAACATCGGTAGTACACAAAGCCAGGCCCGAGTCCAATCAAACTGCGATGACTGGCACCCCACAGCAACACCGCTGTCAAATCAATATTGAATGAATTGTGTAAAGAATGCATTTAGCAGGAGTCAACTCAAATATTCAGCAGAAAGTTGTTTCCCTTAAATTATTCAATCCCTTGCTTTGAAAGCTGGGGCATCAGAACAATACCCTCTCCGTTTGGTTAGCGATAACTGAAAAATGGCTCCGTAGTGATTTTGAGGACGTAGTGATTTTGAGTGTTCATGCGGGTTTTTCCCCACGTGTTCTAACACAGCAATAGTTGGCATATATTCAGATTGACTTTGAATAACTCTTTTGAAAAAAGTTATAGCTTGTTTTGCCTTTCATCTTGAAAGCGGAGGTAAAACTTCGGAAGCACCGAACCCAGAATGAGAGATGACAAGGATCAACGGATTATCCATACAATGATCCAACTATCGTTTAAGTAACATCAAATAGCCCATGGATCAACACCGGGGACCTTTGAATCGGCTTACGCTGCATACACTAGCATACTCTAGACTTAGGTTTAATACATCAAAGAAGAAATTTTAGAGCCGCTAGTCTTTGCACCGAAGGTGGGCCTAATTCTGGTTCAGTTTGTCCGTTCGGCTCAGTAGCCTAAAGCTCCGAATGCTAGATCTTATCGCCCTTGCTACATCCTTAATATTATGAACATATCAACGAATGCAAATATGGGATAAATTTGTGAAAATATGTGAAAGATGTGAAAATATGGGATAAATTTCTTTGAAAGAAAATACCGTGAATTTATGAATCATGGCAATGTTTTTGTGGTTCTAGATAAAATGTCGTGTTTTGCCGGTGCCAGCAACTATTAACGAAAATAAATAGAAATGCAAACATTAACCATGTTTGTAGCATCCTTGTCTTTCGTTTCAATGGCCTTAAAGCGGAAGGACATTGTGCCAGTGTCCGATCGATGTGCCAGACTGGTGGAACCACTTAAAACTGAACCCAATACTGTCCTTAGCTTTACACGTGCCTAAATGCCCTTCGCCCTCTCTCTCCTTCAGATCGAGGGTCAACCCATTTCTTCGTGACTTTTTGGTGTCAAAAACCTTTGGCAAAAATTCAACAACTTTTTTGGTACATCAACAAGTATCTTGCTTAACTGTTTATTTATTTGCAAATAAAAATGTCAGCAGTTGTAAAGAGTTCATTCATTCATTTTGTTGATGTTAACGGCTCTGTTTACCCTTTGTTGGACTGGTTGTCAGCTCAATAGAAATGACATTTATCGAATTTATACAAACAAGTGGAATAATAAAACACTATTTGCTTCTTGCATACGAATCGTTGCTTTAGATGGTATCAAGATCTTGATGATATGTAAGTTAAAATTTGAATCTTATAACTAAAGGAAAACGAAATGGGAAATGGATATGTATTCTCTAGGTGTTTCCTTGTCAAAATCCAGTTCTATGTACGCAAGAACTGGCATGACACGAGATGTTGCATGTTTTTACCACCGAAATTATGTCAAGTTCTTGTCCTCATGCCGATGGAAATAACAGTACTTTTTCCCTAGAAACATATTTGGTTTCTGATGATGAACGTATCGAATGTACCTTTATACTTACATTATTATAAACAGAAAGCTCAAATCTAACCGAAAAAAGAAGAGATTTTTTCATTCAGTCTTTCATTCAACCAACGGATCTAAAGTCAAAGCAATTCCATTCATAATTTTTGAATCAGATAATTAGACTGACACATCGGAAGCGTGGGCAAAATTTTCTCAATATAAACAAAAGCACGCTATAAAAACTTTACTGAAATATGCGAACCGGGAATAACGCCAAATAACTCACCTCCTCCGTTCTCGTAAGCAAGATACGGAAACCTCCATACATTTCCGAGACCAACAGCATAGCCAATGCAAGAGAGCATAAAGTCAAGTTTGCGTCCCCACTGCTCTCTCTCCTCGATATCTTCTTCTTTCTTTACACCTTTCTCATTCATTACCGCAACACTACCGCGGTCGTTTAATTCAATCTTCTCCTCCATCTTCAAAGCTCCGTGATAACTTCTCGATTGAAAACTAAATAAATTTATCGGACAGCGGCCTAAAGTATGCTGCGAGAAATCAAGCTGCGAGAAGTGGTGCCAACATCAACACGCAGTGACTTTCCCGAACCCTCAGTTTGTTTACACTAGACATCAGCCATCATCTTATATCCTTAAATGACGTCACTATGAGCATGTTCCGCTACGGCGCCATCCAATCAAATCATCGATGAAGCTGGAATGTCGTGACGCATTGCTAGTGTGTGGAAGGATATGTCAACATAATGTACCACCGAATTTACTAGTAAAAGGTGTCATTCACATGTCAAAAGCACATTGTCAAGAGATTGTTGGCATACCTGCCATGTCCATCACACAAAGTCAGCTGTTTCTCAATCAAACAAAGACGATTTGTCCATTCTGCAGGTGCACGACTGTTTTTCGGGAAAATGCGGTTTTTTGACATTATTTGGTTGTTCCGGAAATTTTGGCTACTTGATCATAAATTGCAGAAAGATTATTTTTTCTTTCTAAAAATTATTCCCACTGCACCCCTGATCGCACCCCACGACAACTTTTCAAATAATCTCGTTTCTCACCCTACTCGCAGTGGTGTGCCTAAACAATTTTGTTTGGGGGGGGGCGTGCAAAAAATGACCAACTTTTCTTGTTTGTTCGACCATTTCTACATAGAAAATTCATTAACAATGAAAAAAATGATCATATACACACTTAATGATAACAAGTAAGAGCAAATGATGGCATGAAAGTATAAGGAAATTAAGTTTGCGGAAACTAATATTCCTGGAGTTTGCGTTTTTGGGTGAATCCATGAGCACCTTTTTGCGAAAAGCAATTTAGAGGATGCAAAAATTAATTTAAGTTTCTTTTGAGAATTAAGCTTATAAAATTACCTCTAATCTATAGAATTTTATAAGAATTAAAGGGCAAATATGGCTGGTAAGCTGCGGAGATTTCAGAGGCTCTGGGGCAAAAGGGAAAGACGATGCCCCTGCGAGCGGAGCGAGCAGAAAATTTTTGCGACAACACACTTGAGATAAGCTTAATATGCAACTCAGAAAAATACTTGCAGTTATTTCTTGCAGTCATTTCTTATAGTCGCTAGCTTGCTTCTTATAGCAAGTCATTTGCAATACACTCTTTTTTGTACAAACTGTTTTTCATCGTGTTCTTTCGGACCTTCATTCTGACGTTTTATGCTTTGAGGAGTGTCAGACGAAAGAGCTTTTAGTTAATATGTTGTAAAATGTTTGCTTTTTTCAAAGCCATTTTCAAGTTCTGTACCGCCAAAAAACTGTTTAGATGGAATTAGACATTCTACAACAAAATGATGGTCAAAATTTGTCCAGCAAACTTTAATAATGTTTTTCGTTTTTCGTTTTTCGTTCATAATATTCATCGGTAAGGTGGGTTTTTGGTGTCTTTTCGGCCAATTTCTATAAACAGCTGCCAGCAAGTGGCGGTATCCTAGCCGTAAAAGTAGCCTTTGTTTTAATGTATCGCCATCCATTATCCAAAGAAATTTGGCGATAAGACTGAAAAAAGAACCTTTATAATTCGTTAACTTTCATAAAACATCCAAAAATGCAAAGGTGTTTTATTCCAAACTGGTTTCCCTGTTGAACGCAGGTTGTTTGACCCAAACAACTTTCGCAAACTGGTGTCTTGCCACGCGGGTTATCCCTTGTGACACAGCTCCTTTAAGGAAGCTTTTGCGTCAACTTTTTGGAAGTTCGAAGCGCATCTTGATAACGTTTTATTTTATTTTACTCTCAAGAGATTCTCTTACGTCAATGCATAACAATCGGTTAAAAAGATTGATAAGAGAGATTGCTTCAGTTTCGGTTCACTGGGTGTACCCACAGGAAATTACATAGAAAATTGATACTAAGTCATTTACACGTGGAAACACCGAGACCTGATTGATCAACTCGTCAAGAGCTGAATCATTTAATTTAATTCCCCATTCGATTAGTACAGAAGTCAGAAAGGTTTACACATTGATAGATAATTAATTCTCATCCTGCACAATAATAATCTTTTTTCAAAATCAAATTATAATCCTTGGCATTCATGATTATTGTCCTTCACTATATTTTAAGAACTTTCTACTGTACGATTGAAAAAATTGAAAAAAATGAAAAATATATTTGAAGCGAAATGGGGTTAATGTGGTGACTTTACAAGGTAGAAAAAGGCCTATTTTTAAATAAAGCAACTCTGTCCTTATCTTCGAAAAATATTATGGCACTAAATTAGGGACAATGGCTCTTCAAGATAGATAAATACATTTTTGCGACTATACTGACGCACCAACCGCCAACCCGACCTGATCGGCCTGAGCCAAGATATCGTGCTCTGAGTATTTCTTCACACCAGAGTTCCATCTTAGTGCATTCGTGCCTATGCAACTCCTTCCCCTTATTCCTGAAATATTTTCCATAGTAGAAATGATAGAGGCAAGCGGGGCGACTTTGGCAAATTATCACAGGGGCTAGTTGTCTTTACTCCTTTTTAATAAACTAAACTAAACTCAGGGGCCAGCCTTAAAAACCTTCTTAAAATGTCTGAGATTTCAATTCTAAGTTAATCAAAAATTGCCACAAATTATATTCAGTACAATACAATACAAAAAACAATACGTACAAACTTCTAAACTACATTACAAGTACGGAACCCAGGAGGAGCAATATATGATGACTGTCCTCTGGGATATGACATGTATTTAAATATAAGTAATAATACAGTTATAAATCTAATACAACCACAGTAAAATAGAACATATACATATAAGGTAAATATTTGAGCCCGTTTCACATAGGAAATACGTTTTGATGGTCAAGGTTAGTACCCAATATGAAGTTGATTGAGAAGATTGGTTTGGAGTCAAGTGACACCCCCTTCTGACGTCTTGAGTTATTCGTTGAAGTTTTAATTAGTCCACAAAATTCTTATTTTGTCGCTAAAATCGTCTTTCGAAAGTTGAAAGACCGCGTACATTTTCCTTCAGTTATGTCTTCGTTGGTATCACTTACTATTAATCACCCTTCAGACCTCAAAACTCTAGTCAGGTAGATCAAGCTACGCCACTTGCCTGAGGTAATACAAAGGGTAATACAATCTGCGGATGCAATAATCCGAAGGTCGAAAAATGTAACCAGTAACCACGTGATAATGTAATTTTCCCAAGAACTTGACCTTTGCCAAACATTCTATCCCATGATGCTACGAGGGAGAGGGACCCAATGAGGTAGGGACCATGTTCTGCTGAACTTGTGATCCGGGTCAATCAATCAAGAGTATTCTTTGGTTCTTTGCACTTTCTTCACTTCAAGAATCATTCTTTGGGTCATACCTTACGATTCTTCAGTGAGGTAGCCTGTGCTTGTGCCAGAGGGTAAGAGAAAGAAATGGCTTTTTGGCCCGGTTTAGTATTCCACAAGAAGAAAGAATGGGGGAAAGCAATGCGTAATTTTTGCATGGTAAATCATCGTTCTTTCCTTAACAGAATTTGTAGGCAGACAAGAGGGAAAGGGTTATAAGGAGGGCATGCGCAGAACTGACCCGATCTTGCGCAAGGTATATACCGCGCAGACAACGATGCAAGACTGGGCCAGATTTGTATCGGGTGACTTAGTGCGCTTTGTTTTAAAAATCTACTGCTTGTTTGAAGATGCGACATTTGGATCTTTGCTTAATTCATTTAAATTCTTGTCCTTTAGAGATTTACATGCACAGCAGTAAGCAAAGCGCGTTTAAAGGCTTTTAACATACATAAGTACAGCGAGTCCAAAAATAACTTGCGCATGCGCGCATGAAAGGAAGTGGGAACTGCTCGCGGGAAACCACTGTGCGCTGCTTTTAGCATTTAGCCTCAGAAAGGCGGAAACTTTTCACATGTCTTTCTCTGTGCGCAATTTGATTGTTCAACCGCTGGTGATCGAGGTGCTGTAAGCCACCTATACCTGTGTCAAATGACTTTAAGTTCAAGTTCTTAAATAAGGAATTTATATCTCTGAAAAAGTACCCATTCTTCCTAGGTCAAACTTTCTTTATACAACATTGACAACTACAATCTCCATTCTTAAACTTAGACAATTTTTTCATTGAAAATCGAGCTAAAGGATCTTCATAATTCATCGGATATAAAAAATGTTGAAATTAAGTCATTTGCTGTTTGAAACCATTCTCTTACCACTTCCCTCTTCTGTCTTTCCTGTGTAGGGAAACGGGGTCTTCTTTAAGTTCAGAAGGCCAATATCCAAATTTGTGCACACAAAATCATCAATGACAAAAATGTATTCCTTTATTAGACATGTTTGGAAAGAAAATTTGTCTGAAAATGCGTGGCTAGCTTATTTTTTTGGAGTTTTGAAAAAGCGACTCTAGCATTCTGGATTTTTGACAAGCACTGATTAGTTAAAATAACATCCAAATGCATCTTAACTTCAAGAGGCATTTAACAAACAAAGTGGTTTCGAAAAAATTATGTAGTCCATACCCTTTGAACGTCAGAAATGCCCTTTTTTATTTTTTTTCCCTGGGGGGATGTGTCCATAACTTCGAACGTAGACAAATGCATCATTTAATTTTTTTCCCTGGGGGGGGGGGGGTGTTGCCCTTTTTGTCTGCCTTGCTATGCTACTGAGCGTCCATTTTATATTCTACTGTTATTTTATATTTTATATGCAACCCATTAGTTATTTTATGGAAATTTCCCACCCAGCCCCTTTATTCCAGACCCCTTGTCTATTCAGGACAGAAGAGTAAACAATCACAATGGTAAATTTACGGCCAAGCAAAACAACAACAGTTCTAAAAGGCAGCTATCAAGGAAACCATGCCTTCTACTTTTTTAGACTACTTCGCAGAAAGCATTTACAAAGAATACTCACTTCTAAATTTCAATTTGTCACTAATTATTAACAAATGATCATTGACAACTAATCTCCAACAAAATCAAAACCGAATGTGTGCATTGCTTCAAATCTTATTCAATGCTTGTTGTTTCTTGTATTTTCTAGGATGTCCTTGAAATTCAAGATTATGAAATGTTGTAATCCACTGTGATTGCATTAATTCAATGTTATCAGAACTGTTACTTTTTACACTCTTAGTATCTAGAAATTAATTCTTTCTAGAACTAAGGCTAATATTATTTGAGTTTTAGCCCCTGAAATCTTTCACATTCTTTTATTTTTCTTTGCAACAAAATCCAAAATTTGAACACCATTCTTTAGCACAATTGACTTACAAAATAAAAAGAATATAAATATACCAAAAGTATTTATGATTTATTTTGAATATGACCTGTGGTCAATAGTTCAAACTATTATATGCAACAAAAATATCACAAAAGCAATAAAAATATTTGGTTTTTTCAGATGTTTTAAATGAAACTTACAATGGAAGCAATACAGAAAAATCTCATAATATCACAAAAAACACACACAAATTTGTGTAATATTTTATATTGTAAAATATTATCAAGCTATTCATAAATATAGGTACACACCCAAGGTAATGGAAATTTAAAAATTGTATTTTTCCAAAACCTTGTCTTTGAAAGGAAGGTGAATCACTTCCCTGTAAAATTAACTACAATATTTTGTTGATAATTACACTGAGTAGTGGAATAGGACTGGGATAATAGGGACCAGGGTTATAGTTCTATAGAAAAGAAAAGCTTGTTATAATATTTGAAAATTTGGTAAATAGTTTGAAGTAAATAGGGGTTAGAACAGATATTTTTCATAGAGCCTTCAAATTTCAAAAGTGTTTATAATAAAACATTGCATGATCATTGAGGATTTGACAGCTGGAGCCAATAGGTTCAAGGAGTTTTATAATAGTGTATTATGTACAAATCTTGCTTTGAATGTCCATCATTTCTAAATATTTCCTATTTTTAGGCACATATCTAGAATCTAGTGTTTGCCTGGTTGTGGTGTACCCCAGCAAAAAAAGTAGAAGATTTAAGCTTTTTAAATCTTGTTAACCTATGACAATATTCCTGTGGACTTATATCACAATTCAAATGGATATGACCAATAATCCTGCATTAATACTATAGGGGCCTATTATAGTTTTCCAGCTATTATAGTTTTCCAGCTTCACAGCCTGAACCTATTTCTTTATATGTGGTCTTAGGATTCGGCAATAGGTTTTCTGCAGATTGCGCCTTCCGCATAAGAAGCAACTTGCATCTTTCCTTATAGGTTGGCAACTGTTTATGGCATTTCCAAGAAATTAAAAAATGAAGGTTTGGATCAACACAAAAGCTAGTTCTGTGAATCAGTGTGAAAACCAATAAAACCAAGCCTGTAGCCAGGCCTGTGGAGTAGGGGTGGCAAATCCCCAAACCTGTTGCAGGCAGACATCTTAGGAAGCTTTGCTTAGCAACAAAAGTTTTTTAGTACCAGGCACCACCTTAAGAGATAATACGAGACCCCAATAAACATAATATATGGGTAATATAGACAACAAGAGCTACAAATAAACCATTTTCCTTCTGTCAGTATTAACATGACTCTAATTGTGATGGCAATCCAATAAAATCCACCAAAACCACCATTGGAAAATTTACAGACAAAATTATCGGGGTGGAAAACAGCTGGTATTCTCTTGCTCCAGGGCTGGCATTGCAACCCTATGCCACCCCTTGGCTACAGGCCTGAATAGAATTTGTCATACAGTTACTTTAGGCAATGTTCACCATTAACTAATATACAAGCAATTATCTTTTTGTGCCATGGTACATTTTGCCATCACCACAGCATCTTTACGCTTTTAATTGCAGATTGTGGCTTTTGGCTGCTTTGCAAGGTTTGCATCCACTAAAAAAGGCCCCCACACTAGAGACCATGGTATGGTAAAACAGCTCTGATTTGCTGGTAAAACCATTTGTATATAAGTAAAAACATGAAATTTCTAATTTTTCAAACTAAATACAAATAGAGAAAACGAAACTAAAAACGTTATTGTAACAAGCAACTTTCTATTTTGCAATTTTCTCTCTTTCATTTGGTTAACTTGACGGAGAAACTCAATCCTTTCCTGAGCACGCTGCTGACTTTTTTGGAAGGCATTTCCATAATGGGCTCTAGTCCATTCATCATAGCTGTCCTTGTATTTAAGATTAGATTTTCTATGCCTTGCCAAGACATCGTGGTCGAAAACATGGGTTGCTAAACTCCTGTCGTAAGCTTGTTTTTTATCCTTATCTGACAACACTTGATACGCCTCTGAAATATCTGAGAATCTTTCTTGCGATTCAGACGAATTTTTATTTCTATCTGGGTGATAAATTAACGATAGTTTGTAATAAGCTGTTTTGATTTGCGAAGCAGTTGCTTTAGGAGAAATTTTCAGAGTACTATAATGATCACCTTTAAAACCACTTCTGACCTTCTTTCGATGCGTCGAAATGAATCTGAAGAGTTGTTGCCAACAAAAATGATACTTGTTAAGGACTCCTGGAAGGGATTTTCCATAAACTGGAGCTACAAGTCCTACAACATGTTGGAAAAACATTGCATAATAACATAGAGAAGCATCCCTCTTCATCAAAGAATAATTTTAAGGTGGCCTCGTTCACGAGTTCGCCTCGTTGTGAACCTGAGCAAGAAAATCTCGGATTTTTGTCAACTACACCAAAGATAGACTACATTTATACCATAGTCAATGCTTATACAAAGCAAATTTTCATAAGACACCAGGCAAAGGTAATAAGAAACTAGTGATAGCAAAAAAAACTAAATAGGGAATGAACAGTTTGAGGTAGTTAATTTTTTGCGCAACTTCTCATGGATTCTTCATAATTCACCTGTCAACAGGGAAGATGGTAACGGCGTTTAAAAACATGAACGAATTTCCTCGAAAACATGAAACAGCCCCCTTAAAATGTGAATGTAGTCCAAAAAAACAGTAAAAGCTCCTGGGAATGAAAAAAATCCAAGCCAGTGAATTTTCCAAGGATGCCCTAAAACATAAAGAAAGTCCGACTAAACATCAAGGAGGCCACTGAAGATACGGACAGCAATGAAGGAACCTCGGAAAGCATGAGAGGGGCCTCCCAAAACATGGAGGAACCTTGTGAACACACACATGATTTTCTGAAATTGAGGTAGGTTTCCTTTCTCTGCCAATGCATTACCTGCTCAATACACACGTTTCGAAAGTGTAAGTCTGGATTCAATAATTTTATCCACAAAAAGCTAAAATGAAGCTACAATCCAAAACAATCTGTTATGGATTCACAACCCCCCCCCCCCCAGTTCCATGTTGATATCTCTGACATATATTCATTGGTAAGCTTCACTTGCTTAGTAGCATTCGTGTGTTGTGGATGGAATCGTTAACTATTGTTTGTATCAAGTTTTTTATGTACTGCTGCAAGTTTAGCACCGTTTACAGTCACACCCCAGTTACAGTCACAAGTTCTCAAGCAACAATTGGCTTGACTCATGGGGGCAGTTAGGACTTTGACATTGGAAGAGAGACAAATTTTTACCAATAGGCAGAAATTACTATCCTAATAATAAAGTACAGATGTAATGCATAACCATGTACAAGCCAACACAATCATTGGAGAGGGGGTTCGGAGGCAACATGTGCACATTTTCAAACTCAATACGATCTGCAAACGTTTTGGTTCGGGGACCCTCTAGAACATTGGGTGCCCAGGCCCCCTGCCCCCTTCGTACTACCCCTTGGTGTGACTATAAGTGGGGTTTACTGTAACTCGGAATGAAAAGAGGGAAAGTTCTATAAGGCAAGTGAAACCGGTAAAACAAATACCCTGTTTTCACTCGGTATTGGCCTTCTGTTTACAGTGAAATGTCTTTTTAACCGGAATCAGAATGAAAACAATTTGGCACGTGGTAATAAATCGTTTCAGGTTAAATACCCCAAAACGGAACAATTTCATTAACTCCCCTCGAATTTTGTGTGTAATATTTTGAGATTGTAGCAATGTTGCTGTCAATATCAGAGGAGTGAGTTGGAATGAGTCTCCTCTAGAAAGTACTTAAAACAAGGAAAATTGAGAAGAAAAAAGTCGGTCTTGCTATGCGCTAATGAGGTCCAAGATAAGTTGAAGACAAGGAATTTCTCGTGAGTACCTCGTTGAAAAAAATTCTGGATTCAACTTTCCTAATCAATGGTATATCTAAGCATAGAGAACTAACCAAAACTTGATTTTTAAGACTTTAAGAAAGTATTATTAAATACCAATCTTCATAAATCAAATAGTAATAAATTAGAGAAGCCCAACAATCTTTTTGCTTATCACGAGCTCTCTAGGCGTTCATATTACATACCATATGATACGAGATGATATATAAGCCACAGGACAGACACTAGTAGAATATTACAACAGGGAATGAGCCCTGCAGCTATCAGCCTTAGGCCTAAAACTCCCGATAGTGACACCTCAAAATACAAGAAAGAAAAAACGTAAGCGGCAATATCTTATTCTTGTGCGGAATGATTGAGATCAGATTGGGAGATCATCTTCTTATGAAATAGGAAAATAATTAACAGCACAACAGTGAAAAACATGCAACTATAAATACAATCTATTCCCTGGTACAAATTTAGCCAAATTGCAAGAAATTGTACAAAACATTGCCAAAAACGATCAAAATATTTCACCAGTAGACAAATTAGCAACGTCCAACTTCATGCAAAAACAATCACTACCTTTCAAAACATTGATGACTAGAAACTGTCGATATCCACGTGTTTATAACTTGGTATTGTAATTTGCTTCGTTGTTGTTGATATTAAACCCAGTAATATCACCATCTGCAAGACGAGTTGATTGTGGTTTGTCGGTAACACTAAATTCGATCAGATTGTCTCCTGTAAAATTTCACAAATCAATTAATGACAGAGATTAATAACAAATCAAAAATCAAATCAATTAAAAACATTTTGAAACATACTAAAGCTCTTGGTCTGAAACTCTTAGCAGTATAAAACGTCAGCGCATAGATCGGAAATTCAAAGCTGGGAATTATATATACCCAGTTGTGAATCGAAATAGGTCGATCAGAACAGCTAGCCAGATTATCGCTGCTGGCCTATTGAAAATATTATCATATTTGAAAAGTGTCAGACGAAAAGATTTAGTATGTTTCAAAATGTTTTCTTTTCTGAAAGCCATTTTTAATTTTTGTACCACCCAAAGAGAAAACTTCGTTTGTTTTAAACATATACTACCCATTTATTACGATACAGTACAACAGCTTTTAAAAAACAGCGCATTCACAGCTAAAAAAATGTCGCCATTTGATAATAAAAATGAGTGGTATGAATTAGAAGTTACAAAAGAGTTTTATTCAAACGTATTGCACCGTTTTTTGCATCATGAATTTTTAAAGTTTTTAAACAACATTGAGAATTTATAAATTCTTGGCTGTTGAGATAATTTTGAATAATAAATCAAATTAAATTGAATAAAATAAAATAAAATAAAATAAAATTAGAATCACAATTTTAAAAAAATTCAACAGAGGTTTATAGTTACAAATATATTTTATAAATGTTTCCATTCTCTTCTAAACTGAATGAACTTCAAAATCTCTTTTAATACTTAAAAATGAAATAAAAACTTTAACTTGGTTGATATAATTATAGCTTGGTTTTAATACGATTTTAGCATCATAAAAAGACTTTAAAAGAGGAAAATTTTATAAGCAAAAACGAAAATATTTAATCTCCAAAGAAACTGGATACGTTGATTGTTATAAATATTCAAAAACTCTAATAACGAAAAAGGCTATTTAAACTTGCACAAATTGAACTAGGATTTATTGAAAAGAAATATTCCAAACACTGATTTAGATTTGGGGTTGAAATAATGAGAATTAAAGAGTTGTCAGGTTAATGTAAATGAATTAGGTGTGTATGTAGCGTTATGACTATATTTATTTGTTAACTTTATACTTACAAGAACCATGTACGTTCGTTTAGCTGAAAGACAAGACAAATTGGTTTCTTAATTCATAGAGAATTTACAATATCTTTCTCACGAAGTAAATAAATTATTTGCAAAGAATGAAATGGCTCTGGCGTGCTTTGGTCTGGCCACGTGACTGAGTGGTGCAGATCAAAAGTATTTGTTCATAATGAGCGATTCCTTGATTCCTAAACCAGCTTTCGTGAGCCTCGCGTGAACTGAATTGGAAACCAGCTTTTTCAAAACCATTAACTCTAATTATTAAAATTATTACTATCTAATTATTACAGTAACGATCTTTACTGAAAGACTTTTAGTAAAGTACATTGCCTAGTGTGAAATTTAGGGCATGACAAGTGGTGTGTAATTTATTAACGAGAGATATACAAGTGCTACCTTTAAGCGACTATTTAAGTACGTAAAATTATGTGATGAAGTTTCTGTGAATGTAACTACCTCACTTAAGATAAGATTCAACAAAGTAATCAGCAGAAATTTACTCGAAGTTCAATTTGTGAAATGTTTTTATTTTAAATACATTTGGAATGCAAATTATTGGTTGGTTCATCTCTGTTTAAGGCGTTTATCGAGATGTTCACCTTAGAAAGTCCTTAAAATATTAAAAATCTTTGCTTCTGACATTTAAGCACTTAAAATATGGATACTGTCACTTGTAAAAATATTACATCCATTTAAAAACATAGATTGCCTCTTCATTTAAAACATGCTTTATTTAATTTTTCTAACCATTTAATCCCACTAATAAACAGTAAAGCTGGAAATCCTACATACAGAAACAAAGAATAAACTCCCCACCTTTGCTGGCCAAAATCTTTCTTTGTTTCTCAGAATAGAAGCCATTATGGTCAAGCCTCGAAACCATGTTCATCATCTGATGCTCACAATCAGTGGTTGAATACAAACTGAGTTTATCAATTAGCTCGATCAGCAATCGAGAAAAATTCGTCTCAAAATTTGTGATGGTCCTCTTGAAGTCACCGCTGTTCATCATTTCACCATAGTGGTCAGTTAAAATCTGAAGTCAATCGAAGAATTAGTATCTTCAAGGAATGGTTGACATATATTATGTTCGATTGTTTATGTTTTAGATAATAAACTTCAAGGTCTAGCAAAATGGCAGCTCTGAAAAAACAGTCAAATATAAAATGAATATTTGAGTGTTTCAGTGTTTTGAGGAGACCCAAAATAATAAACAAGGCTGCATTGATAGAACGATTTGAAAATAACGCACTGAATTGTCGTATAACTGAAAACGTTTGTCAACTCTGATAATGAGGTGGTTTCATAAGTTCAAAGGTAAATCACAGATACTATCTTTGGAATACTTTCATGGCAAACCGGCTTGAGTTCGACTGGAGGAGGGGCTTTGTTCGGTGCTGTTGATTATAATGATAGCGGTGATGATGATGTTTGCATGAAATTCTTTCCTTACGCTTTGCGGTACTTCTGGATCATCAAACAGTTTATACCCTGAGAACATTTGTCTCCAGGGTCGTTCAAGCCACTTAGATGTAGTCTTATCTTTGTTATAACACAGAGAAAATTACTTACAGATTTCCCTTCGACTGATGAGCTTCCAACACCAGTGCTCGCATCATATCGCTGTTATTGAAAACAATAATTAGAAATAATTTCTCTGAAAACGAAATCAGTCACCTTTGCACAGCAAAAGATCAGAAGAGGGTTCTGAAAGAAATGGAACTATATCAGGTCCATGAATTACAAATTTTCCATTCGTAAACGTTTTCTCTCAAGAAAAGTTTAGATTTTTCTGAGTTGTTTCATAAGATTCAGATTTGAGAAGGAAACTTAAAAATAAACTTCCCAAAAATAAATCGGACACCCTTTGTTTCTGTTGAGAAAAAATTTCAAAGAAAAATGTTTATAAATAAGTGCGAATCAGTTTGTTGATAAGAATCTTAGCACGTCAATCAATACTTATGTTTGAAGATGCTCTAGCTGCCTCGATGCACGAAACAAGATGGACATGATGACGCATGGTCACGCAACTGATGGACTGTGACGTCAGCGGTAAGTGCGTGCAATATATTCACCCGCAGGTCTGATGCATGGATATGCGTCAAAATGTTCCCGAAAAATTTCAGTCATGAAACTGCACCCAGTTTTCCTGTACACTTTTCCTTTTATAAGAACCAGTAAATTTAAGTTCAGGCTGAATGTTCTTAATTTTTTCGAAAATCTGAGGCTGGATTGTTCTTAATTTGTTCTTAAATTAAAAGGGTGCAAGCAGTGCTATTGCTAGCTTTTTCGCTCTAAGGAGGTGTTCGGGCCTCATTTGCCAAAAAGTGAGTGAGACAGCCTTAATTTGCTGACAAATTTGAATATTGACCGAAAAAGCACCCACACATCGCTAAAAATTCTCGATTTTGTGAAAAAACGATGTTCAAAATTGCATTTTGCAGAAGCTCAGCCTCAGCTTGTTCTTAATTTGTTCTTAACTTTTGACCAGTTTTGAGGCTCGTGTTCTTATAAAATTGTTCTTATAAAAAAAGAGTGTATTTAATTTTATCAATAAGCAAGAGTGACGTTTAACATTTTGTTTTCAAGAATTTGTGAGAATTTCAAAACTTTGCTGGTAATGTTTTATGCAAACCAACGAATCAACTTGACAGCAATTTCTTCATTTTATGCCATGCTTAGGAATAATTTCTTATGGAAGGTTGATAAAAAAATTGCTTGGGTTCCAAAAAAGGTTTTTTAGGCAAGATAAATACAAAACGCGATGCCACAACAAGAATTAAATGTGCTACATTTTGAAACTATCGTGTTTCAACCTGTTTCATTAGGAGAGGCTACCTGGCAAAGCAGGTTTCTCAAGACCACTCGGGCCGCACAGCAAGCAGAAATCCACTGGAATTCAGCCGAACCCAACCGATTTTCTCGCCCATGCCAGGAAAATTAAATTCTTCATCAACATGCGTTGTTGTTTTTTGTTGAGAGAGGAATTCCCACCATAATATAAATGGGACCGAAAAATAACCTTACCAAACAGCGACTGTCAAAACAATCTTCAAATGTTAGAATGGATCAAGTTACAATTTGGAAAACACCCTGGCCCAAGCCCCCTGAATTGTCGGCCCTAATAAAAGATTCTGACTTTTGAAAAACAGGGCTTATTAAGTGGGAGGATTCTTAAAAGTGGATAGGTGCTCTTTTCTAAAGAGAATTAATTTTCTCTAACGCAACACCGAAAAACACTGCATCATATCCTGAAGACTTGCTATAATTTAAGCCCAATTTCCCTGTTTATTGTGGAAAACACTAACAAACAAAGCTGTGTTAGATGCTTTCCACGGAAAGAGCAACAAGCTGTTTATTTCGACTCGGTAAATGCGCGTTTTGCACGTGACTCTTTTTCATCTCATTCAGTACCTATATTTCTTTTGACACAAGAACCTTGGAGCGTTGTAGGGATAGTGGAGAGGTGCTGAATTGGAACCCTTTTGATGAAGATTTTAAATTTTGTTTAAAGATGATCCATTTAAAAATTCGTTAATTTTTAGGTAAGAGGCGGGCAATAGCCAAAGAGCCCCTCTCCCCCTCTTCTGTGGTGTCTGGTCTCCCAATTAAAACATGCCTTATTATCACTGGCAAGTCATACGTCCCGAATATTCCACAAGTTCAAAGAAATACTTACAACTCCAAAAACTAAGTTAATCTAAAATCAATCACTGAAGTGTGTTTTCGACAGAACTGTTTCTTTCTTTATCTGAAGCTTGTTTTGGTTCACATCCTGCAGATCAGGTGTAAGGAGATATTTCATTAAAAACAGAAAAAAACCGTGTAAAAACCCTTTGGCCATACCTGAATACAGTTTGAGAAAGTGACACAAACCATCATCAACTTGCTTACAACCTGAAGGAGATAAAGCAAATTGTTATCTTCACAACTACACGACGGGTACATTTGAAACCAAGATACGTCACAGCTTTGCACACTAGACATATTATTGTAAAATATATCATTATGCAAGATAATTTGTTTATTCAAAAAGCAAGGCATTTTTCTCATACCAACGGGCTCAAAAATGAAATTACTAGAATACATAATCAATATCTCAAAAGAACTACTAACAAAATTTGCAGGAACAAAATTTGCAGGAGTCACACAAGGGTCGTTTCTTGAGCTATTGCTTTCATTTCAACAGCAGCAATACTGAGAGTGTGCATTTATCACAGAAAGGTCTTGTGAAGCAGTTTCACCTTTCAAATCTTCCCTCGAACTGAAAAACCTTGTCAATTTTCTCTTTCGCTTATTCTCAAATACCGAACATTTTCTGCTATATCTAGATTACATAGATACCTTCAAAAAGAAAAAGTCCGCCTTTTACTTATGTGGTGGCCCCTTTAAGGAGAAAACCCGAGAAATGTATGGAAATCGAAGAATTAATATCTCTTTGAATTGAAAGGACTTTAAGTTGACCATTTGCGTAAGAAAACATATTTTTCTATCACTGATTGTTTGTATTACTATTGGTATTATCGTAGTCTTTTTAATACCTTGAGGAGCTCTGGATTTGTGAGCATGCAATCTTTGAGGCAGCGATCCAAGAAGTCATTGTGTTGCTCCAAAACTCCATCGATGTTTGAAACCTGCAATGTTGCAAAAAGTTAGAATTCGTAACCAGAATTTAAGCTTGAAAAGTAGACAATTCGTCTATGACTCGTCCATTTCTCTTCTAGAATCAGATCAACCCTGGATACGAGCGAGGGGCAAATCACTCCAAGAAAATCTCGTACACCTTTCGTGAAAATCCTATTGTTTTAACTGAGAATCCCCAGAAATCCTTTTGTTTTAGGGAAAATCTCGTACGCTATTTGCAAGAGTGAATTGTCCCTCGGATTTGAGAACACTTTCCAGTCATATATATTTATATGTAAATCTTAATCTTAATAGTGCCTCCCGAAAGCCTTTTGACAAACTACTGTATTTCCCTAACTTGAGAAGTTGCAGCTTTTATTTGTCAGTCTCAAGACCTGGCGAAATGGCAGTTAATGTCAGCCTCCATCGAAGGGCGGTTTCTGTAAAAAGGAGGCAACTTTTTCTAGAAATCTTAATTGACAAAATCGAAAAAGTCATGCTACTCCACTAACTCCACTAAGCTACCAATAAATTTCAAAATCCCCTTCAAAACAGTACGCAAACATTTCATTATTTCAAAAATTTCTTTTATTGCAACGGGGGTTGTTTCAACAGCCAGAACGCAGTTGATAACAGTGAAACCCAGAAAGGCTATTTGGCATTCTTGCAAATATGGGTATTAGAACGAATTATGCAGTCTGGACCGTCTGAAACGGGAAAGTACTTCAATGTCCATGTATTGCACTATTTCCTACATAACAGAGTACTGAATAAGAAGCAACATGTGCCTCGCTGTTATCTCGGAAAACTGACTGCGGTTATCCAACACTCAAAGGCTACACGTCTGTCCCTGATATAATCCTTCCTGAGCACTCCAGCGAGTATCGACAGACTAAAGTAGGCGTAAATAATCCCTTCGATATTGGCAAGATAATAATATCAGCTTTCCTATTCCACAAATTCAAAATAAACAAATATGAAAAAATACAAAGAAAGGAAGCTTCCTATACATTTCATTGGTTCCTTCCCTCAATTCAGAGACCTTCTCCGTGTTAAGGGAGCCCTTCTTGTTCTTAGTGGTACCTCCAATGTTCTTAGGGGTAACCTCTGTGTCCTTAAGTTACATCAAATGTTCTTAGGGGTATCTTCATGTTTTTAGGGGTACCGTCTGTGTTATTAGGGGTACCTTCATGTTCTTAGGGGTACCGTCTGTGTTCTTAGGGGTACCGTTTGTGTTCTTAGGAGTACCGTCTGTGTTATTAGGGGTACTTTCATGTCCTTAAGGGTACCATTTGTGTTCTTAGGGGTACCATTTGTGTTCTTAGGGGTACCATTTGTGTTCTTAGGGTTACCTTCGTGTTCTTAGGGGTACCCTTATTGCCAAGCACTTTACTTCTAGATGCTCATTCTATTTTACCCACAACATAAGGAACTACTCAAAGAGTGCATCGTGTTACCTCACGCAAATTTTCTGCAAGAATTTGCCAGTTAGGCTCGATAACTTCAAACATCATGTAATACTCCAAGTTTTGAACAAAATGTATCATTCTTTGGCGCAAATCAAGAGCAGTTGAAAACCTAAAATGAGAATAGTTGGCAATGATTTCTTACATTATTTAAACAAGGAACTTTATAAGTATTTGATATTCAATCATGTAGAGGTAACGTCTAAAATAAAGGTTCTCGAGCTTTTATTTAGAATTCAAATGAAAAAGCAATAATAAGCATTTTTGAAGATTTAACCATAAAACATATGCAAAGACAAGTCATAATTTTAAAAGCAATGCCTTAAAAAACCAAACATGGTCTTGAAATACTATTCTTCTTTGATATGAATACGTACAATTCCCGTCAGTCCTCGAATAAGCACAGGGGTCACATTTTGTAAAAAAGATTTTGAGGTGGGGGCGTATTCGAAGGCGGGGGCTTATTTGGCAGCAGCCAAAAGTACTACCAGGGTAAATGTTCTTGCTCTATATTTAAGGATGGTCAACATGCTTAAAAATGCAGATATATTGGGACAAATCTATTGCTGTCGAGCCAACACCTGAGCCAATGGGGGCTTAATCGAGGTTGGGGGCTTATTTCGAGGTTTGACGGTACTTATTTGTTGGTTGGAGTGACATGGTAGACAGAAAATCGTCGAAGAAGCGGAAACCGGTTTAACTTCAAAGTAACAATTGGAATGGCTTGAAAAATACAACTGGATTGGCTCAAAAGTACTTCTGGTCTGGCATCAAAACAACGAAGCTGTGCACAGTGCTTAAAATTAAGGTGTATTACATTAAGGTATTTGTGTATTCTACATGATCTATTACACAACATAAACTGTATTCCCTATATTAACCTTTTCAGACCATAATGAAAAAAAAACGATGAAAAATGAGTCAATATAGTAAAAAGATATATGATTAAAACGAGAATCTCATACCAAGAAGTAGATTTTCCTTGCTGCTTCACACCCTTGTTTATTGTCCACAGACTGAAATATCAAAAATTGCGCTTCTAAGTATTAACAGAGGATGTTAAAATACTAACACAAAAATAATAATGTAATATGTAAGTGTAGCTATCTAAATCCATGTTTTGAGAACTTTCTGTTTACGAACTAATACCAAAAATACCCATGATGCATTGCATGTATTGCATAATACCTTCGAATAGAGACAGGAGTAACACAGTGGCGATAAGAGTCCTCAATCAATACGAGAAACCACACGCATCTATATCTTCGTAATGGAGCCATCTTAAAAGCCGTAACATCATTTTGGCTTTCAAATATTTTCAGCTATGAATCGTTGTAAAATCAGTACATTATTGTAATCAGTGTAAAATCAGAATATAAGCATTTTTTGTAAGCGATTTAAAAAAAGTAATACAACAGAAAATCGTTTTTCAGTATTTTTGTAAACAATTTAAGATACAACAATAAACTGTTTTTAGACCTTTATGAGAATAATTTCAAAAATTTGTTTCAATAGGCCTAACATCGTGCAAGGTAACTGCTAAAGATTACGAAACTGAAGATGCTAAAGATCAATACAGCTTTCAAGTGATCGTCTTGTCCACAAATTGCTAGCAACCTTTTGGCAACACTCTTTTCTACACTGTTCAGGGTCCTCGACAGTCCTTGTGTTAGATACCGAATTTTAGTTAGATTATAGAATTAAGCTTACTTACGAGTGCTACAGCAGAATGAGGCTATACCTAACAGAACGGGAAATAAGTACTAACAAAACACGCGGGGGTACCCTACAGTTGATCGCTTAATCAAATATGCAAAATCACCTTATTGTCATATTCTGAAAATGAAAATTGTCTACAGAAAAAATAAATTGCTCCCAACAAACCTGCAAAGTTGCCTTTCAACATGCTTTGAGTAAAACAAATGTCTGAAAAGCATCTGGTATTTTGTCAATGCCTGTAAACAAAATTAGAGATCATGTTTATGGAAAGAAGCATCCTGTAACATCATAAAAGAATTACCTTACCAATTGCAAAACAGAAATTGAGAATCTGATATTATCGTTGCAAAGCATTGATATCAATATGTTCGAAAGATATTTATTCCCATCTTATAATCTCAAATATTTGTGTTAAAAAAGAAACATTCACGATGTTGACTGGTCAATAAAAACTGACTGTCTATGTTTAACTTGAATTATAACGTGTCAATAAGTTGAAATGGAGGGACTTTAATAACTAAGGGTGAAAGTAATTAGAGACTGGAAATACCTTTTTACTGAGGATGAGAGACAAAGGCCACTTGACAACGTAATCTAAAGAAAATGCCTCTAGCCCTGAAAAGCAATGGAAATATAACGTATAAGAAACAAGACTGCCCCTCAAAGAGAACAGCCTCCTCGATCTTGTAGGTCTAGAAACACTGTTAAAACAAGTGATTCTGCCATTGGTCAACATCTTTTAGACAACCCAGATTGTGCAGAACTCTATAATGACGACATGTTTCCGATAATTGGCAGAGCCCGGTCGTCCTTCCATCTAGCAGTTTTGGAGTCGATCTACATACAAACGAAAAAGCCGCCATTGTGTAGACAGAAGGAGTTCGTTTTCTCTCTTGGACTCCAGTGGTAATTTTTCTTTAGGCTCGCAGCACTGATTGGTCAACTATACCGGTCTTGTGCTTGCGTTTTTCTGATTGGCCTATTTCTATCCACAACTGGGTATATATTTTTCATCGTGTTCTTTCGGACCCTTATTCTGACATCCTATGCTCTGAGGAGTGTCAGACGAAACAGCTTTTAGTATGTTGTAAAATGTTTGCTTTTTTCAAAGCCATTTTCAAAGATTAAATTAGTTGTTAAGATTGTAGAAATTTGCATTGTGAGAATAGAAATCTGATTCAAAATTTGACTCGTCCACATCTCTTCTAGTGTCAAAGTAACACTAGATAGAAAAAAACTATCCAGTCAAATAGATGTATAAAAATAACATGAAGCAAGTACTTAGAATCGTTCTGCTCTATACACTAAAAGGGTTTACAGCTATGCACATATGGCATCAAGCAATTCATGAAAGGCCGGTAAACATCAATTTTCATTATGAACATAACATGGTCTTGAGACTGAACACTATTCATTCATTTATAGGTTGAGGATAATTTTGCTAGTCTCTAATGACCCAGAATATCTTAGAGATATACCGTAAATCCTCGAATAAGCTCCCAGAGGCCTAATTCGCAAATAAATTGGGGGGGGGAGGGCTTTTCAAAGGAATGGGGCTTATTTTCCCGCAGCCAAAAATTTGGGATAAACATTTGAATGAACATATTGCTGTCGAGGCAATACCTCAGCCCATTCGAGGGTTTGGGCTTGTTTCATAAAAATTACTTTGGTGTGGAGGGTTATTCGAGGGGGGGAGGGGGGCTCATGCGAAGGTGGGGGCTTATTCAGGTAAACAATAGACAACAGGTTTTACGATTTCAGCGGCTGTTTCAACGTTGCAGCAAAGTATTTGGTAGCATGTGCGACATACATAAAGGTAGAGATAGCCGTACCTGATATTTGTGTTTCTGTTGGATCCTGACTTGTGTCTATAGCAGAACATTTAAAAAATATTGATAACATTTAATCAAAGGTGGTACGGAATTTAACTAAAGATTTACATCAGTAACAAAAGTATCAATTAGTACGGCATCCACATTGCCACAAAAACAGAAAGGTTACTCTAAACTCTTCGAGTGAACATTTCATTGCTAGTAATCAACTGCTTTTGTCATGTCGATCCACACAAAACAATAAAATCCAACAATACATATGCCTAGAATTTAGCTGCTTTTATCATTAATAAAAATAAGTGTTAAATTATTGATAAAACGCTTTTCTATTCGAACCGTGAGATTTTTTATATTAAAGAGCTAACTCAACTTCAAGAGTTATCATAATTTTGGCTTAACTTGTGTAAATTAGACAAGGATAAAATAATTCATCGCGAAAAATCAACGAATATTGCTTCGATTAATTTCTTCATTACATCAGAAAATCTACTTACTTCTGTCATGAGTTACCGAAAGTATCCTGAAAAGCTGTGTAATCAAATCGTAAGGCAGCAGATTACACCTACAAAAAATGACAAAAACGTTTAGGCCAAAAACCAATATCATCCGGGGGGATTTTGTAAGGAGAGTCAATAGATTGTGAAATAACTATCTTTGGTGCAATCAGGATGGACGAGGCATACATCGCCTTGGTAGCAAGGATAGAGAAAGAATTCGCACGGTGTGGCTTGATATAAATTGATCATGCCTCAAACTTCAGACTAAGAAACCGAATTGTGAAATATAAATAATAGGTTATTTTGGCTGCAAAAATATTAAAATATTAACTGGTATAGTTACAACAAAATTTTTTGATTCTTTTGACAATATCAATGGAACAAAAAACCCGGAATTTTTTGTTTGAAAGGAGGAATCAAAGAAATGACACAGATGGCCTTTAAACGTTAAGTTTAGTTCAAAGAACAGTAATCAGGAACAAAAAAAATAATGACTATGAAAACTAATAAAAATTCTTCTAGTGAGAGTCTCTACGATAAAATTAGTGTTACAACATCTCTACCCGCTCTTCCTCTTGGAAGTGCATCTTGCATTTAAAACAAAACAGGGGCAAATTACTGCTGAATCCTGTCAAGCTAAGGACAGACCCGTCGCTATAGGAGGATGTGACACCCCCTTGAAAAAAAATCCATTGCAAAAACGAGGCTTTTTGCCATCTAGGGGTGCTTAGTCGGCAATTTGCCAAACTTGTCGGCAAAAAAAGGATGGCGGATGACCCACCCAATTTCTCGGAAAATGGGATATGGAAACCCCCCTTAAGCAAAACAGCTAGCGACGGGCCTGGGTAAGGAGATGGATCCGACTTAGCGAATGGATCCGACTTATCTGGGGTGCGACTCTTGACGTGAACAAGATAGCAAAATCCAAAGGGAATTCAAAATCAGTCCAACTATATGAAAGTTTAAGTTGTCCGGGGTACGGCTTAATGGGATTGAAATGAATTCGTAGAGCATTATCCGGTCACAAGCCCATTTTCATCACCCCTGCCCTTTAGATTCAGGTAAATCGTAGGCTTTCGATTTCAGGACAGACGATTTAAGAAAATTTTGTCTACTGAAAAATCTCAACAGAAAAACATACCTCAGGTCATCTTTAAATGGATCATTGACAGCAGCGCTCGTCCGCAGCGCCAACTCTAGCAATGCTTCTAATCTCGAATGGACAATATCTAGACAACACAAATAATTAACTGGTTGATCATATCCTTAGGGAAAAAAATCATTCCTTATAGGGGTTGGAGGTTCTTCGTAGGAGGGACACTAGGAGAGCCGAGTATATTCTCATGGGAATGCAATAATGTGACATCGTGATAAGGTGGACAATTTTACAGCTGAAACCAGCGCAAACAATTTCTATGTATTTTCCAAAGTAGCAACTCAAATATTCAAACAAAAACAGAAAATACAAAAGATTAAAATAATTAACTACAAAAGAAATGCGCACCATCAGCATTTTTTCTCATCTCATCTTCAGCCAAATCCATGAAACAAACGAAAAAGTCACCCTGATCCAACAGGAAGTAATGTTTTATCGATCTGCGATAAGAATAATCACATAAATTGATAATTTACACATAATTTAACCGTAAATTATACTATATACATACGATGAAGCGGCTGCATTAAGATGAAGTGCAAATAAACTGGAGTTTTGTAAAAGATACAAAGACAAATAATGAATTCATAGGCAAACTTCAAACCTATCATTTATGGCCACGACTTCAAAATTACGAGTGCTAGCAATAAAAAGTCTTTTAAGGGCAAAAATTTTGCGTCTTAGCTTAAGGCCTAGGAAATAAGTGACTTCATAGAGACACAAAAGCTTTCTGATTAATTGTAAAAAATATTTTATTAAAGCGGTGTATCAGACAGAGGTTAAACATGCCTGAGCCTCGCCATCAGTTTCTTTTCGGTCATGAGCAGATCCAGTAATTTGCGACTGGCGTAGTCATAAGCCTTCTCGATGTGATCGACATACCTGAAAAAGTGATATGCAATTTAATCTAGGTGAAGCTTCAGCTGAAGTTTAATTTAATAACTGCTGCATGACTCAGTTAGAATAGTTTGCTTAAGACGAGGAAGATTTCGATTTATTGAACAATCATTTACTAATAATGGACCTGATTGGTTCATAACTCACTATTTGATTGACAGGTGTGTATTTCAATCACATCTCACTATTTGATTGACAGGTGTGTATTTCAATCACATCTCACTATTTGATTGACAGGTGTGTATTTTACTCACATCTCACTTTTTGATTGACAGGTGTGTATTTCAATCACATCTCACTATTTGATTGACAGGTGTGTATTTCACTCACATCTCACTATTTGATTGACAGGTGTGTATTTCAATCAATTAAATTCTATGTAAAGTATCTAAGTATAACTTCACTTAAATACATTTTCAGAACTTTGTCTTTGGACTGCAAAGCAAACAACAACATTATGAAATACACCTAAAAAATCAGTTTTATAAATTACCAATTGGCTGAGATATGGTCACAGGAGAATAGGCTTTTCCCAATTGATTACGACAATGGGTATTCACGTTGGTGTTCCAAGACTTTTGGCATTTATTACAGATAGAGAATGCAACTTTATTTAAAAAGATGTCGCCTTCTCCATCTACAAGGTCATGGCATCTTTTGCAAAGCCAAATGAACCAAACAGACAATTAATGCTTTATGAAGCAAGCTGAAATGAGAAAACCTATAAACAAACAGACTACTTACTCCCTTTCTTTAAGCGTGTAAAGAATTTCCACTGCATGAGGGCAATTGACTGTGACACCTGCACAAAATAACCAGCAAAGAAATTTGATCAAAACGAAATTATCAATAATCCTTTAGTGTAATCAAAATTACATTACGAGAGTGAACATGGACCTCTAAACTGGCCTTAGTGTAATAATTTTACGTTTTATATGATTATAAATAGTAATATAACAATTAAATGCAATGAAATAAAAGAGAAATCATTCTTCTAAAATTTCCTTAATAAAAGAAATTCGTCATGAGTAAGAGAGGGATGAAAACAATTGCAAACATCCTGGAGGGACAAGGCACTTAAAAGAAGCAGATGATTAAAAAATAGTTTAATCTTAACAAAATTAATTTGAAACTAAGGCAAGACTAAACGAATAGTTGACTGCAAATTAAAATTATAGCGTAGACATTTCTGTGAATGCAGGGTCAAAAGCTTTCATGAGTATTCAACGAAACATTTCTTTACAATTACTGCATAAGTTTCAGTGAGAGCAAGCTTCTAGACGAAGCTATATTCATAACATCCCTTTCACATTGGAGTCGTGTATTCGCCCTGGTGTAATAATTGTACTTTTTTATGATTAACAGTAATACAGCAATTAAAAAGCAATGAAATAAAAGATAAATATTTCTTCTAATTTCCTTAATAAAGTTGTTTGAAGATTTCGTTAATAGATTTAATGAGGTTTTTCCGAAAAGTTACTTTCAAAAATTCCAGAAACGTTTAGTCAAAATCTTGCCTTTTAAATTTGTGCTTTAAATCTGCGTGAAGAAACAAGAGGAGGTTCGTGTTTTTCTATGTGGGAAAGGGGTAGGTACCGGTTATTTTGACTTTCATATGAGAGCAAACGTCCTGTCATATAAATGTTTTATTGCTTGTGAGTTAAAATTTAATTATATACACACCGCATTGTCGAATGACATTAAGGTATTTCCCAGTCCTCAGGATCTTTTCGGCTACCTATCAATAGAAAACCGCGTTACGTCAGATTTAGAGGGCTTAAATGTGGATGGAGTTCAAGCTATCTCAAATCCAAAAATAATGTTGGGCGGCAGAACAACATCAGGTTTGCGCGATTTAAAATAAAAAAAAGAAGGTGGAACAAACAGTGAGGGACAAAAAAACGGTTAGTAGGTCGATTTTAAAAAGGGTTTTGAAAAGGGGTGCTTTACAACTATATTTTCGAAACCGGCCTAATATCATACTGCATGAAAATACAAAACACGATCAATTTCTCAAGACAGCTGTCGCTAAGCATCCTGGTTTCGCAAGAGCCTCTAAGCAAAACGAACAATTCTAATACAGACTAATTAACTAAATACAGACTAATTAACTAAATGAAGAAAAAAAATCACTTTCATTGCTTTCCATTGAGTTTTTCGAAATAAAAATGGGAGTAAAATTATAGCCAGATCACGGAACATCATCAGGTATGGAACATCATGATTTGAAGACGGACGGAAAAGCGGAAACATAGCAAAATAAAGTATTTTGAAGAACCGACCCTCCTCGAAGTACCGAGTATAAAGATCGAAATGACAAAGGTAAACAGTCCGGATGCGGATCGAAAAAAATGTTAACGAAATAATGATGCATTTGATTGGTTCTTTGTTGACCAATCAGTGGCTGCTTAATGACGTTTTGCTGTACCCAAGGTTTTAAAGTTAGGATTTCAGAGAACCGAAAACTTTCCGGAGCAAAAGAGAATTAAGAAAATTTCTTAAAAAATCTACACGTACTAATTCTCATTCATAAATGGTTACAAAAATGCATATTGCAAAATGCAAAAAGAAGATTTGATGCCTTAAAACATTGAACTGGTGAAGGTAGTAGGATTGTAGCAACATTCATTACAACAATACTTCATTATAACAAACATGAAATCAAAAGGGCAGAAGATAACTTACTCGCTCAAGAAATACGGGAATCTTTTCCCTGACAATTGCATAGTGTTGATCCCAATAAGTGCAAAGATATTAAGGAAAATTTGAAAACTGTGACTGAAAACAGACGACAGAATACGGTATGGATATTTACAACAATTAAATTATGATTTTACACTTGGTATACTGAAAGAAAAGATATGTGTCGTTGTAGTCTTCGGCAACCCTTTCCTTTTGGATTGATTCATGTTCCGACACGAGAAACTAAAAATGGAATCAAAGTTTCGTTAGAGACTTTCATTGAGACAGGAAAAAAATGCATCATAAATAAGAAAGTAAATATTTATTTATCTTTCTTGAAAGAGATAAGAACGCTAATCTAAATTAAATAAAAACGAGCAAATGATGAAGCAAGTAAGCAAGCAAAAAAATAAACAACAAAGAAGGATAATAAAAAATGGGTAGACAAAAGGATAAGCTAACAAATAATAACATTAAAAAACTGAGCAAATGAGCAAACAGGCAAGACAAGAAATGTGTAAGCCAGTAATTGAAAATTAAGAAAATGCGTAAAAAAGCAAATAAAAAGAAATTGAGAAATTGCAAGTGAGCAAGCAAGCAAGAAGATAGGCCGTTTTTGCAAGTAATAGAGTGAGCAGCAAGAAATTATCCAAGTTGGCAAGTAAAGTGTGGAAATAAGTAAGCATGCATAAATAGTAAATAAGGTAAGCATACCAAAGTAAATTGGTTAGCAAGTGTACCACTTGCATGAATTAGGTTTACCAACCTCACCATAGGGATCATCTATAATTCCCTTATAAATCCATTGCTCCAAAATTTCAAAGTAAGGAGCACAGGCCTAAGGAGAAATGTTAAATAAAACATGAAAAAGACAGAGAAAAGCCAATACTAGCGAATGAAATTTGCATTTGCACAGGAAAAAAGTTTCAAGTTTCAATACACTGCTTCTACTGACTCTGGATTTCACAGGTGTGAGATTTCTTGGAAACATTTATCAGCAAGAGTTACAAATTGCCCTAGAAATAAATCTTTTTATACAAAAATGTCGCAAAATAACCAATAACTTTAATATCCTCCTGAAGATTTTAATCAAACTATCACGTAATTTCGGGGAGCTGCACCCTAAAGCCTATCACATAAATCGACTTGTATTTTACAATGAACGGACATTTGTCGTAATGGATGTTTCTTTTTGTCATTATTTCCAACTTAACCTCACAGTTTAGAACCGATATCATAGAACAAATATGTGGTACCCCAAACAGAACAAAGCAAACATTCAAAGCTTGGATTTGAATAGATTGAGAAAAACCAATTACTGGAACGTTCCAATGAATTGCAACAAATGAAATGGATTTCAAGAAATCTGAATATGCACAGCTACAAGGGTTTTGTGTTTTTCTTGAATCGACTAGTAAAACGAATTGTCCCGGATACGCTACTCAGTTAGCGGGGTTTAGGCAAAGCACATAGATTCCACTAGCCCCCCGATAAAAGTAGGGTTTTGAATGTCTCAAACGCATATATGGAGAAAAGAAAGGAGGTAAGTCGAAATTGTTTCTGGTAGCAATGGCTTATAGAAAAGAGGTGAGTATGTCAAAAAGGAAAAGGAGAATAACATACAGCTTGTGCAAGGTACAGCGTTAGATCTCTCGCTTTTGAATCACTGTTGAAAAAAGGAAGAAATGTAGTAAAAAAACAAACATTGTAATCTTAGATAAAATATCAGTAATGATAGTTGAAAAAATCACAAACTGCAAAGAAAGCTATGAATTCAATCCAATTCAATTCAATAAATGACTCAATTCAATTCAATGATAGCAGGAAATATTTGATACTTCACGGATGTCATGAAGAAACTCACCCAATGTAACTTTCGGTTTTCTCATGCAAAAGAGTCAGGATTGCACCACCTTTGAGAGTGCCCTGTTGAGCGAAACGAACCGTGAGATGAGTACGTTGAAGAGAGGAGAAAGATAGGGGAGCCAGAATTCCGCTTCTGGGAAGAAAGTGGGATTTTCCATAAAGCTCATTCTAGTCACTGACTGGCAGTTACTGCTGGCTGGAAAACTAGAGGGATGGGAACAAAAGACTTTTATTGCCACTCGGTCATGTCAGTTGAAGGATAGTGGGTAAAGTTGTCCATGGCGGGAATGGAGTCAGAAATATTTCGACAAAGGTGCTGGAAATCCAAAAAGGGAGGCTTTAATCTTTGCAATACTGTTGAAAATCTGAATCAAAATCCTGCTTTGCTCCAACTAAAGAGATTTCTACAGTGTGGTTAGAGGCCAAAAGAAATATTTTATTCTTTGAAGGAATAGAATTTCACATAGATAATATTATTAAGATTTGATAACTGTCTTCCTTTTTTAGGCGCTGGGATTTTCAGTGTACTTTGCCTCGTGTAGCATATTTACAATATATGTTAAAATAAATTAACACAAACTCGTTGGATTAACATGGCTATGTTCGCCAGAATTTCCATTGTTTTCATGCATTGTTGAACGTAAAACCACATCTTTTGCAAAGATAGTTGATTCTGAAAGGCAAAATCAAAGCTCACATTATGACAAAAAATGCCCTTACGTGGTATAACAGAAGTAGATAAGCATAATGGCGCTGCAAGTTAAGAGAGAAAGAGCGACAACAGAAAAAAAGGTTCAAAATTTTGGAATGCTATTTTATAGCGACCATTTTTTTGAAAAAAAAATGACTCAATTTTAGCATCGGAACATGAATAACAAAAAAAATAGTTGCAATGAAAAAAAAAGTTTCGGACGTTGGAAGTCCTTTACCAGAAGGAAGCAAAACCAAAAAATTGAAAACAAATGATAGGAAAAGGAAACGTAAAAGAAATCCCCCATAAGCTTCGTCCTACAGTAAATTCGTGCATAGGCATCCTTAGGTGAATGTATGCCTCAGCAGGAATTGATCATACCAGTATAAAAAATGTTAGGGAAATTGAAAAATTTATTGTAATACGTACCGATCTGAACTGGTGCTCCAGCTGTGTAACAAAGATGAAATACTCCTAGAATAAAAATAGGTACCTTCTTTATTCTCAGTTGCTCTACGTTGTGCCGTGAACATACTCTACCTGCTCTGAAAGTAGCCAAGCGCGCATTGACTTAAAGAGATGAAAAATGCTGACTAGATATTACTAGATACATATTTGGGATGCATTCAGATGGTCGACACATAGATAGCACATGGCAATGTACAGGAAAACGTCAAGAGCAGCTTCAAATGATGGACAATAAGAACGTGCCGTTTACAAGTCATTTTCTGTTTTGAAGTGCTGGTGTAATATCCATAAAAATGGACGCCAAGAAAGCAATCATGCTCAAGGCCATCAAAACGATACAGATCAAACATGTGGCAACAGTAAAAAGGCTTTGTGTGCAACACCAATGATTGGCAATAACATCATTGGAGGTGTCAGATACACATAGTCTGTACAATCGCCTAAGGGTCTGTACCGAAGGAGAGAGAAATTGCAAGGGTGCAGGGAGCCGGGCCTTTTTTTAAAATCATCAGTTGAAACACAGTTCTAAGTGGTTAAGTGGTAAAATTTGTCACTTTTCGCTTGTTTTGGAAATGTTGCCCCCCCCCCCTCCGCCTCTGGTATGTACAACTGGAAAAGTATCCTTTGACAAATCGTTCCGCAGATAAATATCACCTTTCATACCCCCTGCCATCATTGTACTTCCCCAATCCTCTTGCCCCTTTTAAGAGACCAAACTTAATAACTTACCTTGATCATTGATCTCATAGCAGCACACAAAGCATGGCTAACCAAGCCGCTTTCAAATCGACTGCCATCTGGAACAGAGAACATGCTAAAAGGTTTTTTTGGCACAACAAAACAAAAGACAAGGGAAAAGACAATTTCAAACGCAAAATTGCCTACTTCACCAGATCAGAAAGAGCTCGCGTAAAAAGCTTGTGTGAAAATGCGGATTTTTAGAGGAGTGTTTTTAGAGGAATTATCTCAAATTTTCGATAGGCGGGTCAAAACTGGCAAAAACTTGAAATGGTGCGACAAGTTCTTGAGTTCGTGAGGTACGCAAGGTTGTCAATTGTTAATAATTGAGAATAAAATTGAAACAATAAATATCGTTTAAAAGGTGGAATTAATGGAGACAAAACTGCTTTTTCAAAACTTATGGTAGTTCACATATTTGAAAAGGTATTCGAAATTTTAAACTGAATTTACTCAGTAAAAATTGAGAAATTAAGGAATCAAAAATACATCAAATGGAGACTCGTTTTGGTTTACTGAAAACATTTAGTGTTAATTAAAATTGGCAAAGATCTGATGTGCCTAAAAGTAAGATACTGTGAATGTAAATAACTTTTATATAGAACTTGTAGCACTGGAAAGTATACTGAAAAGAACTGAAATGAAATATTTCTTAAGAATATTGAATAGTATGAAGTTTTTAGGAATCTAAGAGTACTTACTGTCGATAAATCGGCAAATATTTGAATAGAAAGAACAAATTGGCAGAATTCGATGGACAAGTTCTTGGTAGCTGACATCTAGAGATAAAGGAAAGAAATAAGATAAAGATTAATTGGTTTAATGTGTAGCACATTCGTTGAACAATATAACACAAAAATATACATTTTCCAATCGATTAGGCATTCCGTTCAATGCTAAATCAAACATTCCATGAAAATTTTATATCATGAAAATCTGGTATTTATTTATTTACTTGGATTTTTCGTACCGTATTTCATGTATTTAACAATGACTGATTATTCAACGAATCCCACAAATTAATCAGGCTTTTAAATCGTTTTTATGTGACATGAAATAAATTGAAATCCGCAATAACAAATATTGTGGAAAGAGGCCTGCAAAAGCTGCCTGTTACTTAACCTACAATTTCTGCCTAAACTGATCGAAGTACCTTCTCTAGTCTTGCTTCAATATTTCAAAAATCCTTTTCCCAAATGCTAACATTTTTCCCAGTCTCCTTTTCCCTTGAAAAATGTAACCTTCTAGATTCTAACCGTTACATTTTAGGAAAACAGCATTGATTGGACGAAATCATCCTTGCAAATTCACAGTTGTTTCAAAGGCAACTCACAAATATTGAAAGATAAAAAATAACCGCAAGTTCCTGAAAAAGCCCCCACATAAGCTCCCAACTTCAAATAGGCCCCTACTCCTACACTAAAATTAATTTTGTAAAATGAGTCCCCACCCTCGAATAGGCCCCCATGGGCGGAATTTTTCCTCAATAGCAAAGGGTTTATTCCAATACAACTGCCTGCTTAGCATACTGAACAGCCTAGATAGAGGAAGAACATTTACCCTGGTAATATTTTTGGCTGCTGCTAAATCAGCCACCATCTTCGAATAAGCCCCTCCTCGAATAAGCCCCAAGCCCGAAATATTTGTTTGCAAAATAAGCCCAGGGGGGCTTATTCGAGGATTTACGGTAACCCCCTGCAATAAATGAAATTTCAAGAGAATTGTTACACAATGATAGATAAAAATTTCATTATCAGGAACAATGTGAAAAATATTATCGAAAGTACCAAGGGACTTGTCAACATTGAACAGCACTGTCTTGTCCTTTTCCCGTCTTTCTTTTATTGTTATATACTTTCCTTCGACACCCTTGGGAAAATGAAAATAATTATTACGTAAGAAAAAGTCGAGTTAATATGGTTTATGAAAATTGAAAGAAGTCTTCTTAGAAACTAGAGCTCAACATCCAGTAGGTTAGTTGATTAGCAAATTAAAAAGCGCGCTTAGTTGGTGTAAATAACAAATGAAATATGATTGTAAAACAAAAAGTTGTAAATCTTATATCGACCACTTTAGCGATAATTTGATTGCATGATCCGACAAAAATTTTAAAGCATCCTTGTTTAGACCGCTTTTGTTTATTTATTTTTTGACAAATATATTTTCTTTCTATAAAGTTCTATTGATTTGGCGTTTTTTGCCATGCCCATCTATTTATTTTTAAATCTGAATGATATTTTATAAAAACAAAAATGTGACAATGGTATAAAAACCATGATTGACATGACTGATAAAAACCAAACAAAAATGGCAACTAAATGTCACCTAATAGCCTATTTAAAAAGGAAGGTTGAGCTCCCAATTTTCAAAAACGTAGCCCCCTTGATTTTTTGAAGCGCAAAGAAAATCACACAGATCCGGGAGGATAGTGATTCATTTAAAAAACCGATCCGACCCTTTTTCACCAGTTTTCACCGGCTCCGTTTGCAACTTGGCAATACGAGACAAAAGCTTGAACATCGGTTTTTCATGCCTCGTGAAGACGAGGTTATGCCAAAATGGCTTACTACCCATATAAGGGCATTCAGTATCAAGCTTCCTAACTAGTTGAAGAAGAAGAGGAAGCAGTAACGTATATATGGTAGGGTATGAATGAGCACAATTAAAGAACAGCATAACATAGTAACTCACCATCATTAGAAAGAGAAGGTCCTCGATAACAGAGAGTTCTTGCATTTGTAATGGCAAGGTCCCAATAGCTACAATCTAAAGCGTAAAAGAATGGAAAAATAAAACTAATTTTGAGCATCGGTATTTGCGATACGAGAATTTCGATATAAATATGAAATTATCAGGAACCAAAGAGAGCGAACAAAAAAATTAGGTCAATATGCCAAAAGGTCTAAATCACGTCATGGCTGTATCATATTTAATGTTTTCCAATAATTGTTTTTCTGTTTATTTGCTGACTTGAACCTTGACAATGCAGCCGACCTTTATGTTCAATAATTTAAATTTCGCGTTCAACCCAGGACGAAAAGGGTCATTCGAATTTGTTGACAAAAAAACAAACCAATTCAGGCAAAATTTTTTCTCTGTTTTCTTCTTTCGATCTGCATCAATGATGAGAATGGCAGAGGGCGTTAAAATTTGCACCTGTACAAAAATAAGCGCATATATCCTTTCCAGTTCTTATTTAATTTTTTCACAGCAGCATTTAATTTGTGTAAATAGATAAACAAAATTTCTAAACAAACCGGTTGCTCGGCCTTTGAGATGAGCATGAAGTCGCGAGTGAGGTACGGTCTTTCTCGAGTCCATGACGGGTTGACTGGAAGTCCAGCTGCTCCTAAAAAATCCAAAATTGACGTCATTAATTTACAGAAACTACAACAACATTTTAGCTAACGAACACTGCCAAAGGACTTCAGCCGTCAAACAGACACTTCCTGACCACAGCTTTGTGTGTATTTTTCTCTTTGGAAGTAGCGTTTATAACGAACAAGCACAAGAAAAGACACTGAAATGCAATGTTGAATTTATCAGGCAGATTCGACGATTTGAGGTTTTAGGCTTTGCCTTCTACGTGAAAAGAATACCTCTGTTTGCATATGGCGGAAACAACCCTGAAGTATATTTTGCGTTACTATTGTAGAAATTGTTTTTCTAGCTTGCATCGTGCTGATTTTTGCTCTCGTGGAATATTCATTTTAATTTGAAATTAATGAAAACTAAATTAATTTCGGGTGAGTAGGAAGTTCGATAACATTATGCTTTTACGGGAAATTCTGAATATGCCTAGCATGAAAGAGCTTGCGCCATCCATGTGCAGAATTTCCAAAAAGATGAATATCTCACTAAAAAGTGGTTAAAAAATGCCGACATCCAAGCCAAAATGGGTTATATATGCAATTATGTCAAAGTTCATTCCTGCCACTGAAGACGAGATGTTTTTGTAAAGCAGAGCCTAACACGTGATTGCTTAAACACTCGGCAGACTTGATAAGAAATGAGGAAAATGCAAGTTGGCTAGGCTCTGCACAATCATATCGTTGCACGATTACGAGTCCAGAGAGATGCTAGCCTGCGTGCAGACTTTACTATCCGTTGCGAAGGAGAGCCAATACGGAACTGGCTCTCCTTCGCAACGGATAGTAAAGTCTTTACGCAGGCTAGTGAGATGCAGACATAGAAGAAAACCTCTATGCACTAAAAATATTGTCCAAGAGGCCACAAGAAAGTACAAAGAACGGGCAATGGACGTAAAAAAAGAAGAAAAGGTCGACAACAAAAGGTTACGAAAGACAGAAATGAAAGCAACATACAGCGAGAAAGCTTGACAAAATCAACGATAACCTATCCAAGAGACTGCGCGTTTAATAAGGTACGAAAAAGAGTTGCATATATTTGAGTTGATACAGATGACAGGTGGAGCTGTGTGTTGCCACCTTTTCGAAAAATCTTTCCTTATGGTAACGTTTAAACAAGAAAAAGCAATGAACCCAACACTGATCCTTGCAGAACACAATATGAGAGTGGCAACTTTTTTGATTTAATTTCTTCAGTTTTAACCATTTGAAAACGATCTTATAAATAAGACTTGAACCAATGAAAGATTGCAGTGGCTTAAAAATATTATTGCTTACCATAAGCAAGATACGAAGAATAAGAATCTATCACTTCACGAAATCTACACTTTGATCGTTCCAACATCCAAGTCGGATGTAATGAATCCAAGTTTGTTTGCACATTTCATTCTTAACATACCTTGCTTCTTTGCATGCTTCTCTCTCAAGGCTTTGATTAAATCATCGGTGGAGCTTTGTGCAGCACTGCTAGCGATTACTGAAAGTCTTGACCGCAACTGCAATCAAAGTTGATAGCAGTAAAAAACGGGCTTTAATCTTCAGTTTACGCTTGGTGCAATTGTAATTTTTACATCATCGTCAGGTACCATCTTCTATCAGAAGGTTGGCGGCTACCATGACCCTCCAACTATCCCAAAATCTGAGTTTTGGTTTGTTGTCATGGTCATAGATAAAACTAAGGGGCTAATAGTAGAGATGGGCCCCTAGAACCACCTTTAATTTTTACATAGATGGCCTAAATAGACAGATCGCAGAGATAGAACATTCTTGTTTATTCAGCTTCGGCGATAATTGCAACTAATCAAAGTGGAGAAAATAGGCTTACGTAGCATGAGGTCTCGGTATAGTTTCTTTCACGACTGAAAATATTACATCGATGTGAAAATGCAGTGATAATTGGAGACTAGGTTCTAAATATCGATAATCTGACTCGATTAAGGACACTTTTCTTTTTTTGACCGAATTTCACTAAGCAAGCCAGGTTATTTAAAATTGCAAACGAAATAGCAGTGAAAGTTCACATAATACGTGTATGTACTAAAGGCCTTTGGAATTCAAAACACCAGAGCAATTTGAGGAAGATTTTAGTATTAGTAAGTATAAGTAATGGACTTTTCCATTGAAAGACGCATAGGAAATATAAACTAAAAGGCTATTAATTGTACTCAATAGGGGGGAGGAGGGGGAGGAGGGGGGGAGTAGGGGGTGGAGATAGACTTGGCATGAAAACACATATGTACTTGTTTTTCGCTTCCGTAGAACAGGATGCAAAAACATCAGTTATATAATCAGCATATGCAATATGACTAATCTTATGATCACCAATTCCCAAGCATATTCTACGCAAATCAGCACTTACTTCATTTACTTCTTGCGACGTCATAGGGGAGCCAAAAGAGTTATCTGCTAAATCTTTGAGCTCTTTTCCGAGACTTAAGGCGGAAGTAGATGTTGTCAGACCTTTCAGTTCTTTGGCCTTTAGCCTCTCTTTGGCGTTCTTTTCTAAAAATTTAGTTGTCTAAAATTGAAGACAATAGATTATTATCCTAATAAGAGGTAAAAATTGAGGCTTCCTTCCATGAAAAATATTGGAGATATAATAAAGCTGAATTTCAAAACAACTATCATCAGTTGGTCTATAGTTTTAAATAGGGGCATTTGAGGTTATGCAGCTCTTCATGAGGGGGCTTTGGGATAATGGTTGTAGGCTTGACTAATCTTATTCACAAGGTTTGGGGTTTTTGCAAACTTTAGTCTGGGTTTCTGGTTCCATCCAATGCTTCATCCAGGTTTCTTGATTCTGATACCCCTAAAAACCCTTCCTCAATTGATTCAATATAGGCAAACTGTGCTGTTGCCCATGTGCTCAACTTTAATGAGCAAAAAGGATGAGGTTTGTTCCATATAACTGTATCACCAAAAAAGTTCTTTTTAACTTTATTCATAATGCCAATAATTACAGTGCTGAATTAATGATAAAACAAGAATAAAAATTACTAAAAGCAGAAAGAATAACTTGAAAAAATTTTATTAAGCTATTTTTTATAAATAGAACTAGGCATTGAGCTTTAAACTACCATGATCAACAACTAGCAAATTAATTTTGTCAAAAACAACTGTCTGGACTCTTGCGAAATAAGAAAAAAACGAGAAACATCTAATGATAACAAGCTTACAAAGTGAGAAACAAAACACAAGTTAGATTATGCTTTTTAATTGTTTGGCTACTTTGGTTGTATGATTCAAAAAGACCCAAGTCCTTAAATCTCAGGCAGTAAAAAGCTGGTGGCAAATGTGTTCTATGTTGGCTATCCCCCTTGATAAAAAGCATCTTTGCTCACAACATCTATACTAGTTGTGGATGTCTTATCTTTGACTGCTTTGTCAGTTGCACTGTTTTTCTTTAAAGTGAATGCCTTAAATTTTTGGCTAGATAAGCATAACAATAATTATCAATATAAATCAAAGACACTCTCTCTACAAAGAAACTGATGTAACAAAAATTGCAGAATTTTTTCTCTATTATATAGTAAATGAATAAACCATAAATATTAAATATGGCTTTGAAAAAGCAAACGTTTTACAATATTCCAAAAGCTTTTTCATCTGACACTCCTCAGAGTATCAGATGAAACATCAGAATAATGTTTTGAAAGAACAAGACAGAAAATATATACCTGCTGTTTATGAATTGTTATGACAATTTCAAAGCCATTTCAAATTTTGTACTGCCAAAAGATTGTTCAAATATTAGATATGAATATATGTACCTGCTTATCCTGAACAATACATGACAGCAAATAAACAAGGGAGTCAAGTTCTCGGATATTTCTTGATTTAAGCTCATCATACTTTTTTAGAAACTCCCTTGGAGTCGAAGTTGCCTCTGCAATCTTTCGTCTTGCAGCATGAGATGACACCTTAAAAAAACATGGAAGTATTTAAAGTCATTTGTTAACAGCATGTACTTGTGATCTTTGCAAGCATATATATAGACAACATCAGTTATGCATTATTTATGTAACACATTTGATGTTTGATGTTATAGTCAGTTTTAGTATAGCTAGATATTGCATGAGCTTTAAACACAGAAAGAGAAAAGTCATTTATCAGTAAAAAATTGAATATCATATTTGAAACAATCAGTATTTGAAACAAATCATATTTGAAACAAAACTATATCAGACTTAACTAGAAAATATATGGCATGTTTCTCAACAAATGCACAGCTCTGTTTCTCCTTATATTATCAAGTAGATAATCAAAGAATAATTAATTTCCCATACTTGTGTGGTGACATAAGGGGTAAGGTCTTTTGTTAAAATGTCAGCATAAACTTCTGGGCCATCTCCATCACTGACTCTGCAATAAATAAGAAACTACAGGTAATGTACACAATATAACAAATAATAAAATCACTGTTGACAGGTCCATCATAGGGTGCAGTGGTGGAATATGCAGGGGTGTGGGGAGAACTGCTCTCCCCCAACACTTTTGTCAGTAAATATTGTCATTTGTCAGCAAATTTGCTTGTTTTTGTGGATTCGTGGCTTCATATTTGAAACACAAATAAATCAGATTTGACTACAAAATATATGGCATGTTTCTCAACAAGTGCACTGCTTTGTTCCCTTCCAATATCATTAATCAAAGTGGAAAATCAAAGACAGACGAATTAGCCACATCAGAAAAATGAATTTCTGCCATTGATAGGGTGTTATATAAACAGAAGTGTACACATTTGTCTTGGTTTAAAGAACAGGGTTGTTCTAAATTGCCACTGTGAACGTCAGGTTAACCTAAATCAATCAGTCATCAAGGAACTGTCGAGCTACCCTATCTTTATTGGTTTGAATATAGTAATTTGTTATGTATCTTGATGTTTTGGGGAATTCAGTCACTCTTTGGTAATATCAATAGGGGTAAAGACTTGATTTTTGGTACATAGCAGGAAATTATTTTGAAGACAGCATTTATAAACAAGTAAATAAAACAGTAAAAAGTAGATAAAAACTATGTATAGCAGATATAATACATATTTATGTATATCTATATCATATATCTACCATTATAATCTCAACAGCTTGTCACTAATGTTTGGAAATTATTTCATTGTCCCGTACAGAATAAGATTGGGTAAAGGAATTAGAATTTTTGATCTATTGCAGATGTGGAAAATTCTAAAAAACAATGAACTGATACAAGGCTTTTATGAGGAGAAAAAATTTGCAATTTTCTCTCTCGACTAACAATTTCTTTTGTGTTCTGACTTTTGTCATTGTAGAAAACTAAAAAAAGTAAAAAAAACCTTGGCAATCCTTCATAGCACACAATAACCATAGATGGATGGTGGATGGCTGGATGGTACACAGGTAACTCAATGATAACATTGCAGTCAATAAAAGGAAAAGGAATATCTACCTCAAGAGTTTAAGCAACTCTGATGCATGATGATGTATTGTAAACTCACTCATATTTTACCAAATTCACAATTTACCTAAAAGATTAATAATCTAAAACATAATAAAATAAACCAATAAGATTCATCAACAAATAATTCAGTATTTTGTGCTTGTTTGCTTTGTAATGCAATTCTGTAACATATCTCTGGAGTACACAGATCACTTGATCACCCCCTCTCACTTCTATCAAAATTAAGTATACGCAATTTTAAAAAAGGGATTGAATTATATAGGGTATAGCAAATAAATGTTTTTACTGCCTACCAGAAAAAACACTATAGATTAGCACTATGTTGGTTGAATATGATCTAAAAAGCTATATGGAAAGGTATCTTTAACATAGAGCAGCAAAAAGTAAAATGATATAAAGACATATATTGGAACTTGAAATGGCCTTCGTCATGTTGGTAATATGGAAGCTCTAGAAGTTAGCTTTCACATAGGCCACACACAACTTGTAGACATTGTAATGTATATCAGTGAAAACCAGTCTGCAGAGTATTATAGATGCACTCGAGAGGTCAGTTTAGAAGTGATTGCAAGTTTTTCAAGCAGAATTATAATGAATTAAAAAGATTCGCTTGAATCATAACAGAAGCGACTCGCTTCACGAGATTTGACATGAATGGGAGTTTGCATTTGTTTATTTTATAGAGACATCGGCAATGAAGCCTATTCTATTTATTTCAAGAAATAAGTAAATGAATCTACAAATTTACCTCTCGAAGGTCGTCGATTTTACAAAATACCAAGCGGATAATTTTATTCAATCCACATGAAATTCATCGTTGAGAAACATCAAAATATAAATGGCGCCATTGGTGACCTCGGTTTCAATGAGAGGTCTACTGGTCATTTTGCCACCGCTTTACGTCAGCGCGTTGACGTGTCCAAATGTTTTCAATAGTTTGACCAGCATTGCAGACACTTCTGTAACAGGCACCGCGGAGCGTTGAGAAAAGTGGGGGGTCTTTAAAAAGCGAGGGGGGCTAAAACCGTATAAAAAGGCTTTACTGGTAGTTTATTACTTAATATAAAGGCTTTACAGCCCCCCCTGCTCCGCGGTGCCGGTGTAAAGATGCTTTTCTTAATTAGTTCTTTTTCTTTCAATTTTGGGTTGCACCTTGTTGATATCCTCTGAATTCACCCTAAAAAACTTTTCTTTGCGCAAAACTTTCTTATATCTTCTTGCTTTTATTAAGCATGAAACTCGGAGACGTTAAGGGGGAGGGGGCGTTGATGAAAGGTCTACCATAAAGTGCGTATAGGCGGAGCAGTTTGTATACGCTTTTGGTGTACAGTCAACAGGATGGACACAAGTGAAGTGAAAATCGTGTGAAAATTCAAAGTGGAGATGATTCGAACCTCGATTCGAGCATTATGGGCCATTATGCATAAATAATGTTGCAATCGTACGATAAGTAAATAAGGAAAGACAATTGAAAGAAACTAAAGTAGTAAGACAAAAGAAAATTATTTTCCCACTTGTTTTAATCTGCCACGTGTTAGGGATGAGAAACGCTCACTTTGAAACATTCTAAATTGACATTATGGCTTGGTCAATTGAATTTGTCAATACTGATGTATATGTTGCCAAGTTATAAATGATGAATCAACATGGTCTAGTTCTTTATAAATTTACATCAACACTGGAATTGTTATTGATTGAATAACCAGTTAGAGTATGCTGCATCTAATTTTGAACTAACTGTCATATGTTGCTATCTGTTTATCCTATGATAAAATTTACTACTTGCGCATTTCTCTACTTCTCAATTTCTTCATGATTTTGGTTTCACCGTGGTTTCCCTAGTGTTGAAATGGTTGAAATATGCTAAGACAAAAACCCACAGTCCACATTTGAAAAATGTTTAACCAAGCAAGTTTTCGAATTTAAAATGATTAGGTCCAGATCAGTGGCGTGACGGAGGCAGCTGGGGCCTCTAGGGGTTTTCAGTCCGCCCCCCCCCCAATTTTGACTTTTGTAAAACAATATAGACGGAGCACAAAATGCTAATCAAAAGACTTTAAATTTAACTAGAATGAGGTATCATGACACCCAGAATACCAGCTTTGCAGCAAAATAACATAAGAAACCCTTTTGTGGGGGTCTCTAAAAGTTGAGGGCCCCTATTTTTTAGTTTTTGACAAAAACCATTAGTCCGTTGCGCAACTGGCTCGAGCACAAAGTTGTTGTCTCTAGTTTTATCTCATCACCCAACCAGACCCTAAATCCTCGCTCCTTTTACAGTTGGAGAGATGATGTCTAGGAAAGGGTTGATGGAAAGAAATACCAGTAGAGAATGTGGGTAAAAAAAACTTTTTCAAGAAAGAAAGAAGAAGGGAGAGTTCCACTCAGGCACTGCGCAGCCATTAGGCTAACAGGGGCTATGCCCCCCCCCATTTTTTGCAAGAATAATTTAAAAATCTTTTGGAAAGTTTATTCTAAGGCAATTTTGGGAAGTTTTAATCTAACGTATCCTTATTAGTAGCAGTTCCTCTTGACTAGGAACCCATTTTTTATTACATTCTCAAGCTAATCGTATCTATTTTTCAAGTAATTGTTACCTCTCGATATCAGATTATTTAAAAAGGCGAGTTGAAATAAGCAATATTTTCTATAAGGGGCATTCTACAGGGCGTGGCCTTTAACCTTTTTGTTCACGCCCTATTCACTGGCCCTACTCTTAAACTGGTAAGAGGCGCCTGGTTCCATTTTCTTGTTTAGCATTTTTGACTTTGACTTTGACTCTGAGACTGTTGACAAGGAATACTTTTTCAAGTATTTCAGACTGCCTGTCAATAGGCTTCCTTCATGTAAATACATCTTTTGCGGGGGCTCCGATGCAGGTTGGAAAGCGGGGGAAGGAGGCCAAGGGTAAATGACAGACCCATAATGAAAGATTTTGCAAAAAAGCTCTATTGTTTAGCAAGAAAGTGGGGAACATTGCCTCATCTAGCCTCTCCGTCGTCGGTGGCCTTGTTCTGCACATGAATGTACTGTAAACCGTGTTCGGCTTTCTGTTTTCTGTCCATATACCGTGAAAAGGAACTAAACCTTAGCAGGAAGCATTCTTTGAATAATACTTGCATAAAATCATCAAATGATTTCTGAAACTGGCAAATCTGTTGATGATTGATGATTAATTGAGCTGCATTTACCTGTTTGTTCTTTAAATATATATGGTTTAAAGCACTATGAGTTTTGACTTTGTTGCGACTTATTTGATTGTGAAATCGTTTGGAAATGTCCGGTCGCCAAAGCCAAATACTTGGGCCGGACAAGAAAATTTGGAATAAAACAAGATTAGCAGGAAATTGATTTTTCCAATGATTGCCAAACGAATGATTTCTTGCCAAGATCTTGCTTAAAAACTGCTCGGCTTAATTAATAATGGTACCTTAAAGCCTTCAAGAAGCCAACATTAGCTTTATGCTTTAGACGAACGCAGATGTGACTCAACCTTCATCTATTTCAATTTTTTTAACCAATTTTCTCTGAAATTGATTAATTTTTTGCGCATTTAATTTACCTCTATAATCTGTTAATAACCTCAGGTATTAAACACAGCTTTAATAAAAACAATATTTGTACAGGTACATTCTGCGCTGAAACATGAATTGCTTTGCTTGTTTAGCTTGAGATTCCTATCTGATTCAAACTAGCTTGCTTATTTAGCATAAACTGCCTGCAGGTGCTCCAACCTCTAAAGAAGCACTTAAAGCTTAGGTAATGCGAGTTAGCACCAGTGGCGTTACACCAGACCTTCCAGAATAAGAGTCATAAGGGTTTTCAAGAGTATTATTTACCAATGAAGGCATATACATAAAGAAGCACCAAGGTGCTATTTCACCTACTGACCAAGTCAAAAAGAATTGTAGGGATTAGAAGCCAAAGGAATTGTAATCCATTAGCAAAAATCACACTGCTACAAACAGTTCAACAATTTAAAAAATATTTTGATGAAGTCATCATTTTATTTTGTTATTGCGAGGAATCTTGACCACGCAGGTTTCATCCAATCTCTGTTTACCTTTGTTGTGTCATGTCATTCAATCCCTATCAAATTTTCATTAAATTGATAAGATGGATAATAATAATAATAATAATAATAATAATAATAATAATAATAATAATAAAAATACTACCTTTTTACTATTAGTTTGACAATAGTGTGAACACTAATAAACACTAACATGAAGCAATTTAAGAGATTGCATTATGGAAGTCATTGACTGCAAGCGTTACAGGCGCATTGATTTTCGAAATACCAATCTTTTATAAGAACTTTAAATTGATTTGCATTTTTGGATGATTTTATTTGATTTAGAAGAGAATTCCAAATCTTTGGATCAAAAAAGGTAATAGATTTTATACCATAACCTGTAGTTTTAACCTTGGGAACAGATAGAGTATCCATTTTTCGAAGATTATAGCTATTGGGTTTTGGGAGAAAGTAGATTTTCATAAAGGCTGGATTCAAGTTGTGCAAATGTAGTCTTGCATTTTATGTAATAAGTACCTAATTAAGACCTGTCCAAGGAGCAAGATATGTTAATTGTTATAATTCAAATTCGATATTATTTAGCTACAGCTAGAAGCCTAAAAATGCATTTGCAGCTAGGAGAGACACTTTGACATATTTGGCCTCACCCAAGAACCTGTTTCCCAAGACGCGCCCTCCAGTCCTCGGAAGGATTTATTGTTTGAATTCGAAGATAATGTCTTAGGGAAGAAGTATTTCATTGCGATGTAATTTATGATTTTGAAACTACATTACGTAGCCAAAAAATATTCAAAAGTTAGTCCTGTTGGTAAAATGAATTTTTCAAATATATCTGCATTTTTAAGCATACTGACAATCCTCTAAAAAAATATATCCTGGTAATATTTTCAGCTGATGCTAATAAGTCCCTGCCTTCGAATAAGCAACCCCCCCCTCCCTCGAATAAGCCTCTACCTTGAAAACCATACATCTAAACTATAATTAAAAACCCAACATCAAGAAAATGAAGGGATAAGATAATAGGAACTAAAAAATAGGAAGCGATAGGCTACAAAAATTGAATATTATTGTCCAAACCAATTAAAACAAAAGGGGACGGTTTCAGAGGCAAAAAATACGGAAATTTATTTCAATTTCAAATAAGTGAAACAAATAAATCATTAAATGGCAGGTGAAGTTTTCTGACAGCAATTAAGATAGATAAAAAACTGTCTTCGCACAGGTAAATACACTAGGTTAGCGAATGCTACCTTTTATCCATCCAAAACTTCCTTTCTCCTTCCTTCATCATCCTTCGTTTTATTCCTACCTTTTATCCATCCACTGCCCTTCCAATTGCTCAAACGAAACTCAGGGACGTTGAATTATAATATTTGATAAAACGTCTGACTGAATTTCGTTCTATCCAGTTCAAAACATCATACAAATATGGAGTTCAAAAGGGGATCTTCCCGCCACACTTGAACAGCAATGTTAAAAGATCAAATTCTGTTAACAGGGACGTTAAATTATGTTGAAAAGCTTCATATAATGATTAGAGTTGTATCGAATCGCAGCAAAATTTACCGAAGGACACAAAAAGTTGGGAGAGAGGGTGTCCAATCCTTAAAAACCAGGAAAATCTCTCCCCACTGTAAAATTTTCACAAAAAGTTGTCACATAGTGCTGTTTTTTATATTAAAAGATTTCAACACTAACTTGTGTAACGAATATCTTCAACTCAATTAAGATTTCAGCTACTAATTAAAAATCAATATAGACTAAACACGGAAATTGTTGTCTTGGTGTTCACCTGCAGCAGCTGATACACTTATATATTGACGAGTTCATTACGGGTTAGCGCATTTGGTGTCAAAGCGTTGAACAGATAATGAAGAACAATTATTAGAAATGCGGAAACAGTACAGAGATCTTGATTCCCTTCATAATCCTTATGAGAATCAGAAACAAACAAGAAAAGGCATACTTACTGGTCATTGATTGAAAACAACATCACCAGTTTATGTTGACGATTTAATTAGTTGAATGCATTTGCATCAGAAGCATCGAAGCAGCAATATGAATCTGACCTGCACAAATATGGGTTTCACTTACGAGAAAAGTTTTGACATTTCGCTGAAAGTTATCGCTGGACTCATGGTTGTCGTAATCTTCCCGACGTTGCTACTAAACTTGTCGCTGCTTGCCACAATTTTCAAAAGGAGAAGTTTCCATGGCCCAGCATTCGTTATCATGGCAAACCTTGCTGTATCAGACGCACTGACATCATGCATCGGATATACTGCTTTTGCCACAACTTGTTTTATGCTTTTTAATAATAAAGACCCTTGTACCGCGGCTCTCGTGCTTGCTCCAGTCACATACATTCTTGGTTTCACCAGTTTCTACACGATCATCCTTCAGGCATGCGAACGATATTTTTCTGTGCTGCACCCATTCTGGTATCACGAACGATTTACTGTTAAATTCACGATAATTGCCTGCCACTTTACATGGGCTCTAGCTTTCTTGAATGTAATGTTATGGAAGTTCGTTACAGCACCTTTGGCGCTAGGAATTTACTATGGAGCAGTGAACTTGTTTGGAATTATCGCTATCATTTACTTCCATGTTAAGGTTTTCCGGGAAACTAAGAAAATACAACGTCGAATAGCAGATCAGATTCCAAATGCGGAAGAGAGGAGCAAGATCTTCTCGGAATCAAAAATCACACGTGTTACAATCTTGGTGTTATCTGCATTCTTCTTCTGCTTCCTTCCAGATCTTATCCTCGTCTTCCTGATATCAATTAGTGGGGGAAAAAGAGAGGATTTCGGAGAATTTCAATACTGGGCCTGGACATTTGCTGCTCTCAACTCCCTGCTTAACCCACTGATAACATTACATCAACTGACAATGCTAAGGAAGTCAGTGATAGACCTATGGAAGAAGGTGATGCCTTGTTGTAAAATTTAACTGCAGAAAGTAAAGGTGTACGGGTAACATAATCTAATGTCTGGTCAACAAGTCAACGAAGACTCTAAGAAAACTTCAGAAGGCACTTCATGAACAACTATAAAACAGATTTAGCTTGTGGTCAGTTTTATGACGTCATAACAAACAGGTGGATGGAATGCAATTAAGATATATAAATTCAAAATAATTGTTAATTGGTAACGGCTATCAAACGTTTGTTGCTAATTCCGAAGGTTTCTCTAATCCCTCTTTTTAATGAAACTTGAGAATTTTGTTTCATTGTTAGGCATACATTTATTCAATTGAACATAATAAAATGTTACAGGATAGCGGTGTGTTGACTTAGTGCAAACTTCAGTCGTTGCTGCTCTTTCGGGAGCTCTTAAGTGTGCAGTCGTTGCCATCGTTTTATATTGACATTCTAAATCTAAAGAATCAATTTTTGATTTTTTGCTACAGGTGGGTATAAACATTGAGTTGTGGAAAGGATAATTTTGTTATTGCTGTAAATCAGGAGCATGGCTAGGCCGCAAAGCAACTCCTGCAGCATCGACGCACAAAGCCCTGCAAAAAGATGCATTTCGGCAAAAGCGGGGTTCTTTCAGCTTAGAGTAAACCCCATTCACCAGCTTTTGCATTTTAGACCTTAGATACACCTGTAACCTATATGAAAGGATTGAAGAATAAACAATTATTTTGAGCATTAAACATTAAAAAGCAACCACAAAAAGCCATTCTAAATTATTCATCACAAAATATCAAACTGATGTATTCATTGCATACTTTTAACTTTCTTACACGCACTTGAAGACATTTCTATAAAAAGTATTGAAAAAGAAAAAGTTTTGAAGATCCAATTCGTAAATTGTGTTCAAATTAGTAGGCATAAGCCAGCCAACCAGAGTGGACAAAAATGCTGGCCACCATAACATGATCAAACAAATATTATGAAAATATTAATACAATTAAGACAACATGGATTGAATTCTTGCTTTAAGCATGGTGAAAGCAAAGACTAATTATACATATTACGGTTCTATTCGATTTTTTTAGCGGTACAAAAGTTGATAATGGCTTTGGAAAAAGCAAACATCTTACAAATTTTTTCGTTTGATTCCCTTTAGAGAATAAAACGTCAGAATCAGGGTCACAAAGATCATTAAAAATGTATACACAAAGTTGTGGGTCGAAATGGGCCAAATAGAAAAATGCAAGCAGATGACAGTTATAGTTGTCCAATCAGTGCCGTGTGCCTATGGAAAATTCACCACTTGGCAGTGGAGAATGGTGGTCATTACCCCCCCCCCCCTCCACTTTTTCAAAATATTGTCTACATTTTGTTTCTTCCTAAAAACGGATTAAAAAGCTCTAGGTAGGGGTAGACTGTATTTCTTAAGGAAAATTAGCCTGGTACAAAGCACTGAAACGAGTCAAAATGGGCGCGGTCTTACCGAACTCTGCAAGCCTGGTCCACACTAGTGAGATAACGATATTCTCATTGACTTTTCAGTGAAATTAAGTGAAATTGTTATCTCATTGGCGTGAACGCCTGAATTTTTTCTCACTTGAGCATTTTCAGTGAGATTTATCTCGCTGACTTTCTCACTGAACAAAGAAAAAACGCTAATCTCCATGGCGCCAACACATTTTATGCACTGCATCACTCTGAACAATGGAATTTTTCTCCCCGTTTTCAAACAATGTTACGTCACTACCCTTCCTATAAATTTCCAAGAGGAATTCAATCCTGCATCAGTGAGATAGCAGCGATGGGAAAAACAAACAAATGCGACATTTGTCCACCAAGCGCATTTCTTGCAGTAACTTATGGAACTGGCCATGCCGCTTTCGAACACTAAAAATATCCCGGACCCAAAATTCCATTTTGTTTACGTAAACGTGATCTTCGAGATCTTTGAACTAAAACAAGAAAAAGGACTGCAGCTTCGAAATCGTTGTCAGAATCACTATCCATTTGACAAAACGGAGTCATTTTTCTCACTGAGTGAGATACCCCATGTGAACTCTGTGTTACAGTGGCGTACCCAAGGGGGGAATAGGGGGGTCTGGACCCCCCACTTTTCTAAAATATGATCCTCGAGATTTGTCCAAAATGATGTAAAACTCGTTGGTGTAGTATACTGTATGCTTGTGTCAATAACAATTGTAAAATACTTTGCTATTTACCGTAGCTAACATTAATCAAATAATGGGGTGACTTTTTGCAAAAGGTGAGTTTCCCCGCATTTGCGAGTGTCTGAAGGGCGTGGTCAAAATATTTCTGGGGCTCCGACCTAGACCCCCCCCCCCCCCCCCCCCCACTGCTACAGCCCTGGGTACGCCACTACTGTCTTCTAACTAGAACGATTTCCGGTTTGAAATAGTTTCACTGGAAAATTTTATCTCACTCAGTGAGAATACGATATTCTCATGATTATTTCCTTCTCACTCATTCCATCACCTTCTCACATCACAGCACAGGCATCGCTAATCCGTATTGTTTACTTTATTTTTGCCGTGCTATTCACGTACCGCACGCAATCTAGTATATCCGTGTTCTCTGCACGTAAAATAAGACTCGCTGGGTTTGCAAATGACACGTTAATCGATGGATGGTTTTATTAGTGAACGAACGGCATCAAATAATAACACAACAATGCACAATTCTCGTTACACTAAAACTATTATTGGATGGGGGCTTATTCGAGGGGGGGGGGTCTTATTCGAGGGAAGGGGTTATAAAATTATTGTGGACCTTAAAGAAAACATTATTAAAAGACCTAGTTTTTTTAGTAGAAATTTCTTTGTGAACATTTAATTAATTACTACTAAAAGTATGGATTTGTTGTGGTAATTCGATAAAGCGTCTCAGGCAACCTCAGATGGCAAAGATAATCAAATTGAGGGGTCCAATTTTTGACGTTAGCAGTTGGGACTTATTCGAAAGGGGTTATTGACAATTTGTATTTCTAGGGTGAGGGCTTATTTGGGGGGGGGCTTTCTCGAGAGGGGGGCCAGTTTGAGAATTTACAGTAGTGGCTTTTTCGTTTGTATGTAGATGGATTCCACAACTGCTAGATGGAAAGACGACCGAGCTTTTTCTTTTTCTTTGAATCTGGTTATTTCAGAACCTTATTCTGACGTTTTATACTCTGAGGAGTGTCAGACGAATAAGCTTTCAGTATGTTGTAGAATTTTTGCTTTTTTAAAAGCCACTTCCAAATTTTGCACTCCCAAAAATTTTTCAAATATTACCTTGAGAAACTTGAATACAAAAAATATATAGAAAAATGCTTCAAAATTATTGTTATTGCTGAATATATTGTCGGGGAAAACCCCACGCGCCCTTTGCCCACAGTATCTTTGAACTCTACGCATAGCAATTATTATTTTTGTATGGATGTAGTTAACAATAGTTCATTCATTTAGTCTGAGCTTATCGGCTTTAGCTTTTTGACTCAAGGTATTTTCTTTACACATGACTTTGAGCAAAATGGACGTAATAACCTCGTTTCAAGAGTCGTTAAGAAACTGACTCAAGATTCAAGCTTCACATGTATTAAGTATTGGCGTCAATCTATTGTTACAGAGATTAAACTTTTTTTGTTTGTAAAATCTGATTGATTTGACGAATTGTTTTTCTTAATTCCTATTGGTTACGCTATTTTTATACTTATTGTAAAACGTATATATGCACGTGTGATTTAACTTAGAGTAGAGAGTTTGAGACTAGAGTTAAGAGAATGTAAGTCTCAGAATTGAAAATTGTGACGTTAAACTTGTTGAACTTGGAAGATGTTTCTTTTTGAGCACAACTCTGCAATTAAATTCGTATCTTGAACTAGCGCTTGAAGAATACTAACATATATCAATAAAAAATGGTGGAAGCATTCAAACATGTTTTTGCAGCTGGTGATACAGAATTACAACGAAAGATGCCTCAAGGCCATAACAGTATTGAAAGCTTTAACGATATGTTATCTGAAAATTTACACATTTTGTCTGCGTTATTGTATTCTGGAACTTATCTAGAGTCAACATAAAACTCTTTTCTTCAAGAGTGGAATTTTCTTCAAATTTTATCGTTTGTTTTGCAGCCTTTCTTCAAAGAGGGATTTATTACATGCTTGTTTTATTTAAAACCCATCTCAAGGATAAGGAACCTCTATTGATCAAACTGTGCTTAAAGTTCTGAAATTCTAAAACATCGAAATTCTGAAATTGATTTTAAAAGTGGCTAGAAAACAAGGCCAAAAACAAAAGGAAGGCAAAAAAGAAGTTTGGTTTATGTACAAGTACAATATCAATCAAGAGTTAGCATTTCTCTTTCATTAATATTGTCTGATGTAATGTAGTCCGGGGGAGGGGGTGTGTGAGGGTGTAAACCCCCCCAACTTTCAGAAAACTCGTAGATAGAATTAAACTTAAAATAAAATATTAATGTAACAAAAGAATTTCTGTCGGTAAAATATGTTTTTGCATCTCTTACACCCCCCCCCCCAGCGAGTATGGCCACGCGGCAGAGGCGGATTCAGAGTGAGTTCCTTGGTGCACAGAACTCAGTCAGTTTTCCGACATATAGTTAAAATTAGTGTTGCCTGAAATAAGTAATATTTAGACTAAAAAAGTGAAACCTAAAAATTCCGAGGTTCATCACAGTCTCCTCGGAAGAGAATGAATTTAAACAATGGGAGTTTTGTTTGAAACACGGATGGAACTTGGTCAAAACAGCATCTGAAACTCGGAAATGATACCATATTTGCAAGAGATTTGTACAATAGCGAGTGGTTATTTGGCTACCAGATGTCTTATAGGCCCTTATTCTCACGACCCTAGCAGCATTCTAGCAGATTCTTAAGCGTTTGAGATAAAACAAGGAAATATCGTTAATTTTCAGGAGCATTAACTAGCTTGGTTTTAAATTGCAGTCTTAAATGGCACGGGAGACTATGCTCAGATGGAACACCATATTTTGATGAATATGCTGGTGTCTACGGAGGCAAAACAACAAATTGCAAGCAAAACAAAAGGGAAAAACTTCTCTGTGGCATCCAAGACAAACAAAAGGGTATTGAGAAAAGGAGAGGGTTGCAAAAATTTTCACAGAGGCACTGTCTTCTGTCAGAAAGAAATCTAGAATCTAGATTTAGTGAGTGATGAGTACCTACCCCTCCCTCCCCCCGTTAGAATCCAGATTTAGTGAGTGGTGTGTACCTACCCCTCCTTTCCCCCCTTATGGTACCAAAATGCATAAATATGAGTAGTAATGTTGTTTTAGGCACAATTATCAATGCATTATCTGAAAGAACCTTGCCTTGGCCTGGAACTCAGTCAGGTTTTTTGCTGGATCCGCCCCTGACGCGAAGCCACTGAATATAGTCTTCGCATAGGACTCAAAATTTATGTGATAAACCCAAACAAATGATGTGAGGTTTCCAAGTGATGGAAACCGTCGTCTTAGTTCTTGATTTTCTGAAGTGATAAAAATTGAAAAGTTCCTTATGGATTCCGCCTTTAATAGTATAAGTTCTTTAAACTTTTTGGCCTTCAAGGCGTTCGTGTATGAAATTCATATTGGGGGGCTGCCCATTGTTTTCCTTCTCGTTCAGTACACTGTTATAAAGTAAACATACTACAGTTTGACAATTATTGGGGGGGGGGGCTCCAGCCCTTCCAGCCCCCCCGGTTCCGACGGGCCTGTAATATAGTGGGGCGTTATAAAAGATAGCGGGGTTGGAATGACGTATTGAAGTTTCACGGTTACTGCGTAGCGTGTGGTGTTATCGCGGAGGAGATTTTATGACAACGACGAACGGAGATGAAGTTAGGGACGAAATCATGCCGAAATAGCATAGGTAGCGTAGAAATTAATGGAATAATCGTTCACAAACCCATTTCGATATCGTACTGAGCTTCTTTCTTGGTATAATTCGTTACAACTGATCTCTATTTTGTAAGAAAAGGAATCATTCAAAGAATGGAGCAGGGAGGGCTGTTCGATGTACAATTGGCCTAGGCTGTTATTGCAGATGAACAGTTCAAGCACTACAACATAGAACATAGACAGACGGGAAAAGACACTTGAAGCATGTCATTATACTGTTATAAACTTTTAAAATTGGCGTATGCCATCACTTTGCTTTCAGTTCTATTTATGTGCGTGTCAACAAATTGGGGATTCAAAACTGGCGTTGATTCGGTTGAAAATTTAAAGGCAGACCCTGATAAAAACAAAGTTTATTCACCTACACTAAATGGATCCTTCGTTGGAAGAGGAATCAAATTTACTGCTCGACCTTCCCAGCTCAAAATTGTAAACAAAACTTTACACAGGGCATCGATAACACCACGGAATAACATTTTTGGAGCCACCAATACAAGTGAACGTTTGCCTGGAAAAAATTGGACAAAACAAACAGGAAAAGAGAAAATAAAAAAAATTGAAGCAATTTGGACCAGTACAGTTGATTCAAAGAAACATAATAGCAACGAATCGTCAACAAACAGCCAAAATACAGTATGTTTGCTATTTGAATGCAATGTCTATTCAGACAGAGTGTTGGTTCTTTGTTACTGCCAAGATTTATGAAAATCTTTTTTGATGAAAAAAAGGAATAAAGATTCCTTAAATAAGCCTTTAAAATTGTTGACAAAATGAAGTATTTCCAAGTTTGGAATAATTTGATCTTATAAACAGTTTTTTCTCAAATTTTTCTAAAAGTGATGGAAATTTTTTGATGTGCTTAGATATTACAGAAACATTAAACAGTTAACTTTGCATAATACTATTTGTTGATGTTTTTACAAAGATACTAGAGTAAACCTAACTTGGTTAATTTAAAGAATAAAAACCTGAATTAATTTCAAATTTGAATTAAATGAAAAGTTTTGTCATCAATGCTTACTTAAGAAGACACTTGTCTGAAATGAATATGCAACCAATAATGTATTGCTGATATTTGTGCAGAATGATTATATTTCAGAAGTGCATCTTGAATCATTTATTTTCTAGGTAAATTCAACGCAGCAACCAAAGATTACGGTTGAAGAGCCAGACTGCTCGAAATTTGTCTCAAAGGTTTGTCTTGCACACATAAAGCTTGTTCGTCTGAATCTTTGTGTAATTATTTTTTTTCTTCTAGATAACGTTGATACAAAATTTGTTAAAAGAAAATCATGAATTGATAAGGATGTTTTTTGAATGCATTGGTCCTACAGCGGAAACACCTAAAATGGTGAACAATGCAAATGGACAACAAACGTGCCAATGTCAGGAAAAATGACCTTGTCATCAGAAGACATAAAACTAATATCAAAACTAAATGAACTAATATCTTGTTCATGCATAAAAAGTAAAGAAAAGAGGCCTCATATGCCCGGACAACAAGATAAAATATTTACTAATACAACTCCTATTTTAGTTTGCTTTTTGTGAGAAACAGGATAATTTTCTTTACCAGTTTGCCTTTCTTCTGCTAACTGCTAACAAGATTTATAAACATAGCCTGTTGTTGTTTTGATTTCAATAAACATCAGAAAGCTTCTTGATGTAAATGACATGTTCATCTTGCTTTTTATCCATCAAAATTCTGGTCAGTTTGTAGAATTTGCACAACGATAAAGGTCTAGGAGAAATTTTAGTGAATAGAATAATTTGATTATCATTGTCAAATGAATTTTTGTTTTTAGGATGCAAATACTACAAACCAAGGAGACAGTTTTTGCTACAGCCCAAATGATGTGAGTCATATTTGAAAAACTGTTTTTGATTTATATTCTGAAGGCCGACTTGGTGAACAGCAAAGGAAAAACAGGAAAAAGAACTTCGCTTTGATGGAAAAGTTTAGCAATTTTTATAACAATTAAGTTTCTGCTTATGAGAGACAAACCGTTCAGAAATTAGTCTATAAGTAAAACAAGCTATTTGCTTCCAGCCAGCTTTTTTATGACCACTGTAGCTGTGAAGGGCACAAGAAAACAAAGCAGAGGGTTTAGAGCTTTAATTGGCCCCCTATACAACAAAACTTCAAAAAAGCTGGGCAATCTTCAAGTGCTTAGTTGTTAACATTTTCTAAACTAAATGGAAAAATACACAAAACTCATTCAAAATTAAGTAAATATGAAAAATGTGAGACTTTTTTGAGGAGTTTAAAAGGGGCATTAAATTTTGCATTTAGTTTTGATATTTTTGAGAGGATAATGAAAAATAATACATTTACTACAAATAGTACTGTGTTTTGAACTGTCATAAAGTCATGGTACATATACTTAGTCCTTTCTGGCAAATTGTTCCTTGATTTAAACTTAGATTTAAAGTTGTGATGTTGTCTGAATTAAAATAAGCCTTGACTTAAATTTGATATGTATTTGTTTATTAAGAAGCGCCATGTTCTCTGTTTTTTTCAATTTTATCATGTTCATATGTTTTTACAGAGTCTGAAATGTTATCAAGATCCTATCTTTTGTGAAACATATCATTTAAGGTGAGCATAAATTTCAGTTAAAGTACTAGAGAAATTCCTCTATATTGACATTCTCAATTACAGATGGCTAAAAAATCACAATTCAAGACATTGTGCTCCTTGATACACGTATTTCCAGTTGGGTTTAATTGGTACCCTGACCAAAGCAATAATTATTTTTAACATATGTGTGTACCAACTAAATATGTGATTTTTATGCAACAAAAGTGGTTATAAAATGGTTTCCCTATACTGACCAAGAACCTATCTGAGATTTAAAGAATACTGACAGGTTTTCTTCTGAGGGATGTAAATTGTGGTCTTTTTCGTGCCTTTTTGCCAAGTCATTTCTCTAAGAATGATCCTCACATCAACCATACCTTCATTGTGACAAATCTCGTGAGGGAGGGATTCTAAACATAGAATTAGAAATCAGATGGTCATTGGGAGCACATGCTCCTACAATTTTCAGAAAAATAGAGGCATGTGCAACTGATGGATGTAGTCCTTTTTCCTTCATTTGTTCCCTGCCCCCACTTTGAAAAAACCTTCTATGTTTATGACTCTAAAAACTTAAAAACTAGCTAAACATAATCCAAAATGGCAATACTGCCAACCTCAACATATATTGTGTTTTCTGCAGTGGGAAAAGAGAACTGAGATGGCCAGCCTATGGTGAATACAGTCACCTTTCGCATGAACATTGGGTAAAAATTCTGCAGGTAATAGCACTTTGAATTTTTATCAATTTGATTTCTGATTAGATTGCACCAAGATTGTTAACCTCAAGATCATTTTCATTTTCATTAATTTATCATCCTTTAAAACCCTCTATTCTTAAAATGGGCCAGAATAAAACTGTATATTTGTGTGTGTTCTTATGAGAGTGTTTTAATTTATTGTTTTTCCAATACGACATTGAAGGTGGTATGGCATGGTATTGCAAGTTTATTGCCTCTAAAAAAGAGAAGTTCTTGCTATTATTCAGTTGAGAAGAAAAAAACCTAGTAGGGGAAGTAAAAAAGCTTAAATTAGATTTGAGGGCTTACAATCAGCTTTGTATATACAAACCAAGGCATTTAAGATGGCATTTGGTTATTCTTTTGACTTAAATTGTTTCTGCAGATGTTATAAAAAATATTTATGATATTTGCACAACATAAGCTCACCAATTTTGTTCATTCTATTTTAGCATGGCGGAGTTGTTTTTCTGTATCATCCATGTGCCAACACCTCATTAGTCACAAAACTTAGGCAACTAGCTGAGAGTTGTCTGCATCGCTATGTGCTCACCCCATATGAAAAACTAACTTCATCAAAGGTATGACAATATATCGTACATAGATGTGCCATTTATACTTGAAACATACTCCTTCTTCTAAAACACATCAAAACAAACAAAACAGGGCTAACTCTGCAAGCCAGACAAAAAACCAAAACTTCCATTGGTCTTCCAAACCTGAAGAACAGGGTGGTTGAGAGGAAAGTAAAATCTTCTGACATTGATTAAGGAAATATTATCCCGTGTTTTCTCAATTCACTTTCCTGTCAAGTACAGCTGTTAGCTGGATATTTTCAATATAACCCTCTGGTATTCAGTGGTTTCAGGATAGCACTAAAAAGTGGAAACAAAACCATAGTTGGCAAATCTTTTTTGCTTTGATACTTTTCATCCCCATTCTATGAAACCAGGCTACACATTTGTCAAGAAAACTGGCCAAATGTGCCACTCTCATTGCTTTCAGTTGGCATTGGAATACAGATTTCACCTTTGTTAGTGGTTGTCAAATGTTTTTTACTCTAAGGAGCATCTGCCAAAACTTTCTTTAAATAGTATATGCTTTATTTTTGCTTTCTATGTCATTTTGTAAAAAAATCCATTATTTAAGAAATCCTTTGAGAGTAGCCATCTTTCCATAGCATTCAAAACAAAACTGTAAAACTTGTTGTGGCATGGTTTTGCCCTCTTCCCTCTCTATTATTGGTGTTTTTTACATTGCTTTTGTTTTTCAGCCTATTGCCCTGGTGTCATGGGGATGTTTTCTCTTAATGAACAAAGTTGATTTTCCTACTTGCAAACGCTGGATTAAATCACATGCATACAAAGGCCCTGCTTCACATATTCACAAAAATGGCACTTACGAACATCAGCTTGTGAGAGCTGCAAAAGTGATCACTGACGTCAAAGATACATTTCTTTGTCCTGATGAGCATGAAAAGGTATCACACATTTGTTTATTTGCTGTTTAAAACTTGTTTACTAACAAAACTCTTTAAAAATGTTTGGTCCAAATTAGATGAATTTTCATCTTTAATACGAAAAACTAATGATGGTTATCACCTAAGGATTTTGTGAGGCCAATATGCCAAAGCGTGCAGATGTGTACAAGGACAATTAATCATAATCGTGTAATAGAGTTTTCAGTCTGGAATAAGGACCTATCAAAAGACATCCAAACTCAATAAACAACCAGTGGTATAATTCAAATATTTGCACTAAAGAAAATGGTTGCTTGAAAACTTACTGGTCCTTTTGTTCAACCACTAAGCTTTAGATTTTAATGTTCAAAGGCCTGTTGGATGGTCATTTAAGTGTCTTGGTAGATGCATCATATTGAAATGGTTATTGGGGATTTATGAAAAAGCTGCACCAAATTACAGCTGATTGATTTCCCTGCACTGACATTTTGCAGTTGTTAAAGTTTCTTTTAAAGTGGCTTTTATGTGGCTGAAATACAATCTAAATTTTCATTTTAAGGCATCTTTACAAACTACCAAGTCCCCAGTTCTGACTACTGCCCGACCAAAGCATCACATTGGGGAAGAGATCATAATGAAGCGTCTTGCCAAAGCAAAGCATAAAACACAGACCCACCAAAGGGTGCTTGAACCAGTAGCTGTAGACAGAAAGAAGGCCTTCACAGCATTTGGCAGCCTCGTTTTCCTGTTTATTCTTCTCTTGATTTTCCTTCTCTACACTAAACTATGGACACCAAATTTTGGTACTAGAAAAAGGTTTAGATACGAAAAATTGGGTGATCTCGAATCAGAATCAGAGTACTACGAGTCTCAGTTCAGCCTGTTAAAGAGTGGTCAAGAATTCATAAGCAGTTTAAAACGAAGCAAGAAGACACAGAGACGAGATGCTCAGTGTAAGGTGAAACTTCTAGCACCAATTATTGAGGAAGATAGCGACTCTGATTTTGGCTGACTTGAATCGCAAGGCACGCTATTGTGTTATCTCCTAATGTTTAAACCTCAGGCAAGGATAAAGGCGTGACAGAGCATTGGCAACATTGTCTGACTGGCCAGGTCTGTGTCTTTTAGGCCAGGTCAGCAGGAGCTCTCCATGGTGCAGACATAAAAAGAGGGAAAGAATTAGGTGTGTGTATGTGTCAAATTGGATTTGTTACTCGTTTAAAGGTAGAACACAGAAGTTGAACCAATGCAGTTTTTTATTTGTTTCTGCAATGGACAAAATGCTTGTTGTTTGTTATCAACAGTTTTCAAACAGTTATCAAATTCTTATTGATGACTACTGTCCATAAATATCACCTTATACAAGGAAAATAAAGCTCTGTTTTTACAGGTCCAGAATTTATCTAAAATGGATCTAAGTGGATTTACATTAAAACATTATTAAACTACATTGAACTTACTGGCAGACAAAAATGGAGGCCTTACATGCAGATAAAAAAAATTGACCCAGATTAGATACTTATTTGTTTGATCTACCTTTGCCATTGCATGGAATAGAGATGAACAAAGACAAATGAACAGCAATCTTTGTAACAGTGTGTTTTCTGAATTTCTGGTGGTAAATTGATACTTATAAAAAGAATTTAAGGTTCTTCAGAAACATAGAATTGAATTATTCTTATTTCTGTATTTCCAAGAAGGATTGGAGTTATAAAGCAGAATGACAATTTTTATTCAATTATTTAAAATAAACCAATTTCTCATTAGTATTCTCCTATTTTTGGTGTTTCTCTTCAAGATGGCACTTGCCAGTTTTCTGGTGAGTTTCATCCCCAACGGTTATCAAGTACTGGCTTGCATCTCATTTTTTGTATGAATGGAGCTACATATTATTAGCAATTGGTATGGGTAAGTAGAAGGGGAGTAAAAATTGAGTCCTGAGATACACCTGTGATGTATAATTGGGTTCAATCTTTGAAATGCTCTTACCAATCTATCGCGAATTCGGGAGCTTGTGTGGTGACTTGCAGCAAAGTCCCCAATGACTTGTAGCGCATGCCCCCACATCTCATGGGAATCCATAATGACGTAGCTGATTATAGAGAAGAATTGGGTTCAATCTTTTAAATGCTCCTAAATAGTTGCTTTTGATCTTTTCGTTTGATAGGGAACAACCTGATTGGTTAGACTGCCAGTCAATAAAAGCCAATAAAATCTCAAGTATTTATTGAAAAGAAACTTTCACCAACTTATTTTCGAGTTGTCCTCGGATTAACTCAATTTATTGTCACATTGATAGTAGTAAACACGATAAGGAAACCTTTCAAATGCCCATAAATGATTGTTTTCGATTTCTCCTTTTGGTAGAAATGAAATTTGATTAGTTATAATAGAAATGTGACTCATTAACGGCCAATAAAATCATGATAATTGATGGCTAAGCTAATTTTAACATAAATGTGACCCATTTTTTATGTAAAAATAAAATTGCTATTCATACATAGGAAAATAATATTAAAAGCTGCGAAAGCGTATTAAAATTCTTTGTACAAAAATAAACTGAACATGAGATTGTTCTTGTTTCTAAAAATTTGATATGATTTCGTTAATCTCCAACATAACAAAAATATTCTATTTGTTAGTTATAGTCCTAAATCTAGACACTGATTTGCATGTGTTTGTATGATATTTGTCGGATACTCGTGTAAACAAACTGGACACTGGGCGTTTTCGACACTGGGCAAACCAAGCACATAAGGCCATGCAACAGCTATGTTTTGAATTGCTTGTTGATAAGCCAATGGTGTGTTCGAGTCCAGCATCGCTGTTTCTGCAGCTGTAGAATGCATAGTTGCAGCAGGCACGCCACGTGTCAAATCAATGGTTAAAGGAGCAGTAGTGGCAGGGGTTACGGCAGTCGGTAAAGTAGGGACTACGGCAGCAGTTGTTACCGTGGGTGGTCTTACCCTGATGGCGTGATGAACGAAACCACATTGTCGATTGGTGGATGGTTGCTTCCAGTCATTAGGATTGCGCTTTACAGTTGCTGTGGTAATAGCTGGAGTTACAGCAACGGTAACAGAAGTTGATCTAGCCGCAGTTACAGTCAAAGAACTGTGGTGGTTTTGTGATAAGGCAACTTGCGTCTTTCCTTTAGGTCTTCCTGTCAAGCTTGCTGCTTTTACAGCAGTAGGTAAGGAAGCAGCCATTGCGATAGCTCCAGTTGCAGTTGCGGCAACTGGATAACGGGGACCAGTGTGGGAAGAGGCAACTTGCTTTCTACCTCTAGGTCTTCCTTTTCCGTTTCCTGTTGTTGCAGTAGTGGCTGCAGAGGCAGCTACAGCGATGGGTGCATTTGAAGAAACAGGATAACGACGTCCATTATGTGAAGAGGCTTGTTTCCTAGCTTTAGACGTTCCTTTTAAGTTTGCTGCAACAACAGCATTGGCTACGGCAGCAGTCAACATAGCAGATCTAACCGTGGATAGGGAAACAGGGAACTTTTGGCAGGTTTTGGGGAGGTCTGCTTTCTGCCTACCTTTAGGCTTTCCTTTCAGATTTACGGCAGTGTTAACAACAGAAGTCATGTTTGTAAATCTAGCTGCTGTTGTGGCAACAGGGCCACTGTGGGAATGTTTCCTTGCCTTGGGCTTCCTTGAAGCAGGACGTGTGTCTTGAGGCTCTCTACCACCACTGAAGTTAAGCGGTTGTGATGGAATAGACTGGACTGTTGAAGTAACACAGGCACTGGCAAACGCCAGATGACTTGAAATGGACGCGTCTTTTTTCCCTACATTTCCTGCATTGTTGTCAGCAACCGGACCAGAGTCCTCTTGAGAATCGTCATCCAGTTCGGTTTTGCCGCTGCAAAACTGGGTATGTATTTCAAGAGCAACAGGAGACATTGATTTGCCACAAAGTGGACAAGCTGGATTTGTTTGTGACGTGTTGGTACTTTCATCAATGGTACTTGCTTCACTGGTCTCTTTTGTAACTGGCTCTACCTTTGTCTGCTTATTGGGTGGTCCCTCTATGTCATCGCCGTAAAGAAGAATGCTCCGTGAAACATTTGTGCTTCTTCTTTGCATGCATCTGTTGGTATGATTGTTGCTTCCATCATTCTTCATACTGCTCAAGGGTGTAACTGGCCACGTGACAGCTCTTTTTTCGTTCCTTGATGATCCACTTCCAGGCCTTGAAGGCTCAGAACTGAAACTGAATATGCAAGCAGGTCTTACTCCTACTGGGACGGATTAGTCCCTTTGGGACGATGTCAGTTTCTATGAGACTACAGGCGGTACCTTTTGAAGGTAATGCTTGCCAAGACAGAACCTAAACACAGGGCCAAACAAAGTTGACAGAAAAAGGAAGGGGTGGTGGGGGTGGGGGGGCGGTGTTTAGTATACCGCCCAAGAAAGTGCAACAAATACTTGATTACAACCGATAAATCTTTGATAACTTTGGTTTAGTGAAGATTTTGTTCTTTGAACAATAGTATAAATTTGCATCAAACACACCACATGAAAATGATGAAAGATATGTTTTCCAACAATGATGACAACAAATATTTTGAAAAATTCCATACCTTTTTATTCCGTTGCGAAATGTCCAGGAATTGTCCTGAATGAATTAAAAACAGCAGTTTTTTACAAGGAAATCTCAGAATAGGTACAGGAAAATTTAAGCGATGAGAAATGGGATAAAATATCTGAAAAGCATTTTGTATCAAAAAGCCAAGGAAAACGAAATAATGGAGAAGGGGAGAAAATAAAAGTTAAATTGATAGGTAAAGAAAGAAAAGGTAAATGGACAGCAGAAGAAAGGCAAAAAAAACCACATATTTTATCTAGCAAGGCAGGTTTTATAGTTCGTACAGCATGAGGGAGAAATTTTTTGCATGAAGCGATGTGGTTTTAAAAGCAATTTGAAACTGTTTGTGGTAGAAAAAGCTCATTACAAGAACTTCAAAGAACTTCGCAGTTTTCATCCGAAAGCAGTAAAATACTGTTAAAAAATTCATACAAAGCTGAAACCTAAAACAGAATTAACATTCCAATGATTGCAGCTCTTTGAGACCAAAAAGTCGAAAAGGCCTTTTTGGGAAGGGTGCCATATTTTGAGAAATTTTTTCATTTGCAGTCCTAGTTCTAGTCCTAGTCCTTTTCGTTTGTTCTTATAAAATGACGCCACATTTTCCCTTTGTTTAGAACAGGAGACCATTTTCTTTCAAAAAATTGTTGAAACCCCCAGTTGTTGAAAAACAAATCAGATACACTTCTTCACATTAATTCACAACAGTAAACATAAAAATTTTACTTTTTAAGACAGTACCTTCTGTTCCTTGCTTCTTTTTCCATTAAAATTGATTTTATCCTTTTTTGTTTCCAGATTCTAGAAGCAGTTGGTAAAAAAATCATGCGATATGCACATAACGTAGATTAGGTTATGACACTTCATTAAGAAAACGATCTGAACTGTTGCTTAAATTGTGTGCTTTTCAAGGGGGAAATTGGGATATCAGAAAGTATTGATTAACTTAGTTATGTGTACAAAAAAGTTTGCAGGCATTATAACAATGAAGATATATAATATCATTACAAACAACTGTAAAAAGAACTATATGCAGCTATAAAGCTATAAAACTATAAAACTATAAAGCTAGAAAAACTATATGCAGCTATAAAACAAATTCAAGGCTAATATAGCAGCAGTGAATCAATATCTTTTGAAGAAAAGAAAGTTTAGCCAAAAGGCAAAGTCTTGAATTCCAGCAATAAAGCTAAAAACTATTTCCTTGGTAAGATTCATTAATCTTTATCATAAACCAGAGACAAACCATTTCATTTATGAATAATATAATAAATTTTCCTACCTTTTCAGAACTAAGATTATTATATTTCTTCCCAACAATCTGAGGGATCAAAGATAAAGTTTGTTAGGAGCAAAATCCCAAGAACTGTTTGAAAGTAAAACATCTTAAAAGTGAAGTACTGTAAATTTAGTAGAAGGAATGCATTTAGCCTCTTATCTAACGCAGAGGGCGTTGATAAAATTCGTCTCTATCAAGGGAAGGGCGTTTAATGAAGGAAGAAGTCAAGAAGATGGGGCTATTGTTGACTGCTTGGATAATGAAGGGATTCAAGGTGTTAATCCCTCATTCAGAAAGTTGTTATTGGAAATCTTTTTTGTTTCAAGAAATCTCTCTTAAATTTCTGGGTTGTCAAATAGAGGGGCTTAAAATAGGGAGTTTGTTCTATATAGTTGAGTCAAATAAATAAAAAGGGCTGCAAAAAAGTATTAAAACTTTGGATCTGAGTTCCCTCGTTTTTTCAGCGTTAGCAGAAATAATTTTCGACTTATAATAGAAAGGAAGATATTTCCCTTGAATTTGTCAATAACTTAAATTGTAAATTGTCAATAGCTTAAGTTGCTATTACAAACCAAATCCAAATATCTAAGCAGCATAATGTTTCCAATATTCGCGGAGCTTTCTGGCGAAATATTTTTATCTGGTAGAAAATTGTTCTCCAATTTCACAGGTTTCCAGAAAGAAATTTTTCTGCAGCCGTACAGATAAGGGTCATCAACTAGAAAGTGCGTTGGAAAGAGAAGGAATCTAAACAAAGATTTTACAGTATGCGAACTACGGAATTCAGTAAAGTGAACGTGCGAAACATTAAATCAAATATTTAGGTGAGGAACTTATAAAAAACTTTTAAAAGTGCTTGTGGATTTTAATTTGTATTCTTTTGCTCTGTGTACCTTATCAAAAGATCCATGGGGCTTTACTTCCTTCAAAAATACCCGGTCCAAAGATAAAATTTATAAAAATACGCATTCACGTTGCTATAGCAGCAAGCTACATACCTCACAAATGACTCTTCTCTCGGCTCTGTTTAAGGTGGTTCCATGGCTTTTTTCCATATTTTTCACAAGTTCTAAAAAAGAATTAAATTACTGATAATGCGTGATTGAACAGCTGGTCTGTGATGAAACTTTGCCTTAAAGGAAGCTAGTTTCGTGATATTGTCCAATTTTAGCAAAGCCTGACACCCTGAATGCTTCTAACTATGAAAAGGCTAGGTTGGATCAGTGTTGTTTAGGGTCGCAGACAATAGACCCAAGTGTTCAAGGGTAGAGTCCCTGTAATGATGAAATCTTCACTTAGTTTAGAAGAATCGCGATATCTTTGTAATTCCAGGCGTTCCAGTTATGACGGGCGATCACATCGAAAGGAGGGACAAGGATACTGCTCGATAACCATAGCTTCTCAATGTCCTAAAAACTACTTTCGGAAGCTACGTAGTAGCAAATAAAAAGACTACAAACACAAAAGGTCACTGGCACCTAGTTCTATGGCAACTAAAAACATCCTGCGAGAATAAAGGACAGACACATACTATATTTAACTAAAAACCCGCTCAATGTCAGTTCTTTTCAGCAACGGAAACTAGCGTTTCGTTGATGCTCAGAATAGTTTTCCGACCTACTTAGGTCACCCAGGGTGGGGCAGAAGACAGGAAAAAGTTTTAGGAAGGCGCAAACGACTTCCATTGGTTTATGACTTCTTTTCCACAGTGTGCACTCTCTTTTGACACAATCTCTTTTAATAGCGAAAACTAGCTTAGGATCTAAAATTGGCACCAACATCGGGGAAGCGTGTTTCCCGGCTATTTGGACAACAAGCCGACCACTGCAATGCAGTTTATAAATAGATACTGTACTGTGCCATAGAGGAAGTTAACATTGTCCCAATTTCACCGACAAACTTGAGATTTTACCAATCAACTTGAGATTTTACCAACCAAATCACGATTTAACCGACCAAATCACGATTTAGCCGACCAACTCATGATTTTACCAACTGACTCACGATTTCATCAACCTACTCACGACTTTACCAACCTACTCACGATTTTACCAATTACGATTTTACCAACCGACGCCAAATTAATTAGCCAACGAATGATTTTATCCAGGGGCGGATCCAGAGCAAATTTGAAGGAGGGGCAGTTGGTAGTGGGGGCGCTAAAAAATTTGCAAAAATTGGCGACGAGAGTTTGCTGTATACAACAATTTCAGATCCATTTTCGGAATAAACAACATAACTTTGAGGTAATCCTTGATGAAAATTAACCTATCGGTCTCAGAAACTATATCACCTGATTCTCATTCTTCAAAAGGGGCGCACAATTTCCAAAAAAGGGGTGCCAGACTTGCTTCAGCTAGTTGAGGGAAGGGCAACTGCCCCTAGTTGCCCCCTTGAATCCGCCACTGATTTTATCAACAAACATGCGATTTTATAAAACAACTTACAACTTTACTAGCCAAAAAGAAAAATGGGGTGATAGGGTATCCTTTACGCAAACACAGTCCATATATCGTTCGTAAACTTTCTGTCGATTTCTTGTGTAAAAGTTCAGAAACAATAAATTTAGTTGCGTCTTTAATTTAGAATATTGCAACAGATTCGATTGCGATTAAATTATCTTACCTGGAAGCTGGGCAGATTCTTGGTTTTCAATTTTAGCATTCTCCAGGAAGCATTCTACTTCTTGCTGAAACTATAAAAAAATAGTTCTGTAACATAAACAGCACAACGAGTGATCATTGCTCGTAGTCTATCAAAAGAAGAGAGCAAGGCAGGCCATCCTCTGAAATCTAGTGATGGGGAATAGCGATGATACCAGGCATCTTTGCAGTGCCGTAGGTAAGATGAGGGGTTGGAAGAGATAATTGCCTTCTAGGTGTACTTTATCAGGGAATTTTCAAACTCGTTGGCAATTAAAAGATTCCATTTTGTCAGCGAATGGGGGGTGGGAGCGGCACACTTCTTGATCACAATAGGTAAGGACAGCACCGCGTCATTAGACACTGTAGTTCGATGCCAGAACTGCAGTTAATCAAGACACTGAAGTGAAGTTTTCTCACCTTCTTTAAAACACTTGTCTTTGACTTCAACAGCGCACTATCCGACCAACCTTTTCGAATTTCTCTACTCCCTAAAAAATTATCTGCATGATTAAAATTAACCAATCTATAGAAACGCACGAAAAGATTTATAATAAAATACTATAAGTTGTTTTGTTTCGAAATTCGAACCATGTTGACGTAAAGGTAAACATAGAAGCTTCCAAAATATTAGGTTAACTTTTGAGCTAAATATTTTAAAAAATACAGAGTATCAAGAGAATTATATGGGGTAAAATCTTGCGGGTTATGGGGTAAAATCAAAAAATTAAGAGCGAAAGAGTTATTTCACTTTTACCCTGTTGGCACAGCACCAGGATTACATCTTATACATAAAAACACAATTGCTACATAGGTTAGAAAATAAATAAGGATTCTATGCTCCAAAAGTTTTAGTCATGTGAGATTAGCCGACATTTTCCCTTGTGTGGTATCTGCCAATTTACAACTGAAACATCTATACACCAAATATGTTAGTTCAGCTTCTTAACCAGAATGATGACGTCTTATAAGTAAAGGCTACCACCAAAAATAAAAGAGTGTTTTTAACTCTTACCAACAGCTGACACAAATTGTATTTAAATATCCGTTTACATACCAGTGTTTGATTTTGATAAAGCTTTCTCAAGGCACTTCTCCGTTCTAGACATTCCTAAACTTGGCTTGAAAGATTTCCTAGAGTCAAATAAATAACTAACTTAATAAGAAACATGAAAATGGGAAATCAAATGAAAATTTTATTCAAGTTTAATTGGACTGCATCGGTAAACGAATAATATTATAAAATTCATTCCACAAAATCCCTGTTCTATATAGTGCTGTGGGCTAAATGGTGTGACCACATGAAGACTGACATTATACCCTTTTTTTAAAGAATATTCTTTGCATAATTGGAAAACACTAACATACAAGCATTGTTAGTATGTTTACAGCTGGTTAAGCCTGGTTTTCATTTAGATTTTTACGCAAACTAGAAAGAGCAATGGTCCAAGGACAGAACTTTGAGGAGCACCTGCTCTGATTTGGAATGAGCTGCTACTACAGTCACATTTTTCTGAATATAGTGTTCTGATAATGATCAATACATGGCAAAGCAATAACATGTCTGGACCAATTCTGTGTTTGCATCCCTCTAATATTAGCCCTCTGTAAATTCTGTAGATGCGTATGGCTTCTCGGAGTGGCCAACAGCACCCCTCCCCCTTCTAACTTATTAAGGCAACATGCCTGATGTAAATGTTAGTTTCCAGCTCTTCCTTATTCTTTCAAACACATCATAAAATATTCAAAATCAAAAAGTAGCTACCTAGAGGAATAAATTGCCTTCTCAACAATCTCTTTAAAATTGTCACAACCATCATCTGATTTAGTGTTACCATGTGTAGCTGTCAAATGTCCAGTTTCCATCTCCCGATCTGAACCTCTTAACTCAACAAAAACCAGTCCAAACTGCTTGCCTGTAGCAAATGGCTGGTGACACCGCACCTTAACCCTGTCCCATTTCTGTTCAGCAATACTTGCACGAAACGATGCTATAGATAAAAGTTTTCATTAATTAGGCTGATATAATCTTTGATATTTGAACACATTCAAATGTTATTTGCAATTAAATGATAAAAGGATAGCAAAAGAGAATCAGTATACCCAAGTAAGCATTATGATTAACTAATAGGCTACAATTAGAGTCATTTTACCACTTAGTGTCTGCGGCCTCTGGAGTGGTAAATAGTATTGACCCATCTAAAAATTAGGGTGTGTTGGGGAATCAGGACCATTTGGATCAAGAAACTGTCTGCAAATCATTGTTGTATACTAACAAATCTATGCTTGAACGAGAAATTTATTGTATGGCTTCTCTTACAGAAAACATGTTATGCCCATACAATATTTAGCAAAAATTTTTGCCCTACACTCAACTTATGAAATTCATTTGTATTTGTCCTAACTGTCAGGATAATAAGCCTTTTGCTATTCACTAAGTCATATGCCTTGCTGCTTTTTTGAAGGTGACCCTTTAATTAAGGATAATTTATTGCTGCAGATTGTGTATGGGTCACAATTTCATTTTTCATCTGTAATAACAAAGATTATAGTCAATTTTCAAATTTATGACTCTTATATCGAAAGTAGCATCCCGATGAAAAAAAGGTTCCCCCAGTGCTTTTCAACTAAATGACATTACTACATAACAGGTCTCAACTGCCTTAGAGTCACTAACTACAATTTTATGGACACTTTTCTTTTTCTATACCAAATTATTCAAACATGTGGCACTGGTAAGCTATTAAGCCACAACCTTTTAGTAATTGCATATTCGTTGCTAGATTGCCTACAAGCTACATGCAGCCCTAGTTTTGTTTTTATTTGGTTGACTCAATGGATCACATAGTTTCAGGAAACCACTAAGTTTGTTAGAATGGCTACGGACTTCTGCAAATCTTGTTAAACTATTTCAATATAATATAACATTCTTTTACCTTTTCCAAGCAAAACAACTTTTGAAGTGTTTATCCAACTCTTGCACTCTGCAGGTGTCATAAGCGAGACAGTGGGGAGCAGCACTTCAAATGGTCTGTTTGATGGCCAAGAGGACCTCCCAACTGTGATCTCCACAAAGGCACTCCCATCATTACCTTAAAAGAGATGATTTTACATAAGATACTAGCATGTGGTCAAACAATACTTTATCTAAACTGAAAGAGTTTCTTATTTTTTCTTACAACAATCAGTAATGTATAAATGTATCTGTGATATGTAAGTTATATAATGCACTTTGCAAAGTATGGATAAAGTTTCACACACAAGCATCTATTTGTTTAACATCTTAACTTCCTCGTAGCTCTAACTTCCTCATTTCAATAAGACTTGGTTGATTTTGATATTTTGAGCCAGGATATACAATAAGAAAGACAATCTCAAACATCAGACTCAAAACATTTACCTTGCTTGTCCTACAGCCCAAAGAGTTCCATTTCCATCACTGGTTTTAAACTTTGCTATAAAATTTCCTTGTGTAAATAAAGCTTAAAGGAATGATACTTGAATAGCACTTGCATTAATTCATTGGGCTGTTAGCATGTTGATTGAATAATTGCCTTCAAAAGATAAATGCCTGTTAATTATTTAAAAAATGATGACCTGAACTGAGCTGACATAATTTTCCTATCAGCATAAAAACACAAACCTATATTAATGTGCTCTATTTTTGAACTAACATCAAACCCAAGCACTACAATGAGATCTTTGTCTATCTCACTTTTACTGCAACACCATTTCCTCAAATTTGTAGGATTCAAGAGGTTTTCAACCAAGTGCTTAGAATCCTGTAAAGAAAATTTAATTCATAATTATTAAAGCATGAAACCAATGGAGACAATAGTTAAACAGAAGATACAAAAAATTACCAGCAAATTATGCAAATGAACAAAAGCGAAAGGGTAGATAGATCATGCATGCAAAATGGCGAATTGTAAGGAATAAATGCTTCTCAATTAACATATTTCTAGTCATCTTTTGTGACCCAAGCAAGTGACATAGATGATACAAAGCAGATATATAAAAACACAAGAAATATAAGTAAGCTGAATTAATCACATCACAATTCAAAAATGTAATTGAATATCAAATCCACTGCAAATTTTTAGGAACACTATAGGCACTTAGTATTTGAACTCTAAGGACATTGTCTGGACAGTTAAAACATTTTTAAGTTTGTTTTCATTTGATTTGCCTTATGCAAAAGTTCCTTATAAAAGTAATGGACACTTTTAGCATTGTTGTTTCTTTATTAACATCGGTTAACTGATCGCTCATGCAAATGACATAACCACGCAAGAGCCCTTGGCCACTAGCATGAGCTATTTCGTTTGAAAAGGCCACTTCAGTAGCGTCCCCCCAGTTCTTTCCAGGATCAATTTTGTATTTCATCTAAATTCTATGAGAAAATGTTGGGGGAGGGGAGGGTAATATTTTGGCAACATACTTTTTGTGATGTAATCCTATTATTTTCGATCTGCGTTTACTTAACCAAAAGTTAGTGATTTTTGCACAGCTTCACCTGAGGTTACAGGGCTGTTGGCACAGTCTTGTCAAAATTGGTCATACTTAGCATATATAATGAACATTACTCTGACCACAGGGAATTTATTTGGCAGATCCAAATTTAGCTCCGCAGGCAGCTTCAGATACTCCCTTATATTCCCTTATATGATAAGATGAGACCCGACATAAGAAGGTAAGGCAGTTGATGTGTGTAGAAACAACAAAGCAAGAGCCAGAAATTCGACTCGATTCCTCTCACAAATAGGAATAAACAAAGCAAAGAAATGGAAGATCCGTATGGAGATCTGCCGTTTTACCTGAGAAGATGCACTGATAACTTTTGTCTTCAAAGGAGCCATAGCTCGATGCGGGCACAGATGAGGGTCTTCTGGAGGCCATCAAGTGTCACACCTCAGCATTTCCCGCCAATTTCGTGGGCTGTTGTTGTTGTTGCTGATACTGCACAAGGTCACCTTTTCGCATGGTCTGTGACGCGCGCGGGCCCTTTTGGCAATGGCAAAGTAATTTGACGCGCGACGATTCCAACAAGTCTTTATGACAAGGCGATCTTATTACAACGGAAGTTCAGTATGGAACGAAAAGAGCAAATTACTTGTTACCACAGAGGCATTTCTAGAAA
>NW_027019317.1:11371279-11399506 GCF_013076305.1 Rhopilema esculentum
CCGAAATACCGGGGGCCGGGTGTGCCCCCCTCTCTAAGAAAAAACTAACTGGGTAGCGAAAGTTAAAATAGGCTTTTTATATATTTGTGCATTATTGGCTGTTTCTACACTTTTATTTATCAGGGCTGCCCCCACACCACAAACAAAAAGTATGTATAATACTATCGAGTCTTTGAACATCAATGATATATCATATAAATATTTTTCCGATAAGTATTAATCATCTGCGTACAAAATTCCAATTTCATTTTCCTGCTATATTTTTCGGGTTTATCACTGTTACAATTGGTCGATCATCGTGCCAGGGGCCCATGTGCACGAGTAATAATTCGAGAGGTCAAGCTTGGCGAAGTGAGCTCAGACTATCATACAGAGTACTAAGGCAGGCAACCGGACTGAATACTGAGCATTCCTCCTGAACACTATCTTGTGTTGTAATATAGTTTGAATAAATATCGTTGCTCTTTTGTTCTTAATATATATGCGTCGTAGTCGATATTGGTTTTAAAGCACGCTTAGCTGCATATTGTTGTGTTAAAGTAATTGAGTTGATGGATCTATTGTTTAGCTCAGTTGGAGGTGGGAGAGGCGTGCTCAAGTTGGAGGTAGTTGGTGATCGAGTAGTTTGAAGTGAAGTTTTTCAAGTTGTTAAAGTTGTCAAGATCGTTCGTTGTTCAAGAATGGAATTTATTATAAAATAACTTGTAAATAGTATTATATATATATATATCGTGTTTATTTCATGTGGATTTTTGCTTACCAATACACCGACCAGCCTTAAAAAGCACAACAATTTGGAGGGTTCCCATCCGAGATGCGGATGTTTAGCAAAAGTGCTGGTAAAGATTCCTGCAATTTTCGAAGTTTAAAGGAGAGGACATATATCTCTTAGTATTCGACCAATTGGTTTCGTTGCAGTTTGAAGGCACAACTGAAGCGTTAGATGTAAAGAACGAACGGAACTAATGGAGGAGATTGTCTACTTTGCTGCTTGCTACATAGAAGCTAGTGCATTTGCGACCATCCGTTTTCAAATGGTTTTGAGACTGATTGGAGAAACCTATGCTCCACGGCTGATATTAAAGCCAATTGAACTGGAAACCAAACTATTGTCTCGGGTAGATCGTATAAGAATCAGTTTGCGGAGGTTACAAAGCGACTTCTAGATACAGTTCGCCTTTTTTAAACTAGGCTCAAGTAAATATACAAACATTTGCATTTGAAGTTAATATCAGTCGTACTAAGAACATGCCTAGAATTTGGACTGCGTAGGGTAACGTGATCCATCTCGATAGCACAAAACACACGTACTATCGCAGCTGGACTCTTCAATTCAGGAGGCCAGCCACAGAACTTTTGCACGTGCAAACGGGAAAATGTACACTAAGAGAGCTTACATAGAGCGTCTTATTTAAATTAGTCGTAAAGTTTAGCAGGTATACGTTATTAATATTGGCAAACGGCCAAGCAAGTTTTGAGACGGCCGCCGACGAGTTATTCTAGCAATGATCGCGTTTGATCGTTTGGAAAGATGGTTCGGAAGAAATTGATCGTTTTCGCCATGCGATAGAGAAAGGATGTCTAAGCATGTGCGAAGGATATAAAAAGGTCGGCGAAGCCATAGCTCAAACTGTGGATGCTTACGCCATGATACATGGTACCCTGCGTGTTATACATGAAAACATGCTAATCAAATAGTAGGTATTGAAAGGACATATTTCCCAGAACATTGCAGAAAAAAAGTATACTGTGACAATAGTAGGACATCACCTAAGAATGGCAGAGTCAGTGATTACAATCATTTCGGGGGATCTCGTAAATTCGATACAGAGTAATAATCAACATATTTTAGAGTGGAGAATGAGATGCTTAGAGCGAACAACCATGTTCTCCTCGTATGTTGCGAAATGACATGTGATAATGGACACTTATACATGTGAGTCGGATTGCCTAGGCTACGTCATGAACACAATACGATCCGGACCGCATGCGCATAGAAGCGAATTGAAATATGGACGCATCCAAGACGTCATGCTGAATGAACTGTCAGGATTCCCCGAAGCAGATATAAATAGCCCGATACCCGAAGTTGCGAATATCTGGCTTGAAACTTTCTGTTTGGATGGTGTTGCGTACTTGAATATCAAGTTTACGTGGAAGATGGGAACGTAACATACTTGTAATACCAGCCTGGTACTGGGTTTCATCAGCCATTTCTTCTAACGTTTTGGGCATGGATACCGAAGTTGGAATTTAAAGGAGCTGTCAGAAAGATGAATTTAAATAAATTTAATATGCATTTGTTCCGCTCTGTCTGAGCAGAATCAAGTATATGCTTAATCTAAATAGTTCGAGAAGGCAGAAGAAGGGATTCACGAATAACTGTCATAAATGTTCACATGTTTGGCCAAGGCGGCATATACTATATGTATTCTTGATCGAGAATCTATCAAAACAATTGCATGGGTACACATCAAAGAAATCAATCTCGAAAGACAAGGCAGTTTAAAGGACGTCCAGTGATTTCAAGCCATATGTATAAGACAGTCGTGATGGTCCTGGAACTTGCGATGAGTTTCTGCAGAGCGCATTCAAAAGTTGTTGAATTTCCAGTGTTAAATGACAAGTAGCGAAGGATATGTTGTTATCAAAATAAGTTTAAGTCCTAGGAGTTATCAACTCAGTAGAAGCAAAGCACAAGAAACAATATTCAGAAACAGTGCTCCAAGTGCATTAGCTGTACACAAGTCTTACTTATCAGAAGATGAACTCAGCCCTAAAGTTACAAACCACTTTAACGAACTACCAGATCTACAGTAGTACGCATCTAACAGATTACCAAAAAATCTTACAAAGGTGCCTGTTGTCAGTCATGCTCATCATGAAATCCATCTCAAGGAAAATGTACCAGTTTCACAGCCAGCTCGACGTCTTCCGTACAATCAGCGTAAAGAGATTTTATCACAAATTGTTCGTCGTTTCAGAGTACCTATCGATATTCTGTATGGTACCTTTGAGAACACTGAGTCAAATTTAAGCTTACAATCATATAAAGATAATTTGAATTCAATGTACGATACTGCAAGAGAACACATGAATCAAAGACAAGCTCGTTATGCTGCATATCATGATAAGAATGTTATTGATGATAAACTGTCTGTTGGTGATTATGTATATGTTTATTTACCACGACTTGCGAGAGTTAAGCTGATTGCTAAATGGAATGGACCATTTAAGATCATAAGAGCATCACATCCAGTCTACAGCATTGAAATTCCTTCGAATAAAGGTACATTGATTAAAACAGTTACGCGTGATAAATTGAAAAGAGCTCCGGAATCTGTCATGAACACTACTGTTCTGCATGTACCTACAGATGATGTTACCAACTCTCAATCCTCTGATGAGATTTTTGCCGAAAGCGACAGCGAGGAAGAGCTTGATGAACCACGTTATAACTTGCGTCCAAGAAGAAATGTTGTACGTTACAATGAAGAACTAATTTCGTTCGTTACAATGATTTTGTAACATTTTATGCCTAAAGACGCTCTTTTCAAGGGGGGAGGAGTGTTGTAATATATGTTTAGAATAAATATCGTTGCTCTTTTGTTCTTAATATTATTATGCTGTCCGTAGTCGATATTGGTTTTAAAGCACGCTTAGCTGCATATTGTTGTGTTAAAGTAATTGATTGATGGATCTATTGTTTAGCTCAGTTGGAGTTGGGAGAGGCGTGCTCAAGTTGGAGGGTAGTTGGTGATCGAGTAGTTTGAAGTGAAGTTTTTCAAGTTGTTTAAAGTTGTCAAGATCGTTCGTTGTCAAGAATGGAATTTATTATAATAATAACTTGTAAATAGTATATATATATATATATCGTGTTTATTTCATTGTGGATTTTGCTACCATACACCGACCAGCCTTAAAAAGCACAACACTTGCTTCGCAGAAAAGTGGAGGCCATTGCCACCCGCCCCCCCTCCCAGTTGCGTGGGCCCTGACTGCACCTTAGAATATTGCCTTCTTGAAATAAGCAAAGTTGTTTCATAGGAAACAATCCCAAGGGCCTAAAAAAGTTATAACAAATTCCTCACATCAACAACAACAAAAATCATCATTGCGGGTCCCGTTCTTCTTTCTGCCCAAGCCTCGTGGCTCATCGTGGCAAAAATCCAGAAGAAAAAAATGGAAAAATTATCGAGTGATTTTTTCTACAAGTCATTTTTGCTCATCGTAGAATCACTACGAGGCCGACATATGGCCTCATTTTTGCTTCTTTTCACTTGTTATAAGTCATCGAGAACGCAGGAGAAAGCGGGAGAATAGAATTTGCCTGTTCTGGGCTTTAAGCAGTGTTAGATAAAAATTAATTTGAGCATAATTCGGTACAGCTCCTATTTTCTCCTGCCAGCTTGAAATTTTGTAACACGATGACTTCTTTTATTGATTTTAATTTGAAAAAAGCAAACATTTAGTATTGTTTACTGTACAAAAAAGGCCCTTCCATCCATTCAAAAGGACTGCGTTCCTGCCACACAAAAGAGTTCCGTTATATATGAATTTACGTGCCAGTGTGATTCTGGCCACGTAGGACGCACTACCCAAAGATTGGAGGATAGAATAAAACAACATTTTCCGTCCAGCATTAGAACCAAAACCCATCACCAAAGAGAACAGCCACCTCGCTCTTGCAGATCTAAAAGTACAACTAAAACCTGCAATTCTGCTATCGGGCAGCATTTACTGGAAAACCCAGATTGTGCAAAAAACTATAATGGCGATATGTTTCGGATTATTGGTAAAGCCCGATCGTCGTTCCATCTAGCAGTTTTGGAATCTATCTACATAAGCACGAAAAAAACCGCTATTGTGTAGACAAATGGAGCTCGTTTTCACCTAGGACTCCATTGGTAATGTTCTCAATAGGCCAGCAGGACAGATTGGTCAACCTATACAGTCATGTGCTCGTGTTTCTGATTGGCCTATTTCGATCCACAACTGGGTATATATATTTCTCAGCGTAGAGTTTTCGATTTATGTTCTGACGTTTTAAACTCTGAAGAGTGTCAGACGAAAAGCTTTAGTTTACTCAAATTTGTGCTTCTTTCAAAGCCATTTTCAAGCTGTACCACCAAAAGATTGTTTGTTTCTATTTCTTCCCGTTATTGGATTCCGTCCCAATTTTGATATTTGTCTGAAACATAGTGTCATTCTCCTTCGCCAGACTACAGCATCTTTGAATGGAAGAAAAGCAAAAAGTTTTGCTAAAAAAATCGGATAATAATTCACAAATGAAGTAGACCGATAACCTTTTAACCAACTGATTATATCAAGAGCTAAAAGGTCTGATATTTGAAAAACTCGTTATTTGAGAGTACAATAATTTGATTAAATTTCAATGCAATATAATTCATCTTAAATTTTTTATTTTTCTTGAATACAAAGTTTAAGGGATATTTGTTACCATTATTTGCAGTGTTGACGGCCCAATGATGTCAAACTACAAGCTGACCGAGGACCAAGAAACAGGGAAAGTTTCCATATGCGTTAGGGTAAAGTACTTTAAAATATGTTTTATCTATTTCTATGTCAATTGTAGTAAAATAATATAGTCTGCTTGTCAAGAAGGGCTAAAAAATATTTTGACACTGCAATGGTCTAAGCACTTAGGGCCCTTAGAAATTAAACTGAAAATGTGCCCCTATCCACAGGGGCGCCTACACAAGGGGGGCTGGAGAGGCAGCTGCACCACCTGCCCTCTTCGAAGAGGGGCAGAGGGGGCAAGAAGTGCCCTGAAATATGATGACTACTTTGACTTCTCTCGTTATGTTAATATATATTAGAAAATACTATAAAGATGATAACACCAGCACAAAAATGCAGAGAAGGAAAAGTTTGTCTGTGACAAGGTCGGCCACATAGGGAGAGCGGCAAAGATAATAAATGATAAACAAAAGATGTGTTCCCTCAGAAGTACTCCAGGAACCCAAGGAGGATAAATCGGTATAAAAACTTAGCGGGCAATCAAAATTTTACAAGCCCGTTTATAACAGCTATGATTTTTATAAAACCAAATATTGTGAATAGTGAGTGACAAAGCCATTTAATAACCATTTTCATTTATGGATAAGTTCGTCAACATTTTCTTTATGTTTAGAATCTTTGTTGGTAAAAAACCCAGCTGTATGAGTGGCACATATTCAAGTTAATAGTTTTATTATATTACCCTACCCTCGCCCCCTCCCACCTAGGAATGCTCGATTATGTTAATAGAAAAATTCAATGATTTGTCATCGGCACCAACACTGCCCCTCCTGCCCTAATCTTTTGCAGGCGTCCCTGCCTATCCACGGACTAAAAGATGTTTCAAGATGGAGGCTTAAAGGCTCTTGCTTTGTGATTATAATTCAAAAACCGGCCTAATATCACACTGCGTAAAAATACAAAAAGCAATAAATTTTCTCAAGACAGCAGCCGCTAAGCATGCCGGTTGTGCAAGAGCTTTTGAGTCATAGGCCCCAAAACTTAACGAAAGGGATTTAAGATCTTGAAACATATCTTTTGGTTATTTATTGTTTAGGGTATTAAGAAAATTGAAATAAGACTGAAAATGTTGTGATATTCAAGAAACTTTTACAAAGGTGATGGTAGTCTAAAATTTGCAACAATATTTAGGGTCTCAAAATTTTGAGACTCAATATTTGGGGTTCTTCAAAACTGTAACTCAATATTTGGGAGTCAACAAAAAATTGCTGACATAGACCCCCCTTATAGAAAAGTAGTGAGTCCCCCCGTGGGTGTCCTGCCACCGTGGCTTTATCATAAAGGCCCTAGTTTATAGATCTATTGAACAACCCTATCGTTTTGATGATTTGAAATGTCATTCTTCAAACTTGCGGACCAATTTATATAACTGTAGAAAACACATATTTGTTTTCGTTGGCAGAGCCTAGATGGCCAAGAGAAGTGGATTTCATTCGATTTGTTGAAGAAGCTTGTCGATGGCTGCAAAGAACCATTCAAAGTTTTAAAGCAACCATTAACTCTAGAAGTTGCATTTAAAATATGCAAAGAAAATGATGACTTTGGTGAATATATTTCCATGGCTGATAGAAAATGTTCTGGATCTTTTACTCAGGACAAAAGAGCATCATGCCATGAGCCTACAGATACTCGTAAGCATCATTTCAGTTAGTAAAAAGTCTATTTAACACCCCGAGTTGATTGACCAACGGCATTATGCCAAGCTGACCTTGGCCAACATTTATGGTTGTTTTTCCATCATTTTCTTTGATCAAACAGCCTGAATATCATACTGCAGCAAAAAGGTGTGGTGCTATTCCCCACCACCCCCCTCCCTCCCCAGGCTCCGATGTGCTTGCTGCCTGACCTTTGAAAACAGCTTTGATATAACCGCCTACATTGTCTCTGATTCAGAGATTATTATTTTGAGAATTTCTGAATTTTGACAACATAGTCTGAAAGACCAGCATAAAATAAACAGCATTAAAGTGCAAAATCAATTAAAATGTTTTCAAAACTACAATGATTTGATAAATAATCTGCACTCATGTAGCAATCCAGCTAAGAATATAATTTTGTTCTAAAAACATAATTTTGTTCTAAAAATATAATTTTGTTCTAAAAATATAATTTTGTTCTAAAAATATAATTTTGTTCTAAAAATATAATTTTGTTCTAAAAATATAAACTTGTTCTAAAAATATAATTTTGTTCTAAAAATATAATTTTGTTTTAAAAATATAATTTTGTTCTAAAAATATAATTTTGTTCTAAAAATATAATTTTGTTCTAAAAATATAATTTTGTTCTAAAAATATAATTTTGTTCTAAAAATATAAACTTGTTCTAAAAATATAATTTTGTTCTAAAAATATAATTTTGTTTTAAAAATATAATTTTGTTCTAAAAATATAATTTTGTTCTAAAAATATAATTTTGTTCTAAAAATATAATTTTGTTCTAAAAATATAATTTTGTTCTAAAAATATAATTTTGTTCTAAAAATATAATTTTGTTTTAAAAATATAATTTTGTTTTAAAAATATAATTTTGTTATAAAAATATAATTTTATTGTAACAATATAATTTTGTTTTAAAAATATAATTTTGTTCTAAAAATATAATTCTGTTCTAAAAATATAATTTTGTGACGTCATCACTTTGGAACTCCTCTGCATTTGTTCTAATCAGCACCCAATGCTCCGGATTCACAATTTTGAACTTGAACTTGCAAACAGACAGGACGTGGCATTAATGTATTGTGAAAATTTGGAACGCTAAGATTACAATATACTAGAAAAACTGTTTGCGAATAAATGGCGAACGGAGATTATGATAGATGAATAAGAAATTTACTTCTTTGCATCATCTTGGCCATACAAAACTTACGCTAGATGGCCTAGCACATGATAAACATGGCAGCAGGCGTGTCAACCAAAAATAGGCACCCGAGTTTTAAAGCAGATACGGACAAAAAACGAGGAGTTTTTCATTTCCAATAAAACAATTTTCAGAACGTGAAACACCTAACTTCTGTTCAACAATCACATCATTACACAATGATGTTAAGCTTCTTTTTATAAGGCATTCAGTACATTGGTAGATAGATATAAGAATCTATTCGAGTCAAAATGTTTAATGGTAGTATCTCTGATGTTGGTGTTTACTGTCTGCGACTTTTTTGTTTACTTGTTTCACACCGATCATTTACTTCTAGCTTACTATATACAATATCATATGTACAAAGCAAACTAATACGTAACGGATAAATGAATAAATAATTAAATGTACATAAATGGATATTTTTACATTGTTATACTTAAAGGATGTTAGATATGTAAGTTTGAATCAGTCATCTCGAAACACAACTCTTTTCATCCAATCACCATCGTAACTCGTAGTCAAGCACACAACAACTAGCCTGTGTCCCAGACCCCTAACTTGAAAGTAGAGGTCCCAGACTTCTACTTTCACATTAGGGGTCTGGAGTACAGGCTAACAACAACAACAACAACAGCATAACATCCCCCTCAGAATAAGAAATACAATAGTCTCCAAAATTTGTTTCAGTTAATGCCAACCTCGTCGCCATGAAAGATAAGAAAGCATTAATCAGTCATCTCGAAACACAACTCTTTTCATCCAACCACCATCGTAACTCGTACTATTCAAGCACACAACAACCAAAATATATAAACCAATTTATAAAAGCTAAAATTTTAGTGACATGCTGGCATGCGCTGCATTTACAGTTTGGAATTATTCAAGAAATTAACCAACATAGCTAGAGTAGAGCATAAGGTGCTACACTCACTTTTCTATAAGAAACTGGCTATGAGAAATGAGTACTGGGCAGTCAAAAAAATTGAAGAACTTCAGTACTCGAAGCAAATAAACTAAGAAACCAAAAAATTGTGACAAAACTGCGAACAACGAAATTTTGTAAAATCCAAGAACATGATTGCCCTGTTGGCCTAGAATGTAAGATACAAGGGATAAAAATATACTTCCCACGTCTAAATACAGCATCAGCACGGAAGCAAATCTCTAGACGTGATAAAAAAGGTCACAAACATTTCATAACATCATTCATGACTTCATTATTAAGAAACTCTTAAAAAACAATATGTATTGAAATTTCCAGAACATTAAGAAACTAGAGCGCTAAACATCGACTTTTGTTTCTTATAAAAGAATTAGTGTATTGAAGTATTCATATAACCTTCTAACTGCTCTTTTCCAGCTATAACAAAGGCACAAGATGCAATGTTTAGCCACATGGTTTGCTCTGCATGTGGAGGTATCCCTGAAGATGCCGTAGAGACAAGCTGCTGCCACAACGTCTTCTGTGCTGCCTGCTTACAAGCACTGGCCGACCAAGCTTGCTCTTTTTGCAACTCTAACTTCTTAATATGCATTTCCCACGTGACAAGAAGAATAGTTGGTACTTTGCCAACACAGTGTAGTCATTCAGGGTGTACTGAGACCATGCCAAAAAGTAGTATGAAAGAGCATATTGCCAATTGTCAATATAGGCCTAGTCGATGTTTGTTTAAGGAATGTAATGAGGTTTGTTTGCAAAAAGACTTGTCTCAACATCTTTTCAAAGTCCACGAGGACGAGGTCATACGCTGCGTTGTGAAATGCAACGAAAGTGAAGAGCTGGACAGAATGGCAACAGAGAAGAACGAAAATGGCGATGCATGTCACCGGGGGAAAACTGGGAAATTCTACTGCGGAAAACCACTAGACGATCCAGAGTATGTAGTATATCTTATCATCATTTTTGACTTCTCGATAACACACCTATTCAACGATCCAAGCCGGGAGCGGGTTACTCCCATTACGGCCTAACAGGGGCTCCAGTCACAGTCAATGAGGGTCAAAGCTAAAATGTTAAAAAATTTCCCTCAAATGGTAGTGTTTTTTTAAATATCCCTCAAATGGTAGCATAAGGACGGAGATTATGTCATTCGTAGCATCCATTTCTTTGTACGCGCCGGTTTCTTTTTTGACAAATTTCTTCGCCACTGACTGCTGTTGATTCGGGAAAGTTAAAACCTTGTTCATTGTCTAAAATAAATTGCAAGCTAAACTAAGCCGTTGTGTTATAATCAAAACTGGGTCATTTGGTAGCCTTTTGGTAAGAGCCTCATATCGACTGGACCCCCTGCAATGGGAGTACCCCCCTGGGGATCTAAGACCACTTTTCAATCTGGACTCTAAGCCTGTACTTGGGGAGTTAAATATTTTATCGCCTGGCTGTCTGCAATGAGGAAGAATACTTTCTTACGCTGTTGACTTCTTGGAAAGGATTTTAGTGTCAAAATTTTGATCTAAGCTCCGGTCCTGGTGGAACAGAGGCCGTTGGTGGTCGGATTGACGTATTCCTTCAAAAGTATCGTTTCTCTAGGAAGGTGAGCCGCAGTATTCATTTATTTCTCAGTGAAAGTGAAGATTTTATTCAAGAGTGGCCTATATAAATAGATGGAATATGTTTTTCTGGTAGAAGAAATCCGTTACCGTATTTCTCGGCGTGTGTGTTGAATTTCTAGGTTCATATAATATATGCGGCAAAATCACCGTTTGAGTCCACATTCCAGTCCAATATAGTCCATTTTGAATGCCACTAGTCAAAGGCAGCTTTCAAATGAGGACGGCTTTACCCTTCTAACTAAAGCAGTGGTTGCCTTTTTTAAAGAGTAATGCCAGAGAAAGTTATTGCAGGACAATTTTTTGATCTCTCGTTTTTTAAAACAGATATCCCTAACATTTATAGCAATATCTATTTATTTCCACCTAGATGTTCATGCAGTGGTGCCCAGTGTGGGCCAGAAACAGGTTGTAATTGCAATGCATGCATGAAATTGGATGTCGTCACGCAGTCCCTTGCGGTAAGGACATATGTAAACAGAATGGGACATCCTTCAAAACAAAGTACTAAGAACGAAAATTTTTATTGTGGCAGAATGGTACTTAAAGGTACGTCACGAAAGGATGTATGCTGTGGGCCTAAAAGAGGCAAGAGCTGCAGTGCATGTAGGGAGTTGCAAGGGCTAGTCAAAACAAGATATGCAGATGTATGGCAGTAAACGAAGTATCTAGAAGATATGTAATATGAGACGGTGTCTATTACGTTGCGGTTAATTTTCCTTTTCTGTGTGTCCATCTTCGGCACATATAACGGAAAGAGAGGGACCTTTTTACATTTTAAGTAAATAGCTTCCCCAAGTTCCAATTATTTTTTTGTCTTCGAAAGTGAATTCAATACGTTTTACTGTTCATTTCTATCACCACTTTGTCTAGAAGGCGCTGTAAAGTTCTTCTGATTGGGCTATAAACACAGTATCGGCTGCATAACGCAAGTTATTAAAGTATGTCCATCCACGATGAATCCTTCCATGCCCTCTAGCTCCCTCAGAGAAACATATCCCTTAGTGTTAGCGATTGTATTTTAAAGAAACCTTTGTATTATAGTAAATTGTTATACAACTAGTTTCATCTGTCGTGCGTCGTGTTTGTGGTTCGTTATCGTTAATAATCGTTAATAAAAATGTTTTTGGATGTTTACGTCAGTCCAGTTTTTTTGTCATCGCGTCATCGCGGTTTTTGCTGTTATTAGTCCATTTGCCGTAATTTGTGTCATTAAGGCTTGTGTGCGTCATGTGGTTAAAAGCATATGTTTTTCATTGTAAGTCCAGTCGAGCAAAGTTGCCGTTTTAGTTGCTGGAAATTGTGTCTCTTTGTGAAGTTGCTGTTACAGAAGTTGTCATTGGATAGGTTTTGCTAGTTGTATATAGTCGAGAGAAATAACTCTTGTTATCAATTAAGTCATTTTTACGTTGCTGTATCATTTATACTGATCGACAAAGAAAACTATAAAATCAGATATTGTTTGCATTTTCATTTGGTAGAAACTTATTAGTTCTTTAAAATCAATAATAGCAGTCTACGCCTATTACTAGGCCGCCTAGTAATTATTACTCAAGCTAAAAGCCTTAAGCAGTCTATGTTGTGCTGAGCTAATCATAGACAAGATGGGCCCAAGTGGAACATTTGGCTTGTGTATTTAATTTGCTGAGTTCATTTCAAGGATCAGGGGGGGGGAGTGTGGGAAAGAAGATATTGAGAGGGGCCATCTATAATTTTGCTGCCTTAAAGGGGGGCTAGGTAAAATAATGTTAAACAAGAGGGGGACCATCAAAGCTGTCAGTCAAAATTGAAAACGGTTAAACTATAAAGGATCATAACTTCTAGTTATTGTCATGATTAAAGCTTGTGGTATTGCACACTTGTGGTACTTCAGTTATGAATCCACGTCATTTTCACTCGATTCAGAGCTTGAATCTGGCTGCTGAGCTTTTTCTACCCCAAAAGCAGCAAGGATTGTCAGCTGCTTTCCCACTTTCTTATCTTTTAAGAGCTTTTCTTTTTTGCCTCTGCAGCATACTATCTTTCACATTTTATATTCTGCAAATAATTTTGCCTGATCAGACAGCACACCCTTTTTCTAGCAAAAACGTGAGGCCTGCTCTGTGCATTTTGCTGCTCAATGGACCATACTGTGCTATAGTAATAGTAAATGAAAAATCTCCCTGCTCAATTTTCATCTTGACTTCTTCACTTTTCTTTCCTGGAAGCATGGCACCAATTAATGACAAGAGCTTCTCAAGTCACGTTCAACTTTTTTTTTGCTCTTTCTCTAATTTTCCTTTGCAAGGAGTTTCGCTCTGGCATTGCTAAATTTGCTGCTGAGCACATTAGCTCCAGCAGTTTTTCGAGCATAGCTAGGTTCAAGAGAAAATCACCCCTAACTTTTATAAACCTCCTTTGCAAAATTCAGACCTTTTTATTAAATTATCAAAGATAGATAATTCATTTTTTTTCCATGACTGTTCCATGAATATTCGTGTTGCTTCCAATGTTTTGATTTCTGCCATGAAGATCTCAATTTTGCCAATACATTTTCAAGGAACTGCAGAGACTTTTCAGCTGGTATCTGGTTTTTCACTGAAAGCTGCCCATGGTCTCATTCCTTTCTTTTGCGTTCTGCCAGTTTGCAACTTCTGGTTCTGAAAACTGAGCCTCGTATGCATCAACACTTTCTGTGCTATGACATACTGAATGAAGGCATTATGGTATTACAGTAAACTTTATATTTTTGACAGAAAATGTGTTGTCTTTCCATGTTGTGCGAGGGGGGCTATGAGAACATCTTATTGGATTTAGGGGGTGAAGCATTGTAGCTGAATAAATTTGAGGGGGGCCAAGAAAGTAACTGCACTCCTTCAAAAGTATCCTCCGCCCCAGCCCCCACCATTTAAAATGACCGGTCCCTTAGTTATGTTTGCGATCAATTTGTAAGTTATTTAATTCACTCATAAGCCAACAGTACCCTTTTTTGCATGCACATCAAACGGAGTGTACTTGGAAGCTTTGAACATATTGGTGCCAATTGTGTGTTGTTAAAGAAGCTTCTTTTAAAAAATTTAAAGGAGAAAATTTAAAAAAATTGCATTTTGTCTCAACATTTTTGTCCGGGATTGTAGTTTACATTTCAGCAACGATAATTCACCTTATAGGAACCCCTCTATCCAGCCAGTAAGTGTATCTATAATGTGGTGTTTACAAAAGCATTTGAGAAGTGGAAAAGCAAATGGTAGATCGACCACACAAATATTCCAAAATGACTCCCTCTAGTTGCTTTAACATTGTCCTTTAAAGATTTGAAGTTTCTTATTTTATGTTCTGTGGTAGGAAAATTCGCGTCTCTTGTGGGAGTAAGCCATTCTCCAGTCAAAAGAGGAAGAAATTTAGAGAAAAGAGTTTGAATAGAATGGTTGAGAATGAGACTCCCGTTCATATGGTTTAAGCATGATATATAATTGTTTCGATTGAATGCTGTGATCTGTGAAGATTGATGAGAACTGAAATGTGTCCGAAAGCCTAAATATTAACGCGCATGCGCATAAAATGCACTTCTTATTGGCTCAGACAATTGGTAAGAATAATAGCCCTAACAAAAGAAACCTGGACACATCTCCTCAGTAATTCTGTTCTAAAGGTTAAGATGATATGGCAATCTAAAAATTATCGGTGAAAAAACCATTTTTAGAAACAATAAAAATTTGACGTTGATACGCTGGAAAAATTTTTATACTTACTGTTGCTTAAAACTTTCTTAAATATTGCGTCATTAATTATTTCAACATAAGCTTCCTACAATCAACTTTTCACGCAAGGACATTTCCTTACAGAAACCATTGGGGAGGGTTTTGTTAGAGTTAAGCGGAAGAGTATTGTATGCGAAAATGATACCTAACATATTCAACAATGAAACGGAATCAGCCATATTGCATTTTATAAGGCACGTGGTAAATCTAATAGGTTAAGTACTTCATGTAAAGATGAAATGTCATTTCTAACAGGTTTTTGTAGCTGCAAACAGTCAATATTTCTATTATTTTCAAATATTCGTCAAATTTCAAACATGAAATTGGTTTCTGTTTTAATTATGTACTTAGATATGGAAAGTCTGTTTCTCATTCTTTGTATCTAAATTATAATGCCAACCAGCCAATCATGTTGATGGAATTTCACAAAAATTTGTGAGTTCGGGAATTTTTCAACATTCACTTCTGTTTTAATATTTTTGCTTGGAGTACTGAGGTTTCGTAAATTGTTCTGAATACCTCGTACTCTTTTCGTACGGCGAGTTAACAAATGAGTCTATTATAAAAATTTTACATTGGACATCCTGTGTCCTGACATGGGGTTTTCAGGTGAATGCATTTAATCACCCGAGTTTCTCGTTTTAGCGGCTTTTTCGTCTTTTTTATACCAAAATATCTGATTTTCCGAAATGTAGAAAACTTGGGGCTGCCCTGAACCCATTTTGTCTCCATCTCCAAGGCCGTCGGTTGCGTTTATATTTCCTTTATAATAGAGTGCGGAATATGGAGCAATTCAATAAGCAGACACACCCCACTTTGAATTTCGTTTCAGACGCAGCTGTCAGTGACCTCCTGTCATTATTAGAAGAATTGCGTTTGCGCTAATCCGATATCGAATGAAAACGGGTGATAATGTATCAGTTTTAGCCTTTTTTCGCTGCGAGAACCATTGGCCTTAGGCCTTGGTCAAACGTCGAGCCTGTCATGTGCCGAACCTAATAGCAATAAGTTCGACGGTGGCGCGACGTTGGCACGGCACTGAATCAAACGTCGAACCAAATCGGTCGAGCCAATTAATTTTTCCAAGAGTTACATGAAGTACTAAAAATTAGCGCGGTTTTCCAACTTTGCTTTCTTGCATGAAAATGGCGCCTCGAAGCATAAATTTGACAAAATCATTCATTATCAAGAAGATTTTAGAACGAAATGAAAGACGGAGGAAACTGTTTGAGTGTTTTGCAATAGCGTTGTCAAGACAAAGACAATTGATTCAAGCGTGCTTGCTTATAGTCACCCTGCTAACCTCACAGAATAGAAAAGAATGCACCCGTTCATGTAGAAGGTTACTGAAACAGTGGTTGGTGGAGTCGGGTTTGGCACATTTATTCTGATGATAGGTTCAAAAGAACATTTCGCGAATCTCGCAAGACCTTTAACTTCATTTTGTCTCGAATTCGTCACAAACTAGAGCGTGAAGTAGTTTCTGAAGACCCAGTCTCGCCTGAGTTGCGCTTGGGATAATGCTTGTATCGCTTAGGCCGTGGTGATTACTTTTACACTATCGCAGAATTGGCTGGGCTTGGCCAATCGACAGTCTCTACCATTGTTAAAGAAGTAAATGAAGCAATAGTTTCGTGCATGTGGGACGAATGCCTTACTGCATACATGCCAAAAATGAATGATGATTTTACAAGAAAAATCTTGGACATGGAGGAATTGTGGCAATTTCCCTTCAGCTGGGCAGCAGTGGATGGATGTCATATCCCCATCAAATGTCCACCTGGGGGCTTGAAGCGTGCAAGGAATACCACAACTACAAGAATTTCTATTTAATCATCCTAAAGTCAATGGTGGACGCAAAATATAGATTCATACGGGGAAGTTGTGGTTTTCATACAAAAACAACGCTACTTTAACTATCGCCTAAGCAGAGCCAGAATGATTGTGGAGGGGGCATATGGCCAATTAAAGGGACGCTGGCGGTATCTCACGAGAAAATCAGAAAGTAACCGACTTGAAGCAAAAGTTGAAACACTAGCCTGCATGGTGCTTCACAATGCATGTTTAGAAAATGGTGACACTATCCCTAAAAAGTTAGATTTGACGATTGATCCCAGCTCAAACCAGAAAAGAGACCGCACAACAATTGAGAAAATATTGCTGATGACGTAAAGTTCAAGAACGGTGAATGTAGCAAAAACTCGAGCAACTAAAGTGCGTAATATGATAATGGAAAAGGTGTGGGAAGAAAAACAGAACATGTAAAACAATGGAGTATCATGTCTTTAGTGAATCTATAACAATTAGCTTAAAAAACGTTCAGTTCGTTTGGTGAAAGGCACACTGTCGAGGCACTGATTGGGTGAATGACAATAAAATAGAATTAAGCAAGCTTTAGTAATTATGCTGTATACTGAAATTTATGACAGTTGATAGCTGAAAACGATCTGATTCCCTTTTTTCTCGAAACAATGTATGATCCAAGAGCATAAAGGCCTCGTAATCATTTAGAGGACAGGTTCTTTGTTAGTGATTTGAACATTACAACTAGCCAATCACAGCCACGATAGTGTGCCTTTAATTTAAAGGTAACTTCCTCTGACCCTATTACCCTGCAAATGAGTGCGCACAATTTCAGTAGATTTTATAATCTTTGAATAAAAAAATTGATGACCTACATGTACGTACAAAGGCTTATAAAGTTAAGCAACACAAAGGAAGAATTCTTAGGAACACTTCCCACATTCTGCATCCTCCAAAATTTCACATTTTGGGAGAAATCTTGAGTAAAATGACGCACTTACTGTATATGCAGCATGGTTACAGGGTTGCAGAAAATAGTTTCAACACAACAGTTTAAAAAGCATTTTTAGTTCACTGTTTATTTAATTTGAGGAGTTAATTTCACAGATTTTGATAGAGTGAAAGCTCATTCTCCTCAAGATTCAAATTAAATGTCATGTTCTGCTGGTTTTGGTGATCTAGTGGTGTAGATTGGTAACCTGCTTGACTCTGAGGATAACCTACTGGATTCTGAAAACCTGCGTGACCTTGATAGGCAGTGGGAACTTGATATGATGTGCTTTGTGGTTGAGTTTGACTTCCCATTGGCATTTGCAATAATTTCATCTCGTGCTCTCTTGCTTTTTCCGCTTCTTCTTTGACAAACTTCAAGAATTCCTTCAATGGATCATTTTCTACTGAAGTTCTCAGCATATTAACAACCTCATCAGTTGACCCTTTTCCCTTTTTTATTGATGTCTTTTTTATTGGAACAAACAATGGTGGACTTGAATCTGATCCTGGAGAATCATCTGGTACGCTTGACAATGCAGATTCATCTACTGCCCGATTTATGGAAGGCTCTGTGGCCAATTCAGGCTGGCAAGAATCCCTGGTTTTAACCAATGCATAAAGCCTGTCAAACCAGGCCCCATACCCTTTCTGATCTTGAAATCTTTTTATGCCTGTAGCACTTTTCATTGCTAATGCAGATTTCTTGCATTCAGACACAAGTTTCTTGAACTTATTGCGCAATTGGACTGGGGTGAATTAAATTTCTTCATCTCTTTTGGCTGCACTATCCTTCAACTCTTTCAAAATTCTAGCATACAGCTCAGAATTTTTTTGGTTCTTTGTATTCTGAAATATCAGCCTTTTCTGAGAAAGTATTCACTTGACACAACAATATCAACCACATCATTCAAGGTGCTTTCGTGCCATGTAGCTTTCCTGCCAGGTTTTTTAATTTTTTTCTAGGCCAAGTTACCCAGGACCTCCTCCATCTCTTCTTGATCATCACCATGGACTTCCAGGTCAGATTCCAGTTCTATGTCATTTCCCTCTGCAAAATTTGTCCTGAAGAGAAAATGGAATACTTTGTAAGAAATAGCTTGGATCAGCACAAAATGCCAGAATTTATTTTCCTCTAAATAAAATACTTTAGCTAAGTGAGGCAGGCTTTTTGAAATGCTATATTATGGTATCAGTAGTAGGTAAATCTAGTAGTATCAATTAATTTTCTAACTCGTGAATAAAATACCAACAAAATGAAGGGCAAAAAGCTCCCTCAGAAATCATGCCCTAGACATCAGAAAATCAGTCATGAGGCTACGTTCCCACATCATCGAGAGCGAGTTGGGCCGTTGGTGCATCGGCGCAAATCGCTAAACCTACCACTGATTTAAACAGGTAGCGGTTACTTTGGAATTTTCCATAATAACCCCCAAATTTAATTGATAAAGGAGAGGCAATGGACAAGAAAAGACTCTTTCCCCCACCATAAACTCAAAGAGTTCCCCCCAATCCAGATCCTAATCATACAGTGAGAAACGTAGCCTTAAAAATCAGAAAGAAAAAGAAATTAGGAACTCACCATACATACCAGCGATTGAATATGGTCCCGAAGACGAAGCAAGCCACGTTTTATTCAGTCGCTCAAAAGAGCGAGATTACGATTATAAACTCTCTACCTGAGAACGTGCGCATTTTTGTAATTAACCTTCTACCCGAGGGGATTCATTTTGCAAGCCTCTACCTGAGAGGGACCATAAATAGCAACCCTCTACCTGAGAGGGACAATTTTGCAACCCTCTACCTGAGAGGGACCACGCATAGCAACCCTCTACCCGAGAGGGACAATTTTGCAACCCTCTACCTGAGAGGGACCATAAATAGCAACCCTCTACCTGAGAGGGACAATTTTGCAACCCTCTACCTGAGAGGGCCACGCATAGCAACCCTCTACCTGAGAGGGACAATTTTGCAACCCTCTACCTGAGAGGGACCATAAATAGCAACCCTCTACCTGAGAGGGACAATTTTGCAACCCTCTACCTGAGAGGGCCACGCATAGCAACCCTCTACCTGAGAGGGACAATTTTGCAACCCTCTACCTGAGAGGGACCATAAATAGCAACCCTCTACCTGAGAGGGACAATTTTGCAACCCTCTACCTGAGAGGGACCACGCATAGCAACCCTCTACCTGAGAGGGACCATTTTGCAACCCTCTACCTGAGAGGGACCACGCATAGCAACCCTCTACCTGAGAGGGACAATTTTGCAACCCTCTACCTGAGAGGGACCATAAATAGCAACCCTCTACCTGAGAGGGACAATTTCGCAACCCTCTACCTGAGAGGGACCACGCATAGCAACCCTCTACCTGAGAGGGACAATTTTGCAACCCTCTACCTGAGAGGAACCATAAATAGCAACCCTCTACCTGAGAGGGACAATTTTGCAACCCTCTACCTGAGAGGGACCACGCATAGCAACCCTCCACCTGAGAGGGACAACTTTGCAACCCTTTACCTGAGAGGGACCATAAATAGCAACCCTCTACCTGAGAGGGACAATTTCGCAACCCTCTACCTGAGAGGGACCACGCATACCAACCCTCAACCAGAGAGGGACAATTTTGCAACCCTGTACCTGAGAGGGACCATAAATAGCAAGCCCCTACCTGAGAGGGACAATTTTGTAACCCTTTACCTGAGAGGGACTACGCAAAGCGAGCCCCTACCTGAGAGGGACAACTTTTTTTTGCATTTAAACTTAACCCTTTAGCCAAGAAGGATCATTATCACGGAAACAAACAGAAGACATGCATACAAATACACAATAAACAAAAAAACATGCAAGCATTTTGTATCACATTCCAATCAGTTATTTAAGGATATTAAAACGAGTAAAAGAAATAAAAATGAAAAGAAAAACCTTTCTAAAAAAATCACCTATCCTTTAGGCAGCTTTATAATCAAAGAGGCATTGCATTTAATATGAATAGAAAACTGAGATGCAATGATAAAGTTACAATATAATCTCTTAAACAGACAAACAAAATCAAAATGCTCCGTAGAATCAAATGTGATAACCTGAACTTTCTATCCTACATTGCTAGATTTGTTATATGTCTTAGCAATGTTCTTAAAAAGATAACAAAGGAGCTAGGCAACATTCATAATAAAAATCTGATCTTACGGCAGATATAACAAAAATAAATTTCCAGTAGAAGATGGTTGACACCCATCATTTAAGGAACCGACGCAACAATGAAAGGTAGATTCCGTACCATGCAAAGGAACACCAGCAAAACATGAAAATGTTTTAATCTGAGTGGCACTGGCAACAACAACTCCAAAAGGAAAATTCTTAAAGTGCGACAATCTCGTTGCTGACCCGAGAAACTTATGAAAACGTGACACTACAAGGTGGTATTATTTCCTTGACCACAATGCTGAACAACTTTACTATGCTCGGGCCACACATCCGCAAAATGTTTAAGGTTACGAAATGCAAAAGAACCCGAACTACCAGCAGCATCAGAGGTAACGAAACTATTAAGAGCTAAAGTAAACTGTGCCCAGTCAAGCAAACGAAGCAAAATATACCAGTCTTTAGATAGAATAAGACAACAACTTTGAAAGGCAAGAAAGTTGTTACTATAACAACAACTATACCTAACAAAAAGTGATCTCACAATATGTAACTGAGCCGTTAAGTCTCTATATAAAGGCCTAATTCCGAGAAACAAAAAAATCAAAATGAATTGCAACAAAAGCCTTGTCACAGCAGTATTTTTGTCTCAAGAGCCTTCATTCCAAGAATAAATCCGCTGTTTCCATAGCATGGCTTAAATATAGTAATGAATAATGATGGAAGGCTAACGAAAAGCGCCTAAAGTTAATAATTCATTTAATTTCTTGCCGGAATAGCTTTCCATTACACATGGTCGTTCATAATAAAGAATAGTTGAAAATAAACTACGTGACACAAGTCAGAATAAATGTTATCAAGCAGCAACAAAACTAGCCCCTCGAGTAAATTCTGCTAAAAAGATACAAGCTCGAGGCGACAAAGTGAATGTCGTGAACAGCATACGAATGCAACTACTCAAATACACACGATAATTGATTTTCACTGCGAGAGACCAAGCTACAAACACCAAAGCATTTCTAAAACAGCCTGGAAAACATACCTGGAAGCCATTAAAGGTACTAATACTTCGACAGTCACCTCTTCATCAGCAAGCCTGAGCCAAACACAGTGGCGAGAAAAGAACAGCGTGGAAACAGCATACAGCAAACAAAACCAAAACAAATTGTATTGTAGCATCACCAAGCAAATAAACAGCACACTCTATTCGTCGCCTTTCACCAAGGAAAGTGAAACCAACAATATGCCAAAAACCCCAAGAATATTTAAATACCCCCAAGAATAACCTAGGGAATGAAAACCGCCATGAGCCATAAATCTTGCCCTAGCATTACTAAACAAAACCCCCGGAGACCAAGACTACTTCGCAATACCAATAAACGAGCAACGCAAATGCAAGAGAACCACGAGAAAGCGTGGCACATGAGACCAAAAATATGAATAACAGTCAATGTTCAACTCAGGAGTAACAGCCAATGCAAAAACCCCTTCGTGAAATTAACTCTGATTAAATTTCATTAAATCATCATTTATCATCAGAGGTCTTCATAATGTTTTCGATACAAACAAAACATGTACTGCAGCACTTGTCTCTGATCAAATAATCAAATAAATAACAATGGCAATGCATAATAACAACGTACCTCTTACTGTCACAACCCGAGATTACACTTGGACTTGCAGATCTTCCATTTATAGGTTTTTCCGCTAGCCAAGGGCGGCGTCTGTGCATTCCTTACAGTAACCAACACGCTTGGCAACAATCCACCCATCAGTTCTTTCGTCTTTCTCAGGTATTGCACATACTTAACATATCGCAGACAAGCAAATAATGCAGCCATTCTTCGTTTCTCTGAAACAAGCAGGATAAATAAGCGACGAAGTAGCTAGATGTCTAACTCTATTGTTATCGACTGAGGCAAAATCACTCATGCGGTAAAAGGGCAAAAAGACGATTCCGCATAAGGTCTCAGTATTGGAAAATCCGCAGCTGGCAAAAGAAACAAAATATTTTAGAAAATCTATTTAATTTAGCAAGATAACTTATAATTTGTCAGCTTACCGTATGCATTCAGGCACGTAAATAATAGGGGGCGTGGGGGGCGTAACGCCCCCCCCAAAGTTTGGAAAATCCAGTTACAGTCCAAACTTATGAATTTCATATTTTAAGACGTTTTTTGATTTCAAATGTAAAAATTCTAAACATCAAAATTCACAGGCTGAAGCTGACCAATCCACTAATCGTTTTCTATTGTGAATCCCGTTTCCACTGGATCCAAATTGCACAATTGCCTCGTTTGCTTTCTTTTTGACGGGAGTTGAATCAATTTACGAACAGGCAAGGTGAATTTCCGGATAAGAAACTTGAAACTTTACAGTTTGGAATAATAATACCCGCATTGATCAGAAAATATTAGAGTGGGAGAAGAAATTACGAGTAGTTAATTCAATAAAAGATTAAGAATCTTTCAGTACTAAAAATTCTCAACGCTTCTTATAAAAAACGAGTTTATGCTAAACTCCCACTGTTATTTATGAACGTCCTTGCCTCATTATCATAAATTCCTATGACAAAACTGCTGTGAAGCAAGAACACATTGCAAAATTGCAGTAGAAGTATATGATCAAAGAAGAGTGTTTCATCTTTCGAGTCAGGCATATGCACAAGTTTGCTCTCAAATCATCATTTCAATTGTAAAGAACGAAAAGGCATTTGGTCCTCTGAAAAGTGTTAATAGTTTTCTTCGATCAAGAACAAAAATAAAAGGCTCGAATTCTGGGTGCTTCTATATCGTGAAAAAATGTATTTTAGATACATAGATCTGCATCAATTGATCAATTGGTCAATTTAGATAAAATTGATCAATTGATCTGAAAGAATACTACTAATCAATAAGTATATCTAAGACTGGTTTTGCTTGAATGTTGCTTTACTTCTTACAGTAAGTTTAAATTTTTGTTTCATGGTAATCAAAATTTAGAGATTTAGGCTTTTTTGCTTTAGGCTAATTGTTGAGTAAGGTTTTGGTAATTGTAAAGAAAATAGAACTATGGTGTTCGGGCTATTTACAAAGATCAATTTGGTTGGTACAGTAGATTTACTGGTCGCATGAAAAATTTCTCACTTAAAGTTGGAATTTTCATCCTTCCACGCCCCTCCAAAATTAGCAACTTATTTTCGTCCCTGTATGCATTTAGAAGGTTTTAAGCCATAATATAAAAAGTTGTCATAATGATATTAGGGTACTTGCTTACATCCACTTTTTTACTTATAAAATACAAAATGAACCCAATTTTGAAATTATTTTTCGTTTTTGGCAAATAAACCCGAAAACAGTCTACCTGAAAAGGTAAACATTGCCTAGGCCAGAGTGGACCGTGCGAGCACCGCAGCAATAAATATTTTGAAAATCTTGAAACCCTATTTAAAAACACAATTTATGGCTTAAAACTTTTTAAATTAATACGGCAAGCTAGCAAAGTATAACTAACCTTTCAAAATTATGCTAATTTTCGATAATATTGGTTTTTTTTCGTCCAGCTTGCAACTTCCTGTACTGAGCCCTTGTGCGGAATCGTCTTTTTGCCCTTTTACCGGTTGAGTGATTTTGCCTCACCAGCTCAATGGGCAATTATGCCCAGTTAGACATCTAGCACATGTAGCAGCCGCCATGTTGTTCGATGTGAATTTACGCGCCATTCTTCGTGCGCATGCTCAGCCTCATTTCGAAACAGAAAATTATTACAATTAATTTATGCATTTGGCTCGGCACATGGGCAACGTGACGTTTGATTCGAAGTCGTGTCACAGTCGTGCTACTCGACTGGATCAGTCGGGCCAATTGATTTGGGTCGACCAAAAAGATCGAATCAAACGTTGTGCCACTCATGTGCTTAATTCATGTATTTGGTTCGCCACATAACAGGCTCGACGTTTGATCTAGGCCTAACCTGCAACCTGAATGAAAATTGCTGTAGCCATCTGTCGCCAGTACTCCACAGACGAAATTGTACCCGCAAAATAATTGGTTTGGTCAGGGCTTAATTTGTGCAAGCGATCTTGGTAAATTGATATCAAACGAATAGGCTAGCCAGCATTAGAGCAGCAGATATCAAGATGGTTGAAGGAGATCAGAAACCCAAAGAAGCTGTGAACGTGGACGAGTTTCTGCAACATGTTGGCGAGTTTGGAAGGATGCAAGTTTATCTTCAGATAATGTTTTTCTTGCTTATTATTCCGTCTACGTACCAGAAATTCATCGGGACATTCGTGGGTAGCAATCCACCATGGCAGTGCACTGGCATACACAGAGAGTGCAATACAACTGGTGTCATTTACGAAATAGGAGACCCGATGTACAACAAAAGATGTGATCTACAGAATCGAAGTTCGTGGGAGTTTACTAAGCCTAAAAAGTATTCGATTGTAACTGAGGTAGTCTGAATTTTGCTTTTTTTATTCCTTTTCCTTAATGAAAAATTCATTACATCGTGCTTCTTTCAATGCCATAGTACACAATACATCCTTATTGCTTAAGTCCTGCAAATCTCTAGACATCTTTGTTCATCTGTCATAAACCACAGCTTTGCTGTTTATCTTAGCTGTTTTCATTCCAGCTGTTTAGAGAGTTTAAGCACAACAACGCTAACGTTAACTTTGGAATCATGAGATCATAATACGCCCACACGTCACTGGCACATGATCAGACATGTGAGCATTCAGAATGGCACGTTAGACCACTAGGCAAACAAATGGCTCCACCTTTGTACAAAAATAAGTATATTATTCTTTGTTAAATTTTAAAAAATGTTCCCAAATATTCAAATCTTTAATTTTCAAACTCAAATCTGTGATTCTGGTACTATTTTTTGATAAGCAAAAAGGGGGCACAGGAAGAAAATAGGGCATTTCTCTAACAAGAAATAAGGTAAGCCGATATCTCCGAGGGGCCATCCATGGCCTCATTCCTTTTTCTAAGCAAGGGGAGTTTATGAAGAAACACCACTGACTTGCTTCTACCTGAAAATCCTGAAGTTAGGTACCTTCGTAAAATCTTGAAAAAATAAATTGCAAAATCTTCCCTCGCTTGTCCGAACTATCAAATATGTGCTGTCAACGTTGATGTGAAAGAATCAAGATAAAAACAAACGAGATAAGTTGAAAAAAGAGCTATAGTTTGGCCGAACGTTAACTCACTGATGCTAGCGTTCCTAAACAATGGAGTAGAACGCTAACGTTAGGGTCCTCTCCCTTTCATTTTGACTGTTCACATGATGCGCAGGGTCCTCCTCCTTTCAACTTATTTTGTACACATGATATGCGGGGCCGTTCATAACAAGACAATAGGCAATGACGCAACAACGTTAAGGTTGAGGTTAGCGTTGCTGTGTTTTGAATACGTAACTTGAAACCATGAAACCACAGAATGGGAAATAGGCAAAAGGGGTACCCCTGCCTATCAGGTGAAGCCTGAAAAAACTTGCGCATGCGTTAACTTATAAGAGGCTTAGCATGTATCTGTCGCGGAAATTTTTAAAAAAGAATGAAAGTAGACAACTTTATTTGAGACGAAATGCCCCATGATAGTGAACAAATTCAATTATGTATCATAATTCATTTATATCTGATTAATGAATGATAATTTGTCAAGGCTTCAAAAGCCATGACATGCATTTGTCATGTCAAGGCTTCAAAAGCAATAAAGGAACCGACGAGAGCTACCCTTTTGCCCATTTCCTAGTCTGTGATGAAACAGTGGCGTATTGGGGATGAGGTTGCAAGGAGGCAAAGGGTCAAAATGGCGCCCCTCATTTAGCTATCTGCAAATTTTCCTTCAAATATTTGGAAATGTGCAGAAAATTACAAGAGCTCTGCAGCACGCAGATCCGTATCTAACTATCTGTGGCGTACTGAAAGACCTTAAAATAAGGGGCGAAAGAGAATTTTCAAATAGAGTATATTATTCTTTGTAATACCTAACAGCATTTTTCAGTATCGTTGTAGCGGCTGTAGCATTAAACTGCACAACAATGATAATCAGGAACGTCACTGTTGAGGGAGATTGGGGTTAGGGAGGGGGCGGTAAGATCGTTCAGGAGCCATGGTTGGCGGCAATGAATTGCAAAGAAGTACTTCTAGAGATGGTCGGAAAATGCATCTAAATATTTACAACATCGCTCTAGACTCGTGAAAGATCCTGGACAATACCCATAAGCTTTCTTCAAACGATGGCCCAAATACCGGTGCGAGGCAGGCCTTGTTTGGGTTTACTACAAATTTGCCTGATTGAAAGAGTTACCTGAAATTCTTTTGTTGCTGACACCCGAAGGGCAATTCACTCCTGCAAATAGCGTACGAGATTTTCCTTAAAACAAAAGGATTCCCGAGGATTTTCAGATAAAACAATAGGATTTCCACCAAAGGTGTACGAGATTTTCTTGGAGTGATTTGCCCCTCGGGTACGCCCCTCCGGTATCTACTTTGTGAAAAAGCCATTTAGACCCTGTTTACACTGTGCCGGATAAATTTTATCCGCATAAAATTAGTTCAGATAGGGCTCCCGTATTACACTTGACCCAACCCGACTCAATCGCACGAATTTGAGAGCGGCATCGGCCAAAAATTCATTCACCTAGGAAAATGGATTAAATTAGTTCATGATAGCTATTTGTGTTAACAGTCGTAGACTTGAACTTTTATCCGGAATTAAATTTTATCCACATCCGCCTCGCGCAGGTTGATCTTTAATTTTACAGTCGAGGTCTCTTTCAATGAAGAGAAAAAGATGCGGCGACGGTGCGCGAAACCTCTCATTCTCGTAAACAGAATGTGTTTTCACCAATGCTGCACGTCACGTCGTTTGTGACTCTATATATTGCTGCAGTGACATGTTACGTACGCTACAGGGAAAAGGTTCATAACAAGCGCTGATTCCTCGTTTGCCAATCCGTGCGCCCCTTAACTGTTTAAGATATTTATTTTGGGGCTAATATATGCCGCACTTTGCCCCCCCCCCCTGCTCTAGTACTGGCCTACTGCATGAAATATTTCTTATGGATTTATGTATATATCACTTGCACATTGGCGTTGTTTGTATGGTCGTGACCAAGCGAATAAGTGGAGGACCTATTATAGGGCGATAGCCGAAAAGCCGTCGCAAATGTACCGATGCAAAAATCAACCAACATGTAGTCATCCGCAATGCGAATTGGGCGCAACAGACCCGCCATGCTCTGCTCCTACCGATAGCAGAACAGAGGACCCTACATCAAGGGGCATTAATTTGAACAATGTATTGAACACAATAATTAAGGTTTTATGACTTATTTCACTAAAGGCAATAATCGAATGCCATTAGATTTTTTGATTTGAAATATGATTATAACTTTGGTTCCCAATATGAAATAACAAAATTAAACTGAATACATCTTTTAATCGTCTGTGTAGATATAGCTATTGATAACATCCCCCCCCCCGCATTGACTCAAGTGACTTGTTGTATGTCAGAGCAATTTAGATACCATAATTCACTGCCTGGGTTCGCGTCATTTAAACTTATCTCAAACCCTTCTTTTTTGGGCATTACTCTTGGAGA